>VZRM01002344.1:4279790-4624561 GCA_013397955.1 Grantiella picta | reverse complement strand
GTGTCCGGGGGGCGCTGGGCGAGCCTCCGCCGCCCACCCCGGAGCCCGCCGGGTCCCGCGGCGCTGCGCTCCCCTCCCGCCCGGCGCGGGGTCGCGCTGAAGGCGGTGGGTGCGAAGGGGTGTGCCCGCGGCGCTCGCCCTGCCACGGCGGCTTGTCACACGTCCAGCCGCACACGCGGTCGCGTTTATATGTCTTGGCCGCGGGCCCCGCCAACCGATCGCTCCCGGGGAGCACAAGGAGGCTGTTGCCGCTCCCTGCAAGTCGATTCTTGCAGCTCTTATTTGCAGGAGACAGAGAGCAAAAGGTGTCAGGTCTCCCCTTTTCCCTCTCTGCAAAGTACACGCAGCCCCCCAGCGCTGCTGCGGGGCTGACAGGCGCCTAGAGGGCCGGGGCAGGGTGGCAAGACGGGGGACGACACACTGGGCAGCTTTCCTGCTCCTTCCCCTGGAGGGCTTGGGCTTATTTCACACAGTTCCTGGAGCAGCGTATGCGGCACCGACATTCCCGCTCCTTCCCCTTTCCTGCCTTCAGGTAGAGCCTCCCCGAGCAGCAGCCAGGTAGTCTCAGCTGGCCCGAGCACAAGAGATGTCTTATAACAAATCAGTGCCACGGAGTTGCTCAGACACGGCTACAGCGGCGGGCAAGCGACGCTTTGCTCTGATTTCTAACGGACTCTTCAGCCCTATACCGGGAGCAGGGCAGACCGGCCCGATTTGACCCCCGAGCCTTTCCACCAGACAACGCGACCGCCGGCAGCCGCAAGAGCCGGGCCGAGCTCCGCAGGGCCGGGACCACCTGCGCTCCTCGGCCGCGGCCTCGCTCGGCCCCCGGGGTGCGGCGCTGCAGTGAGCCCGCTGCTGCCGGTACGGCTCCGCAGGACCTGACCTCCCCGCCTATACTCAAGCACAGCCCTGGCTGCCCAGAATCGGCCCTGAGAGCAGCTGCTGGCCGGCAGCTCATGGCCCTCAGACTCGCTCCTGCCTTTCTTGCACGTGAACCGCCCCACACGATGCTCCCTGTCCCGATGATTTTAAGTGCGACACCAATTTTCGTAACCACGCGCGAGCCCGTGGGGCTGGCAGCTTCGGAACGTGCATGCCCGGAACACTCGGCCTCTCCCGTCGGGGCGCCCCGGGGCTTCGGTGGCCCATGACTGTATTTCTAGTTCCTCTGCCCGGCCACGGGTCCCTGCTCCCCGACCTGGGACAGACTAATTGCGGGTAAAGGCAGTCGAAGATACAGAAACATATTTTAACCGAGTAATAAATTAGCTCTTCGGGGAATTATTAGATTTATATATATATATATGTATATATTATTGTGTTTCTCAGTTAAAACACTTTTCTGCATTTTCGCCTAGAGCCATATAACGAATCCCTTATCTCCCATCGGCGAAGGAACGTATGCCCCAAAACCCGGGCTGCTTGATTTCGGTCACAGAAAGGAGGCCCGTCTGTTTCCGCACCCAGCCGCGGAGCAGCGCACGCCGCCCCCAGGCACCCCCCTAACGCGCACAAACGAAACGGCGCAGGGATGAGCCCCACAGGAGAGACCCTCTGCAGGGTTCCTCTCCCCGGGCAGCCCCCGGCGGCTCCCCGGCGGCTCGCTCCGCTCAGGGCGCCGCAGCAGCCGGAGCCAGCTGTGCCCCGCCGTCGGGGCCGAGGCTGCCGGGCTCCCCAGGGCCGGGGCGAACTTCTTTCTGCCGGCCACCCATGCTGCTCCCGGCGCTCCCCCTCGCAGGCATTTCCGCGGCGAGGGCCGGTGCAGGTGTAACAGCACTGCTGCGTGTGTCATCACCTCCGCCAAATGGCACATTCCTCCCTTCTCACTCCTAAGCCGGGCGCGTAGCTCCTTGGCAGGGCTCGCTCGCTCGCAAAGGACATTTGACATCCGAGGGTCTTGTTTGGGTTTTTTTGACAGCCCCACCAAGGGGGATTTCGGATGAACACCAGGGCAGAAGCTCAGCCCAGCGCTGGAAGCGGCGACCGGGCCGAGCAGCGGCAAAGGTGAGCGCGCAGCCCCGTGTGCGGCTACTTGAACGTTTGACACAAGGGCAGGCAGGGGCTGCCGGGCTCTCCCCTCTCCCGTCTCCTAATTAAGCCCTTTTTGGGACATGAAAGAATTACCTGGAAACACAGGAGCACACCCCTGGCAGCTGTACAGTGTAGCTGCGCTTAAACGGAGAGCTGAGGGCTTTTCGGCACCCACAGAAATGTCACAGCGAGGTGAATGCAAGTAGCGGGGACGGGCAGGGAGCAGAGGAGCGAGGACAGCTCTTTCCGGGAGATGGAGAGGGGATCCCGGCACGGCCCCGGGGAGCGGCCCGACCCGCCGGTGCGCCCGGCTGAGCCCGCGCCCCGCCCGCCGCAGCTCCCGGGTCCGGGCAGCAGTCGGACAAACTCGGACAAGGAGAGAGCAGAAGGAGCCAGCGGAGCCGCTCCCGGCCCGGTCCTGCAGCCGCTCTCGGGGGTAGGGGAAGCAGGAGGGGAGGTAGCAATGGAGGGGGGCTCACGGCGCCGATGCCCCGTGTCCCGGCCGGCTGCGGCGGGACGCTGACGGGCGGCGGGGAAAGAGCTCTCGCTTTTCTCACACGAGGGCAGAACAGCCCCGGCCCCAGCCCGGCCCCGGTGCAGGGAAGCCGGACGGGAGGCGGGCAGAGCGGGACTAAATCCCGGCCGCGCAACCCCGCTAAGAAGCGATCCGAGAGGCGCTGAAATTGGGGATTCGCAGCTACCGAGCCGAACCGGGTCCCCCTTCCCGAATAGAGCGCGAGAGCCCTCGCTGCGGCCCCGGGTGCGATATTCCGGCTGCGCAGCGGCTGTGCCCGTAGGCGCGGGTGGAAGCGCCGAGCGGAGCGGGCACGGCGAGCGGCGGGGGTCTTTGCCGCGGGGACACGGGGCACGGCGCCGCCCCCACGTCTGGCCCCGGCAGCCCGGACGAGGATTCCCACGAAAGCCGTGCCTTCAGCTGAAGCGCTGATAAGACTCGAGTAGCCCGAGCGGTTTGTTTTTTTTTTTTTTCCCTACTCACTCTCTTCAGCCAGCAGAACCTGGAAGGTTTGGGGTCAGTTTGCTTGAAAATGCGGCAGCCTTCCTCTCCCAAAGGTTGTTTTTTTCCCTTTTTCTCTTGGCGAGAAATCGTGTCCCCGGCGGGGAGTGCCGGTCCGTCCCTGGCTCGGAGAACCCCGCTCCCGCTCGGCCAGCACAGCCGCCGCCTGCAGGCACCGGGGCAGGGCTCCCGCCGCCCGCACCGAGACCCAGACGGGGACAGGCGACACAGCCCCGCAGTCAATCTGGCGGATTCTATTCCGTTGTGCTGCCTCGCCGCGCCTCGGCTCCCGGGAACGGACACACGGCTGGAGCCCGTAAGGACGCGCCTTTCGGAACCGCTCGAGCCCGCAGCACGCCGGGGCCGTACCGACATTACCCGCGCTCATTCGGCTCACGTAGGAACGACACGGACACGGATGTAAAAGCGGCCCCGGGCGCGCCTTGTTCCGAGTCCCGTTTCCCTGAGGAACGGGATCCGCGGCGGCGCGGGGCTCCGGGAGCCGGGGCGGGCAGGGCGCTCTCGGTCCCCGCTCCGTCCCCGCAGCAGCTCTCCTTCCCTCGGCACAGCCCGCAAAGCAGCCGGGGCAGGGTAGTCGCCGTGCTATAGTTTCGAGTACTCCTAGTTTCTCCCCCCCTTTTTTTTTATTTCCCTAAATCTTATTCTCCCAAGTACTGCTGGTCTTTAAGATCGTGGAGTATTTCTCCTCATATCAAACACAGGAGAAATAGGGCACACGTAAACGCGGCGTGCGCGGGTCTGTCCCGCACCACGGCGCTCATGAGAGTTAACGAAATGTACTGCAGGAAATAAAATATTCTGGCCTCAATGAAAATTCATCAGATTTAATCTTTTAAAAGGCTGAGACAGAGGCGTTTTCCTGCATTACCGACGCGGGGGAGCTCCGTGGCCCCTCGGGGGGAGGGAGCGGAGGTGCACCGGGACGCGGCTGCTCGAGTCCCCGCAGGCAGCTCGGAGCGGGCCGGGCCGTGTCGGCAGCCTCCCCGCTTCCTTTCCAGAGCCCGTTTCGCTCCCTTTCTAAATGACAGCTGGAGGCAGGGCTCGATGCTGGAGGTGCTTTTATCGGCACAGCACCAACTACCAAGAATAAAACTTTTGCAGCCTCAACACAACCATTATGTGAGACGAAACTGCGTTCGTGTCACTGCGTTTAGACTCCAAACTCTAGCTTGGAAAAACTTGCATTTTCAGAACCTCACCTCTCACTTGGCCTGCAAATCACATCGTTTATCTAGGGACACCACAAAGACACACAATTCCACTTTCCCCTCTGTTTAGGATGCCCAGAAGCACAGTCCCGAACATTTAATAAACGCTCTTTAATTACATTGCTCAGCGTGTGACGCCAGAACAAGGAAATATTCACCTGGAAAGTGTCTTCTTCTGCATGAATGAGTCTCATTGTCAAAATCTTGAGCATATATAGGTGCATATATGTTTTGCAGTGGAGAATTTAGTTTCTCGTTTATACTGTACAGCTAAAAATTTTGGTAGCTTCAGGCTTGTTTTTACAAGCTCCCAGCTGTACAAGGATTTCTGTTTTTACAGGAAAAACTAAGCAATCCATAGACCATGATGGCTGTACATCCATAATGTGAGCTTCATGAGGAACAGAGCAACTTTATTATGATCTGGACTGAAATCACATTGAATAAAAGCCCATCTAACAGAGCCTGAGGGGAAGAGTCACAAACGGGCTCAATTCTCTACCAAACCCAATGAGAGTTTTAGAGGGAAAGGTTTTGGGATCAGGAGAGTGGATTTCCCCCTTCAGCTGATACTATGAAGATATTTTCATGATCCCATTTAATTTTGAGCCTGTTCTTGTTGCCTTGATATCAAAGATATCTATCTCACAAGACAAAAACAGCCCCAGACCTTTTCCCTCTTCTATTCCTGCTTCCCATCCCTCTCCTTCTCAGCTTCTCTTCTGTAGCCTGAGCCCGAGTCTTCACTACAGTATATTTGTTTATGCTTAGAGAACAGGCCTACAGGAAAACAAACTCTGTATTTCACTCCACCATTTGGTAGTTCCTTTCTTTCATCTGAAAACACAGCCTGATCCAGGGAAGGTTCTTGAATTCACACAACCGGTTACATGATGAAATGCAAACAGTTTCTTGTGGTATTAAATGGCAGCCCGCAGCAGAGTTCAGGTTGGCTGTTATGGATTCACTAGTTACGGCTCTGCAGGATAATCCTGTGTTACTGCCATCCTGCAGTTAGTGGCCTACAGCAATGCTGCCGAATGCTGCAAATAAAAACAAACAAGGCAGCCTCTGCTTTTTAGACAGAGTAGAAATTAGGTCTTTTTAGGAAGCTTGAAGCAAAGATCGTTTGTATCACTCTGACAACCTCAAAAGCAAGCTGCTCTTTCTAGCACTTCAGAATTGATGCTTATTTTTCTACAAAGCATGGGGAGGGGGGAAAGAAGGAGGAATAAAACCCCCAAACCCTACAAGTCCACTCATGTCCAGATCACCCCGAAGTTGCAAATTAATAGCATTGTACAACAAAATTAGAGCCAAAGAAGGCATCTCCCATTGTTGCTGCAGAGATGCACTGCTTAACAGATAATTTTCAGGTAATAAAAAAATTCTGCGTGCTTGTTTAGACTATTTGAAAAATTCCACAGTTAAAGATTCAAGCAAGGAAAATGATACAAATTTCAGATTAAAAAAAAATAGAGACTTCAAGAAAAACTCTCCTAACCAACTTACAGACATCAATGAAAATTTCTTTTCTATTATTCTCTGAGAACGTGGGTCCCAAACTATAGCCATGACCCTCTCTGAACTCATAGAATCTACCAAAGTCTGTTTTCATAAAAGGTCTGTTACTGCATTGAAGAAACCATATTTGAAAATGTTTTTCATCTTAGAAGTTGGAATGCGTAAATTTAGGAGACAGAGATCCACTAGCACAGTCACAATGTAACTGAATTGTTAGTGATGGGGAGAAGAGCAGTTCCCCACCTGATACAACTTTTTTGACAAACGCCTTTTCGAGAGAGTCCTCCTGGCAAAGCTGTTTTGGCGTGGAGAGCCAGTACAACAGGCTGAAGTAAACTCTGGCATTTGCCTGATACTTAGCTGTGTCCATACTGGAAGCACTTTGCTCGGGGTGTTTTCGGGGATACTCCTGCTCAGTCTGGTGTCGGAGGCTCCCAGTCCTACAACAGACCTGGCCAGCTGGGGACATGCTTGCACATGCTTGCAGCTCTGCTGATTTTAGTTGGAGTGAGCAGCTCGAGCTGACTCACTCCCACCGCTGAACTTGGGCAGCACATCTGCGTACTGTGAATTCAAGTCTTTAGCAGCTCCTTGAGAATTTGTACGAGGCATGGGCAGTGCTCTCTGTCTGCTTTCTGCAGGATCCTGCAGAGAAGGTGCTGCCCTGGGAGCAAGGCCATACAGTCACAGCCACACACTGTAAAATCCACATGTATATTCAGACTTTGTCATCTACATTACAACCACATAAGTTGTGCTCCTCTTCCATTTCTGAGCAACACAGAAGCAGTTGAACTTGGTTAAATCTAAGGAGTCATGTCCTAAGGTCTTCCAAAACTTGCAAAAGGGGCTACATCAGCCAGGAGCAGGGTGCTTTTGTTTTAAACAGCCTGTCCACATCTGGAATTTATGTATGTATTACCTACCTAAACAATTTGTGGGTCACTCTCTACACACACAAGCTTTCTCTCCATCTGCTTGTTGAACAGAAGCCCTGGCAGAAACACCCAGAGAGCACCTGGTCAGATGCAGAGAGCAGAGTTATGGTGAGGGAAGGCTACCACACCCTACAAAGAGCACCTTCCTCCTCTTAAAAACCTCAGGTGTTCAGGAGGAGTGTGTGGCATCCCCACACCGATGTACATGCAGCCTGCATGAACTGCACCTGTAAAGCCATTCCTGTTTCCCAAGCTCCCCAGTCAGAGCTGGTGCACTTGACAAGCTATTCCCTCACAGCTCGAGCTGTGCCTCTACCAAGTACCTGCTGCACTTTGAAGCAATTAGCAACACTAGTTTGTTTCCTTTTAAATGTAACTATTGTGCTTCTACGAATATTACAAGATTGCAAGTTAAATAACTAGGTCTGATCTGAGGACAAATCTCTTTTGTTGGATCAAACCACATGCTATCTCTCAAGAATCAGGTTAAAAGTGATGTGATGGAAGTAATTTTCTTCCTTCTGGAGGAAAAGAGCTAAGATTTAGCCAGTCAGCTTCAGATTCCATACAGGCTCCCCCCAAAACTTGAATGCATAACTTGAAAGCACACACACTGGAGACAGAGGTTGTGGTGCCAGTGGAAGGTGGATCTGACCACCTGTCAGGTACAATGCAGAAACCTGTTAGGTACCTGCATTGTCCCAACCAATCACTAGGCTTGGAAGCACAATGCAAACCCAAAAGACTAAATTTCCCTTCATGGAAAGAACAGAAACTTTGAAGAAGCTGAGTATTTCAGTATAAGCTTGGCCACCTAAATTCTAGTTGCTTTTTGTCTGTACAATCACCCTGAGGTCTTTTAGTTTATCACAGTCTTGTTCCAGCCTTCTGAGTATGTGAACCTGAACTGGAAATCTACCAAACATGGGAATTAGCATGACATTTCCAGCTCGTTCTACTTTTGACCTGGCCAGAAACAGCATATCAGAGTTGCTCACAGTTTTCCAGCATTTCTCCTCTTGGTTACAATGAGAGCAAGGAAATGCAGAGCAGACCAAACAAAAAAATAATTAACCAAACTTTCTTAGATTCTCTGAAGGGGCTTGGTTCAAATCCAGTTGAAATGTAGATGAAAGTTCAGCCTGCTCATTTTATTACAGCTTGTTTACTTACATATAATTTTATTTCAATTTGTTTTCCTTTTTTCATCCAGTTTGTAGCTATCCCTCACAACAAATAAGAGACACCCATTACATGAATAACTGTCAGGAGAAATTAAGCCCCACAGGCGAGCCCAGCCTGGGCTAGGCACAAGGTATTCCACCCTGTGACCCAAGGGTTCAAGTCAGAAGTTGTGCCAGGGTCAGGCAGCACAGCCTGGTCAGACAGAGCAGCTCTGCCTGGGGGTCAGGACACACCAACTCCTTCCCCTGGGGTGGGCAGGGCGGCCAGCACTGCCTGCAGAGGGCAAAGGGAAGAACACCCTAAGATGCAAAGACTCAGTCCATGTCCCAGAGCCCTTTGCCAGAGCAGCTCCTGCACAGCTCTGGCCAAAGGCAAGGGTGGGATATGGGACAAATGCCCTTAGGGCTTGTAAGAGTTGCCATGACACTCTTAGCAGGTTCAGAATATAAGCATTACTTGTGTTATTTAACAACAAAATAAAATTGCAAAATAATTCCACTTCTTCCTTGTCCTTTCAGGTACCTAGCTCACTTGGAATTATCAGTCTTCATCTGCCTGGTGCCATAGGTGTCTCATACTAAGCACGAAATAACATTATTTGTATAGAAAGGTATGTGCTACATGACTGAATATTGTATTGAGCCAGTTCTGTTCAATGGCTTCATCTGTGGCTTAACTCTTACAATGCCCATGGAATATGGAAGCATGTGTTGCACTGACAGGATGTTAAAGTCTCTACCAGACATTTGGAATAACAGTTCAAAAAATTACAATTTATTATTCTCCTGTTGTTCATTTTTAATGGGCAGGGCACAACAGTTGGATTTTTTTTAACTTTGATTTTATCTATCTTGAATGAATAGCAGAGGAAATGAAAGGGTTTGGCTGTTTCTTTTTCAGAAGGTTTTTGCCTTGAGTGAAAAGTCTCAGCTTTTAGTGCTTTGTGAATCCCTGCACCCTTCCAGAGGGAGTTCTGAGGATGTGCAGAGTGTATCAAGGGTCAAATGCATGGCTTACACTCCAGTGAGGAGAAATAGGCTCAGTTTCACCTGATAAGTTAATTAATCAACAGTTACAACTCTTCTTACAGTTGATGTTATGACTGGAATATTATACAGCATTTAAGCAGCATGTCATATTTTGGGCAATTCAAGTATTTTGCAAACAGCATCATTGCTGGAAGGCATAAAGCAAAGTTTTACTTGCGATTGGATCCTCCATTAGTCATTTCATGTCACATTTTTGTACATGTGGTTTCTCAGAATTAGATAATACACAGTATCTTTAAATGCATCTGGGAACTCCTGTGTCTAAATACTGACTGAGATTGCTGATGTCAGATACTTCACTTTGAAAATGTGATAGAGCTTGACAATAAGAAGCATTAAAAACAATGAACGAAGGGCACTTCAGCACAGGTTTTCAGGGAAGACATTGTCCCCTTGAAATAAACAAAAAAAAACCCCAAAAAGCCCAAAAAGCAAGAGAGAGGCAGCAGTCACTTAATGCTACAAGCCCTGAAGAAATGTTCCTGAGCACCACCCCAGGAGCAAGCCCTACACTGACCTGTAAACCCAATACAAGGCTGGAAAGAGCTGTATCCCCTTTCCCTGCTTGTGGGATGACTGCAAAGGGATAGAAATGCTAGGGCTTTTAAGCAGGCTTTCAGAATAATGCAAAGCTACATTCTGGTTCTTTTGAAGCTGAAAAGGAATTTCCCTCTTGATCTCGAGGGGAGCAGGATTTCCCCTACTGTTTAAAACTCCTCATAATGAAAAGGTACTTTTCTGTTTCAGTTCTTGCTGTCGCTGAGGTGTTAATCCAGCACTGTCATGGCCTTGCAGCTATTTTGCACATTTGCTGGGAATGAAGAAAAGGAGAAACTACGGTTTATGACCTATTTAAAGCCTAGTTTTCCCAGTAAAACATACATTTACAAAACAAGATTTTACAGCCAGCTTTGGGATAAAAAAAGAAAAGAAAAAGGCCATCTATTCTTTCTTGCTCAAGTGTCTATGCATGAAGTCTTGCCTACTTCAGAGACTTATTACCTTAAAAATACCTATATGGAAGGACTAATGCGGGGGATAACCTCATAATTCATTGATTCATGAAGCTGGTGTAAATATATATTTTGAAAAACAATTTGTTTGCAGGCTCCCTCCTTTTCAGAGAGACTGTTAGATTTTCCTGAAACCAGCAAAAAACTTTGCTTTTGAAGATAAAAAAGTACTTTTTTATAAACACTTATTTTCAGCTGAACAATGTATCAAAAATTCCCAGCCTGGCTTCAGTTTTTCATCAGAAATACTGTCAATTTTTGACAAAAAGCAAAACAGCCTAAATTTTCCTTTGGGCAAATGGCAGATTCTTTTTCAAAACGGTTTTGATAAAAGATTTCTGATTAGTACTGCACTGGGTCTCTGAAATGTCCAGCCGAAATGGAGCTGGGGCAGGAGCTTGGGCTGGGAGCTGGGTTTGAAGGAGGCAGAGGTGCTTTGGTTGTCCCATGCTGCCAGGGAGCATCTCCACTGCTTCACATCCCTGGCGGAAATCAACCACCACTGAAAATGCTTCAGGGAAGCTTTCAAACAGCATTAACTTTTGCTGCTTTCTAACAGAAAGAGTTTTTGCAGAGGTTGGTTTAGTATTTTAGAAGTGATCAATTGTGCAGCAGCTCCTGCTGTGGTACCTACAGTCATTGGCTGGTGAAGTGGGGAATGTTGTAAATGATCCAGTGCTCATGGTGCAGGTAGCGGGGTTATCCAGCTACACTGCTTCCTTTCAACCTCAGTGTTTTTGAAAACTGGCAGAAAAGCCATTTTTCAGGATCATAGGCTCACCACATCATGGCCACCACATCACCACAACCCTGATTAGACAAAAAACAAAGGAAAAACTGAGCTAATGTAGTTTTCTCTAAATTTTGATAACTACAGGCAATTGGTAGAACTGCTGTTTGTATGACTGAAATTAGCTTATTTTGTGCATTTTGCCGTAAAAAAATTATAAGATTCTTAAGGGTAGGGTGGCTTGCTTCCTTTTATCTCCTTGAATGAATAATAAGCCACCAGGTTCTCCCATTCTACTGCTCCTTTCTCTCAAATTTGATTTCTCAAGCCCCATTCTGCCTGGACTGCAACGCTTATTTCAGTTCTCTAGTGGCTGCATTAGTCAAACACACAGCAGATGTCAGTGCGTTACAAAACTTGGTTTGAGAATAAAAAAAGAAGTTCCAAATGAGAAAGTTAAGCGGGAAAGCAAGAAAGCAGGGAACTGCAAAGCTCTGAAGGCATGGAGGAGCTCACTGCTCAGTGTTTGACACATCTCCTTAACCACTAACACTGGGAGCATTACTGCAATTTTCCAGCTTCTCCTGTTGAACCCTTCTAAAGCTCTTAAATCTCTCTCCCACCCAGCTTTTCTGGGAACAGCAGCGCAAGCTTCTCAGCTGGTTTGGGAAACTATTGCCTAGGTATTTTTTCCCCTTTTGCACAATGCAGTGGAGCAAACTGAAAGCATCTCTGCTGCGAGCTCCTCCTGAAACCAGAGATTCTCTCCCTGCTTTAGGAAAGCCATCCCTAAGCAAAATATTTCCCTGGCCCGGGTGTCACGACTGAAACAGAGGTGGGTCATTGGGAGTCAAGCCACGCATACCCTAAACCAGACCTCGGTCCTGCTCCTGCTCCTCCCAATTTCGTTGAAGTCGCAGCAATCCAGGAACAAAAGAGAGATCCAATTAAAGGCCTCCCTTGTTTCCCCCAGAACAGAGAGCGCCCTGGAAAAATAAACAGCTGCTCCCCTGGCCCGGGGGTGGCGCAGCTCGAGCTGCAGGAGTGTGGAGGGAGCCTTGGGCGATAAGGCACACGGGCAGGAAGGCCAGGACACACACCTCAGTGCAGGGGGCTTCCTCACTTTGTACAGCCAGCTTCCCTGCAGGACACGGAGCATTGTCCGGCCATGGAGAGCCTCGGCTCCAGCAGGCTGCTCACATCCAACTGCCTCGCAGGAAGCTGCCGAGG
Source organism: Grantiella picta (assembly GCA_013397955.1). NCBI lineage: Eukaryota > Metazoa > Chordata > Aves > Passeriformes > Meliphagidae > Grantiella > Grantiella picta. Next base: position 4,612,614 of record VZRM01002344.1, on the reverse strand, counting down.
GCTTTTTTTGTTCTGCTTAGAGAAGTAAAGCAGAATGTTTACCTTTCTTATCTCAGAAAGGAAACCTATGGGAAATGCTATGCCGTATTCTCCACTGTTCTCCTGTCATATAATTATAATGCATTACACAAAGCAAAATCTTTTGGAAAATCAGCAGGTCTAATGAGAAGACAGCCCCTTACTAGAAGGCACTTTTCTTTTCTTTCCAAATTCTACAAGGCTCATCTGAGTAGCCATTGGTATAAAAACAAAAGATGAGCTAAATGTTTATGTCAGGAAAACACAACGCACCCGGAGTGTCTCATGGCATTAGGAGCATAATTGTTACACAAGGCAAATCTCTTTTCCCCAAATAACGAACCTAGGCCAGATTTTTTTCAGACTTCAAAGAAAGAACACAGTAGGGTCTTTCCACTGCCAAATGGCTAAGTGGAATAGAAAAAAATTGTGATTTTGCCATTAAATACTTGGTATAAATTCAAGAGGGTTTTTTCTTTTTTTTTAAACAGTGATGCTATTACATTCTATACTGGAAAAAGATAAATTAGAATTTCAAAGGCTGTAAGCGGTCACTGGAGAAGGAACTGTGCACACGACACTGCTGCACCACAATGCACAATTTACAGCATTTACAATCCCAAATAATGCTAGGATGTATTCTACACGTTAGTAAGGTCAGCACAGATAATACTGAACCAGCATCTAATGCCTTACATTCTGACAACAAATTTTCTCTTGAAGATTTACTACAAAGCTCACATTATTTTTCTAAATTCCCCTGCTTTAGATTAAAAGAAGTCTCTGAAATAGCTGAGAAGCCTGATATGAACAACATCTCAAAGGAACTTTCATTTTCTTAGTGAAATGCTTAATGAAAATTTGATGAAGAGGATCCTGAGACTGTGTAAGAGGTTGGTAACAAGCCCAGGTCTCCAACAACACTTAACTCCAACAGTCACTGCAAAAAGTTTAAATGCTTGGAACGAGATTTTGAAGAAAAGTTACCAGACCTCGATAGGAACTGAAGTCCTCTGAAAGAGAGTAAAATCCTCATTGGTTTCCAGTTCTGCAGCATGTACTCCTCACAACTGCCCACAGACATACATTCAGGAAATTATACTGAATTAATGTTTAATTGGCCTCAGCCCCCAACTTATTCACAACCAAGAGCTTTTGGGTTAACTAAGTTAAAAGCCGTTTAGTGTCCAAATTCTAAAAGGAATTTCTACACAGGATTTTAGTTCTGCTAAAGTATTTTGTTTTAAATTCACATGTTCACTTAATTTGTTGGTGGTTTTTTTAAGCCTTCCTATGTAAATGAGTGCTAAGGCAACACATAAAAAAGGAGTTTGGATAAGCAAATTTGGCATTTTCAAAGTAAACAAAGAAAATGTTTAATCTCAGCAAATGTACCAGGATCATTTCATGAGGGTTCTACAAGCAATCTCTGAGAATGTGCAGGCTTTTGAAGCAAATGTCAGTACAACAGCAGTAAAATTCTCAAATCAGAGCATTCCCTGCAGTTATTTGGCCCCCAGTTTAACACATACAAGTACCTGAAACTGTTTGCAGGTATTCCAGGCTTCTCAGTAGTTTAAGTGAAACTGAATGATGTCACCCAAAGAATCAGCTAAAAATAATGAGGATAAAGTAACCTGAGCCCTGCCCAGGCAGCACAGAAGAGCAGGAGGTGAGCTGAAGGGAGTCCCCAGCCCTCGCAGCAGTGGGTGGGGAGCGAGGGGAGCAGGGCAGCTCAGCCCGGGCGCTCTCTCCACAGGGACCATGATGTGGACATTTTCCTCCTGGCTGTCTGGAAGCAGTTTTGCAGGAAAACAGCTCTGTCGGTATAGATCCTTCAACAGTTACTGAAGTGTACTAAACTCACTGTTATCAATTTTTCTTTCTGTGGTTGAAATTTTGGTTTTCTAGAAAAATATACCTCTTGTGGCTTCTCTTTTCTTAGTTGCTTAAAAATAAATGATTTGTGTTGATTAAGGTCCACTACTTGTCAGCTGGCTTCAGGTTTAGGTGGTTTATAATACCTCACCTTAACAGGACCATTCTCAGCATGGGATTTTAATTTTATATTTCTTTCTGTGGAGCTGTTATCCTGTGGAGCTGCCTGCCACCTACAGAAAACTGTATCGTACATGTTGCTCCCTAAGCAAGCTTATTTCCCACTTTCTGCTTACAGAATGAAGCTGCAGTGCCCTTCATTTGCTGTCACTGCTGTCCTGGGTGCTGTGGGACATCCTTCCTCTGGCACATCTGGCCATAACTAGACTAAAAATATGGTTAGCCCTCTACTCACAGTGGAAAAAACGTCCTAGAAAAGATGCACATTTTTTTCTGTGAGTTTCTAACCTCGTTGTTTATTAATTTTCAATGGCTAAAAGAAGAGATAATCCAGATTTACATTCTCTGGGAACAGTCCCAGAAAAAGGCAGCCAGCCCATTACTGACACCCTGCTGCCATTGCATTCCCCTGCTCGCAGCCCACTGACAGCACAATTCAGGGAGCTGAAAAAGAAGAGCCTCCACGCTATTATTAGATTTCATCTGCATATTAGGTTTCCTCTGCCTATTCCTCATTTGAGAACAGGGCTGCATACAGACACCCCAGCCCTGGAATCAATAATGACAATAGAAAATGTTTGTCCCAGAGCCTGCACTTATCAGTTATAAGAGTAATTGTTACTACAAAGTTTAGTACGTGAAGGAGGAACTTGACACACAGAAAAGCATCTTTAACTAGCAGTGTTTTCCAGCTGGATAAGCTTTTTTAAAAGGAACATAAGCAGAACTAGAAGCCAGAAGAAAAGGTGTACCACATTTCCTGGATATTCAATAGTCTACAGAAAGATTTCACTGGAGCCCTTAAAGCAGTATTAGGGCAAACTAAAAGAAAACAAGAGTTTCTGTGGGTTAAGCATCAATATAACATTTCTTTTATCTCAAATAAATTTAACCTGGTCAAAAAGCTCTTTAAAATGCAATGGAAATTATTATGGAAATGTTATTTGTTACACATGTTATAACAAAAATAGTATTTACTGCCTTCAAGTGCTATGTATACAACCGGAGATCAGAAATATGGAAAACAGAAGCACTGAATTTCTCTGCTGTCAGCTGTACTCCTACTCAAATCAGGGATTCGTTACAAAGCCGTGTTCAGTGGGCGTTCAACTGTGTGAATGGAAGCAAGCAAATACCCCTATTTGTTTGGCACAGAAAAGCACGAGAGGGGAAAAGGCTGGAAACACTCTGTGACTCCAAAGCCCTACAGCAGTGAAGCTGTAGCTGCTGCACTCTGTGAAGTGGATTTGGAGCTCAGTGAAAGCACCCAGCTCTTGCCTAGGCATGCAGGGACCAGAACCAGGCAGCACTGAGCACTCTGAAATGTCACTCACTGTGGGAACAGCAATTGCTTTTCTAAGGATTGGAATAACTCCCGACGTGGGTAGTTCCTGTCGACAGGGATTTTCAGATAAGGACAGGAGTTAAAGAATGAGCTTCTTTTCATCACACACGAGAATCAAGCTGGGCCCACAGCTCACTTGCACTTGCTTTAAACCTTGACAGATCACTTTACTACCTCTGGCTCTTTCCGAGGCTGAAAAAGTTTCTCTTTCCACCAAGAAAGAGAAACCTCAGCTTCACAAAAGCAAGTAGAAATTTGCTGTTGATTTTAGAAGGTCTGGCTTTACACAGGTCTTAGCAGCAACTAATATTAAAAGATATTACTCTAAGTACAAAAATCAAACTCAGAATAATGCTCTGAAATGCAGTAGTTTCATGCATGCAAGAGCCCAATTAGATAGTTAAAGGATGTATGATAACTGCTGTGAAAAGTCTGGATTTTTAGTTTTTGTTTTGTTTTAATAAATATCAATGCCACAAAACTGTTTCCTTCTGAAGATGGTATTTAAAAAAAACCCCAAACCTAATTAAACTTGGAGCAAAATACTATTTGGAGCAATTAAATTTATGCATAGTATAGCAGTAAGACATTTAAAAGCCAAAATTGTCAGATATTTCTTACTGAAAAATATATAACACTAAAAGAAGAAGCATCTGACATTCACGTGCATATAACAAAGGTATTCAGGATCAATTGTCAGAGGGAGAAACACTTCATTCCTCACTTTTCAAGTGAAAAATTTACCCTCTTACAGGTTTTAGAAAGCCACACAGAAGGGCTGTCTGAGCACACAGAGAGGAACTGCCTGTGGGTAATACAGTTTCATTGAAGTGAGACAGAGTACTGCTGGAGCTTTGTAAAATCTCAGATCTGTGCATAGTTTTGGGTTTCCTCACACGCTGTCTCCAGCTGCCTTCTCCTGCTCTGGTGTTTCCCAAAACGACCCAATCATCATCACCCAATTAGTTCAGGAGAAAAAGGGGCTTCTGTCAAACAGAACTCCTTAAACAAATTAGTACAGGTTTTGAATTGGGCTTCACAACCTATTGCAAAGATTCACGCATCAAATACATTCAAATTTGTGAGACAACAGGAGTGGAAAATGAATTAAATTTATTTACCACTGAATATAGTGAGGTTTGTGAAAACATTGGCAGTAGAAGTGTATAGTAGAGATCCTTATCGCAGCAGTTCAATCACAGGTGTTTCCCCATATTACTAGATTATCCTTATCCAGAATAAATATTTAATGTTAGTATTAACAAAGAAAAGCTGTAGCTCCAACAACAAACTCTGTGTATTTAAAGCTCAGCGATGATTATCCACTTTAAAATCAATTGAGTAGTAAGTATTAAACAATTTTACACAATGTGGGTTTCCAAACTGTAGAGAAAAGGCTTCCAGTCCCCAGAGGCACCACTTCAGGAGCCAAGGCTGAAGCCAGCTCTCCCTGCTGGGATCAGCCCCTTCAAAACAATGCTCCTCACTGATTTTTCTTCCCCACAAATATCTTCCCCCCACACAAGTGATGTGTTGCTGAAACACATCCACCCCCTGCAAGAGAGGGCAGGATTCTGACAGCAGTTTTTTGTGCCTCTCAGGAGGTTCAGACTCACAGCTTTGTCCCTGCTGTGTGAAAGCTCTCTGCTGAGCACCTCTGGGTGAGTGGCGGTGCTGAAGCACGGTGGGATGCTTTCACAGGGACCATTGGGCTCCACTGGTAGTGATTAATACCTGATGAGTTATCAATTAAGGTTTGATCTTGCCAGAGTGGGAGCTGGGAAGGCTCAGGAGACCCCCAAGCCCAACGCCCACAAAGCCTGTGGCACCCCTGCTGCCACTGGCAATTTTAGGTTTTTGGAGGGGTCATCCAAGAATCCTTCTGATTATGTTATGAACTTCCTAAAGTACCAGAAAGTCCACCTAAACACAAATCCAGCTTGCATACAAGTTCCATATTTTTTCTTAATTCTCTGGAGAAAAGTAGCAAAAAAGAAAGGGTAGCAGACACACAGGCTTCTCCTGCAAAACATCTCCACTTTTCTTGAAATTCTAACTTTCAAAGCTCTTAATAGCCTTCCCATTTTCCCAATTTTGATATCTTTCTCCTTACAAGCCTTTTATCACCAGTGTATTGAGGCTTGATATTCCACCTGTTCTTGGCCCCTTTGCAAGTTCTCCTGACCTGTACCATTTTATTCACTCTTCTTTTTGCATCACTCTTTTTCAAAATTTTATGAGTGGTTTGGAGAAGATGGAAATGATCCTTCCCATTGGAATAACTTTGTTAGGGAACTTGGGGCAGTAGAAGAGGACAGACTCTCAACTCATGATCCACATGAAGTACCCTTGGGTCCCCCAGTGTGCCTCTGTCCCCCCCTTGCTGTGTCTCTCACACTCTTCCAAATTCCCTTTACCTGGTTTATTCTCTCCCTGTTTCTTTTCTCCTAATAATTCCCATCCTTGTTTTTCTAACCAAGCAACTATCCTCTCTTTAACTAGTCCCTCTCTGGAAAAACATATCACAAACTGCTTTTCCTTGTTCAAAGCTAAAGTATATCTGCCTGGATTTGGTTATTTCTTAGGGTGTTTTACTCCCCTAATTTGCTCTTTTGAGAATAAAAAAGATAAAAAATTCTCATGTCTTTCACACTATTTTGGCAAAAAGAAAACCCAAAAAAAGATGGCAAAAGTTAAAGACTCCAAAAAAAATAAAGTATGCTAACAGAACGTCATTCTTTGACCTGAACAAACCTTTACTGGCATTTTCTTTCAATTGGCCTGAGTTCACCTGCTGGGGGAGAAAAGAGGGGCCAAGAGTCTGACGAGGTGGTGTGGGAAGGGCGATGGGGATGGAGGTGGGAGACACCCTTGTGAGCAAACCCTGCACCTCTGTGTCCTCCCGCTGAGTGCAGCTCAAGGGATGAGCAAAGCAGCAACACACGGCATGAAACCAGAGCAGAATGCTGCATCAATCCTCCTCCTGAGGGCTGCTTCGGTAGCAACGATTTCTTTTGAATATAATCACTTTATCTTGTGGTTATAAATCCACGCCTGCCGCCAAATGGCAGAAATCTTTATCAGAGACAACTCCTTTCGGCTAGAAGCAATTGGTGAAGATTACTGATAATGACTGCACAATCACTGTTCAAATGATTATTTCTACACAACACACACCCAAACACAATCTGCATCACTCCTTACCTGCGTATTTGCCCTGTTTCTAGGCATTGCACTTCCTAGTGCTGCTGTGGGGATGCACAGGGGGTGCAGCTCTCCCTTGGCTGCCCCACAGAGGAGGCAAAGCCTAAGGAACTTGGTGCAAGGGCACTGCTGTGCTGCTCGGCTCAGCCCCACCAGCTGCCTCCAGCTGCTGCCTCCTGCTCTTTCCTTCCCACATCTGCATTCCTCCACAGCTCTCAGGTGAAGCTCAGGGGCTTGGGACCACCTTGGGTGATGAGCACATGGGACCTCTGTCACAGCCACGAGGCCGTCCCCATTGTCACAAAGCGAGCAGGGCTGCACCTGCCTGCGCACAGCCCCAGTGTCCCGCGCTCTGATGGGCTGCAGTGCAGCAGGTTATCCATGCTTTTCACCATGGGCAAGACAAGCAGGTTATCCATGCTTTTCACCAGGAGCTTCTTCGGGGAGACTCAGCTCTCCTGTCTGCTCTGCCCACAGGGAGCAGCCCGAGCTGGGCTGGGTCACACAGGAGTGGACGCAGCCAGGCCAATTGCTTCCATACGCAGCCCAGGCATCCCGGGCCGGCCAAAACTGCTATTCTTAATTGGAATTATTTACAAATGCATTGGATTTCTTCTTCTCTTGTTTTAGTTAGTTCCAGGAGCTATGGACTAGGTTCAAAAATATAAAAGGCTGGGGGCTTTCTGATTGGTTGGATCCTTTTTCTTTGGGTAAGACAAACAGGGAGATTAAAAGCATCTCCAAGCTTTCTATATACTCATGGGAAGGGTAATATCCGTTAACACAATCAGGAAAATTGCCTGATGGAATCAAAACTGTTTATACAAGGCACAGTTAGAGGACGGATATAGATGGAAATAAATGGTGCTACATTCAGCCTTCTTTATAGTATGCACAGCACTATATAATTTTCTTATGTTACTTAAGATCCAAAGTCCACTTTGTCTTGATGTAAGGCATAATCCTGTTGTATTAAAAAAAATTGTAAGGGAAATAGTACTTTTCCCTATTGCCTCACTATACCTATGCTGGAGGGTACAATAAGAGCCTCTTTTCAAGTCTTGCACAAGTAAGGATGTAAAGCTGTGCTTTATTTGTGCTAAGGAATGCAGCATTAAAACCAGGCTTCTCTGTGGGACATCTCTGGGGGACCCAGAGGAAGCCCTGTGCAAAGTGCTTCCTGCGTTTGGCTGTTTCTCCTGGGAGGGGATTAAGATTAGGGACCTAATTCCGCTGAACATCCTCCGTTTTTTTAGCTGTCCACAGAACTGGCTTCCTGCAAAGAACCTCATCTAATTAACTTCCCCTCCTGAGTGACAGACGCGTGCTGTGTTATGAAATATCGATATGCTGGCATGTTTTCATACTGCATAGCTGAGCTGTCCTTCCCCACAGTGCCATCAGGATGGCACTGGGAGCAATATGTTTAATCCAGGCATGCTGCCAGCAAATATAGATGTTTCCTGTCCTTTCAGGGGTCCCTCACACTGTCTTCCCTAAAAGACTGAACATATTCCACAGTTCTAATAACAAACATGGTAACCTTGCAAATAGCGACACTTGGAGTTTTCTTTAATATTTATATTTTCTGACCCCAAAAGGGGAAAGAATTTACCATACTTAGGCTGGAAAAACAGCGTGCTAATTTTGCTTATCAAAGGCGTTCAGAGCAAAGAGCCTGCCACTAATAACACCATGTTAAAAAAATATTCTGGAGCGCATCATGTGTTACTGGATTTTAGTACATGCTGGTACCTAGCTCTAAATGTCAGTATTTTCACAGCGTAATTCATGTCAGCTCCCAGCTCTTATGACATCAGAGGATGAGTTCAAAGGGACACAGTTTTCTGCTTTATAAAAACAGTTTAAAGATAAAAGCCAGTTTCAACCAAAAAAAAAAAAAAAGAAAAAAGAAAAAAGAAAAAGAGAAAATGAAAGTATTAAGCAGTGCATTAGCCAAACAACTCTCTGAGAGGCCAACGCCAATCAAAAGAAGATGACAGGATCCTATAGTGAAACCATATTAGTAAAAGTGATCAATCGCTGTTGCTTAATGCCTTGCACAATGCTCTGTGTCTTTCCTACTAAACCATGCAGCTGAGGAACGGGTAAAAATCATATCAGCTATTGAGCAGAGAAGATGGAAACAGAAGATTCTCCTTTGCATCACTGACAGTTTTTAATACATATGCTGAATCTACTATCCATAAACCAGCTTCTCTGTCAGCGGGAATAGACAGAGAAAGTGACAGAGTATTATTTTCTACAGTAATAATTAAAACAAATAAATATCAATCACATGTCTTTAAGCATTTAGCTTTCTGTAGATATTTCAAAACTTTTTTGACCCAGCACTCGGTGCTCTGGAGCTTATCAATGACACCAGGGGTCAAAAGTGTTAGTGCGACTAAAATTACTTGGACAAAGCCAGAACCAGGTCAGATCGCCATGGGATAGTCCCATAAGGCCTCCTGTAGGCTGCTGCCACCAAGGAGTTCTAAGGAAAAGAAAGGAAAGACCATGAATCAAACATCCCAGAAAATTCACAAGCAAATGTGTTATTAATCAAGGAAAATAAAAACAAAGTTTATTAAAATGCCTTGTAATAGTACATTTCAAAACAACACAAAGACATCTTATATGATGACCATTTTATCACTGAGGCTCATTCCAATTGAGTTACATTCTTCAAACCCAAAGAGCCACAAGTGTGCCAGAAAAGAAAATAAACACTGGAACGATGTGTGCAGTCACACATCTAATTTGACGATTGATCTCACAATTTAAATAGACACTTTCCACCCCAAATAAATGCAGAAGTCTGTATCAATGGCACTTCTGCAAAATGAAACTAATGGCAGGACTGGTACGATTTACACATTTCTTTCCTTATTTAGCTGAGAAGTTCAAACTAGGACCTGAATAAAGCCAGAGGATAGGAAAACAAAGCAGAATGGGTCTACTATGTTCTGTATGATTTGGAACACCGTATTAAAATATTTTTAAGTTACTATAATTTTCTCATTTTTTGCATAAATATTTATGAAGGGGATGAATCCTCACAGGGTCTAAACAGCCCCAAATTCATTGGTTTCAGCCATTCCAATACAGTCAAGGAAGTTACAACAATTTATATCAACCATGAATTTGCCCCAGTGTGTTTACACAGGAACTTCAAATCGAATTCTCTGTTGCTCTGGCTCTGGGGAATTGATGGAACTGTTACAGCACACGATTTAGTCTTTTACGCTCTAAGCCGACATCAAAAGATGGATCCTGTTTCTCCCCTCCCACAAGCTCTTGTTTATCCGAATATTGTCTGTGAAGTGACTCCTGGGAGCAGGGATTGAACTATTAGGCCTGCCTTTGTGCTAACGAGGCTAATACACAGGGATATTTGAACTGGATCAAGTTTTTAAGCTAAAGATGGAGGTCAAAGTTACAATTTTATCAGTTACATTTTGGAGCCCTTTACTTGATCATGACAATGCCATGTTCATAATACAATTATTGTAATCATATTTCCAGTATTGCTTGCCTTCAGTGGAAACAGATTGCATTAGAGTCCAAAGCCGCCTGAAATGGTATGCACATTTCAAAGTCAAACAGAGGTTATGGAACAGGACCTTTCAATTCATGTGCAGTGTATAATCAGGACTTGATCACTGGAGATATTTTTGAGGCTTTTGTGAACTTAGCAATTCATGCAAAAAATAGGAATTCTGTGAGGAGAGACAGAGTAGTTATTAGGTAATGAGCAGCTCAGTGATTGTACAGACTTTAGCAAGGCTGTGGGGAGAGCTGAGGGCTCTGCATGACACTGGTGCTATTATGATTTATTCATGCACAGAATTTATGTGCTTGAAATTTATACCAAACAGCAGCTCATGTCCCTGTTGCTGCTGCAGAGATGTCCCAAAATCTCCCCAGCTCATCAGATGGTGTAGGGCAGTGGAGCCTGGCTGTAACCAGTGCCCAGTCCTGCCAAGACAGAGCTTATCTTGCAGTTTCTTTCTGAATCCCTATTTTATTAACATTTATTAATGAAAGCACTTAAAAAAGAAACTACTTTGTGTATTCCTTCTATCCTCACTTTCTGAAGAACTCTACCTTTGGTTTGTGCTATTGTTCATGATCTCCAGTTGGTAACAAATAATTATATTAGAATTAATTGCCTCTAGTCTTATAAAATCCTGAAATAGCATTATGTAAAAGTGGAGCTATCATATTACCAGGACATGTAATATACAGAAAATATGTCTTAATTATTTGTACAGAAACTGGACAAAGATTTATCACCTCACTAGCTCTAGAGATCAATGTCTAGAACAAAAGAAGTTTTGTTCACTGACTAAACCAGAAGTTTAAGAATGGATTTTTCACCTTTTTTTTCAGCTCTGAGAAATTAATTTCTATTTTTAAGGGCTTTTTTTCTCTAATTTTTTTTCCTGACTTAGATAAATCCTTTTGACTGACCCAAAATGAAATTATGATTAACTTTTATTGGTTTTCCCAGTCTATAGTATTATCTAAAGTAACATTTTTGATTTCTAAATGAGAAGGTCATTTGAAATAAGAAATGTAAACTTTCTTTAAATACTGCAATAGTTTTTTTATTGTTTGTTTTTGTTTTTCTTATTTGTTTTTGTGGTTTTGTTTTTTTTTTAAATCTATTCACTTATTCCTTAGAAGCTTTGAATTTAGTAAAGGATTTTAGAACTTGCACTTTAGGGGAATAACAAGAGCAAGCTGCAAAGCATCACCCAACTCTACAATGCTGCCCATAAAGAGGGAAGAAATCGCCGACATCTCTAGAAATGCACAAAAAGCACTGAAGATAAAGTGAGGCGGGATATTGAGTTTGTATGGGGGATAATTTGGTATGTTAGAAGGTTGAGTTTTGTTTTTTTCCCCCGTCACTATTTTAATTTATTAGGTTTTTGTTCTGAATGAAAAATTAGCCAGCTGCAGGGACAGCTCAGAAAGCAAAGTTTTGGAAATGAGAGCAAAGTGTTCCTGTCCCTGCCTGCGGCCAGCTCGGCCCCCCCAGCCCTGGCTCCCTTCTGGAGGTTGTCCCCAGGCTGTCCCCGTGTCCCCTCCCTGCCCTGTGTCCCACATCCAGCACAGCCAGTGCTTACACAAAATCTGAACTTGACACTCACAGGCAGCTCCAGGGCAGCGCCCCAGACACCACACACAATTAACGGGAGTGCACGAGTATTGGAGAGATCTGAGCCTGGCAGGGGCACAGCAAAACGGGACACTCAGGTACCAGCGAGGGTGACAGCTCTCTACAAGGGCTCTATGCACTTTCACAGCCCCCACAGATGTGTGACAAGAGTCAGCTCTGCTAGCCCCAGTACTTTATTTTTTATAGGTTGTAAGGTGATCATGTAACATGCAGGCTGACTTCCTAAATAACACAGGCCAAAATAACCTCACCCGCTATTTTCCCTCTCCATTAGGACAAACTGTCTTCACCTTGGAAAATATCACGAATGTGAACACGCAGAAGAATGAGCAGAATGCTGTTTCCAGCACGGGGCCTTTGCCAGAGCGTGCTGGCTCCTGCTGAAGCCAATCCAGCCCTCGTGCGTGCACAGGGCAGATCCCAGCGCTCGCTGCCTGAAAGGAAACTTTGCACAGTGTCATGTTACTCTGGAGTTAAGGCTCTGGGGGTTATTTTCAGAAACTCACAGCTAAGGGTCTAGAGCCATCGAGTGTCCCCAGCCCATGGCAGGCCAGCACCAGCTCCCTTAAGAAATCTGGCAGCGACATCCTGCAGTCCCAGTCTCAGAAATGAGAGTGCTCTGAGTGCAGTTCTAGCACAGAGCCCTTGGAGGGCTCGTGGCAGTTTCCAACAGCCTGATCACAGGACTGGAGTCTTGGATCGCAGCTGCTTCAGGGCAAGAATCACGGCTTTGTCATTTGCTTGTGAGATATACAGCCCCACAGCCCAGTCTCTGGCAGGATGAAAACACCAGGCCAGTTATTTGGAAGCGGGTCTAGCCAATTTAAAAGGATTTCAGTACTCCTTTCATGTGTCTGACTTTGCAAGTTCACACCATCAAATCTCACTCCAGCAGGTAGAGTTGATCTGAAAAATGAAATGCTGGGGATGTGCAGGAATCAAACATTGATATGTAGCTGTCAGAAATCCTGGCTGGGACAGGCTGGTCAGAGCCTTTATCCCAGGACAAGGCCCGGGAGGGAGTTGCTGTAGGCAACTGCACTTCAGGTCCCCCCTCCAAAGAAATTCCACGAACTGTGTGTTACACAGCACTGGATGGTTCTGCAGGTAGCTGCTGCATGTGCTAGCCATGATTGGAATCCAGGAACACACTGAGAATATTCCCAGCTCACAGATATCATATCCAAGCTAACTAAATAGAGAGTGATGAGTTGCTACAGATTCTGAAAAGCTAATTTTAATGCAGATTTGGTTTATCTCAGATGTAAGTGGGGCACTGTTTTTTAAAGTTTGCTTTGCTGCCAGTTTTAATTCAAGAAACTCAAAAGATAGAGTACCTAAATTTGGCAAATACTTCCCACAAGTGCAAAGATTAAAGCAGAAATGAGTGGTGGTCTGTACTGCAACCTGAACCCCACTAAATAAACCAAAATATTCACTTACTTGAACATTTAATGAAGGTTAAATATAACCCTTAAAGCATGAAAACAATGATTTCAAAAGTTTCCAAGAGCCTCTTAGCTGCCCCCCTGCCCCACACTCCTTAGATTTTGGAGCAGTGATGAGTGATACTTCTTAGCTGCTTCAGCTATTCCTGAACCTCTTGCTAAAGATACAGAGGAGAATTTTTCTGCACTTCTCCTGCTTCATTAATTACTCTCAAGCTGGGGTTTTTCTAGCATGAACTGAGATGAACATTGTCCCTGGAGCTTCTACAGGTGTCATTTGTATGAGCCTTCAGTGGTTTTACACAAATGATTGCCCCAGGATTTTTAGCAACACAAGCCAAATGGCCTCCTTCCTTTAATATATTATTTAAGCAATAACCTCACTCTAGCCTCAGGCTTCCAATGCAATAATTAGAACCAAACTAGCATTTACCCACAGAGATGCAAATGCTGTATTTAAATATAATAGCAGTATGTAAGTAATTCTAATTCAGAGAAGAAGTAACTGAAGTAGCTGAAGAAAACAACAAAGAGATGTTAAGGACTTTTATCCCTGTTAAGGTTAATCAGAAGGTTAGATTGGCATATATTAGGGTTAATGACATAAACAGTGTAATGGTATAGGAACAACTGTTCACATCAGCAGTTGCAGTGCTCCTAGTACTGAAAGAGAACGGGAAGAGAACCTGACTTTGAATGACATTTACTGAAATGTAATCAACTACCTGGACAAAGTTGACCAGTCTGTCCAACTTCATTACTATGGGCAAAAATAATTTTATCACTCAGATTGACATTACCTTTCTTCTCTCCTCTTGCAGTTGCACACTTTTCTCTCCTCTTGTAAAACTTCAGTACAACACAGCTTCCATTTAAAAAATGAAACGCCATTCCTGCTTATATGAGAACTTTGGCAACAAAATAATATGTGCTATCAAACAACAAACACCAGCGATGAAACCAATTTTGCAACGTGGACCTGAGTCTTGACACTTCAAGGCACAGAAGCATAGAAAGGTCTGGGTTGGAAGGGACCTTTTAAAGGTCATGTAGTCCAACACCATATTTCAGGTCTCCTCCCTCGATGATGGGGTACATTTATGAAGGACCACACCCAGGCTTGGTACAGGAGCCCTTTCCTGGGAAGAAGTGCCTGGGGGAACAATGGCAGCAAGGGATGCCCAGCTTGCAGGGCTGTGTGTCCCCATCAGCTCTGCCCGGTGGCTGACGGGGAAAGCTGTGCCTATGTCAAGGCTCGTGAAGGAATTTCCTATCCTTTGTGCACTCCTCCAGGGTGAAGAGCAACAGAGTTAGATGGAGAGAAATAAGGAACTTGCTCAGAGGTACCAGTCCTATTTCACCAATTTGTTGTGTCTTACACAAGGCACACTGCCAGGTGAGGCAGACCCCTCTGGCTGCTCACACAAAGAAGCTGAGCATGCATGGAAAGGAAATCCTAACTGGCCCCAGTAGCAGCAACAAGAGCTTACATGGCTTGCCTAGAGAGTCCCTGTGGCAGTTTCTGGCTAAGCCACATCATGGGTATTTCCTGATTTTAGCCATTGCTGCAGTCTTACCAAAGACAGCAGCTGTTTTAATCTCTTTTAGCTATTCAAAGTTAACAACCCCCTTTTAAAAACAGCAACTGATTTGTATTAAGCTCAAGTCTTTTGAATCCCTTTAGCAAGACATCTAAACCACCTTTTTCCTAATGAAGACAAGATCTGTGTATCTGGTTCCAAGCACAGCAATCTCTTGAGCTTGGCTAGGGACAGTAGGCACCAAATACAAATAACTGAGCATCAGAGGTGTTTCTCGTTAGAAAGAGGCTTCTGCAGCCAACTTCCTTGCCTAGCTAATTGGAAGCAGCGTGTTGCCTTCCCCAAGCACAAGAAAGAAGGTGCTTGAGGCTGGCTAGGATGAGCATTCACAAGCAAAGCCACAAGCAGCAGTAGGAAAAACAGATGAAGTTACAGGGTAAATGGGCCCCCAGGAATTTTAAAAAGAAAGCAAAATGGTGAGCAATCAGTAAAAATAATGCTGGATGCAAACACTGAAGGTGACTTTGTGATCTCTCTCCCTGCTCTGCTCCCCAGAGCATTAGCAAGGACTTTGGTAGAAACTGGTTCCCAAATGCTTTTTGCCTGCCACATTCATTCTAGTCAAATTTCCTTTTACTCTGCTGAAGCCTGGAAGTCTGTCTTGTGCTACCTTGTCACTGGCCCTGTTACAGATGCTGCCAGAGAGCACTGGATAGAAAATACTTAATGTATGGACTAAACAGCAAAGTGAATCCGTGACCCGTGTGGATGCACTGGAGAGAGTTTCACCACCATGGGACAGTGGCTTTAAAGCAGGGATAGTTCATCTCAGCAGTACAGAACTGTGAACTTGCATTCAGTCAGTTCCTCCAATCACCCTTTTATTGATGAGTATTTAACCTTATTTCTACTTGAATAGTTCTCTCTGCCCTTACAACTACTTAACATACACCTATTCTGAAATTATTCTTAAGAACCAGGAGTTGATGGGAATATTAGAGAAAAACACGCCAAAAAGAAAAAAAATCAGTGTACCAATCTGTTTAATTTTCATGGATACTCTCTGTACTTTTTGTATTTCCCAGGCAGCAGAGGTAATTGTTAAGGTTTTATTTTATTCCTGTTACCTCTTGGAGAAAAAGCCAGCCAATATGGATAACGTGTGTGGGGTCTTCCTCCTATTTGTTTTTGATGGCCAACCTTTTTACTTTAGGAGGGTTAGAGAAATAATTATTGAACCCTCTTTGGGTAACAGCCAGAGGTTGTTTTCCTTAAGCTGCTCCAGATTGTTACAAGGCAAGGTTGAAACGATAGGCTTTCACATGGCATTTGAAAAGCAGGTGGTGAGTCAGAAAGGCAGCAAGACACAGGAAGGCTGCTCCAGGTGGCAGAAGCAACAGGGTCAGAGAGAAGGCCACTTGTAGCTGAAGAGAGGAGAGCAGAGAGGGGAGGTTATTTAGCAAGGCTGGAATTATCCCACGAAATCCTGGGGAGAGGCCTGAAAACAAGAAGGGCAGTTTTGAATCGCATCAGGGAATAATGGAGCTATTTGAAGCTGAGGGTTTTAATGCTGTGCTTCTTTATCTAGGAGGGAAAATCGCACTTGCACTGGGACTGCAGAGCAAGAAGCAGCAGCAGCAGCAGCAGCACAGAACTGGAAAGTGTGACAGCCACGAGGAAAGTGCAGATCTGGGCTGTGTGAGGGACCAGCAGCTAATGCGCAATGCAAATCGCTTTGGTTCTCAGCATAGACAGCAAAAAAAATGACCCCAAAACCCAAAGAAAAACTCAGCACAGATTTGGATGGAGGATCAAAACCTGCACTGGCATCAAGGAGAACAACAATGAGGGGAAACCATGAGAATGGAAAATGGGAGAAGGACACCTATCCAAGAGAAGGCAGCACTGACGTGGCCAGAGCAAAGCCCAGCTGTATGGACAATGTACATATTTAGGTTCTATATGTTTAGGTGTCTGAATGGCCACACTTACAGACATTGCTGTAAATGATGCATTTTATATGTTGAGGTACTGCTGTGGTCTCCAAAGATCTGACTCACATTAAATAAAAGCAATGAGAAGAGACCTAATGGCTTAGGGATTTTTTTTTTAATACATGACATTAAAAGTCATGAAATAATATCAAGGAACTCAAATGTTTACAAGTATAGGAAAACCAAAAGCATTTTTCAGATATTCTGAGACTGTTTTATTGGACATCACCAGAAATATCATATGAAACACAAGCAGATACCCCAGGAATTTCAGACATTCCACTAGACTACATAACTGACACTCCAGTAGAATTAATTTGTTTTAGAGACATATAAAAAAATTCAATTTTCTAATTTTCTTCCCTTGAGTGACATCCAAGGTGCACTTTACTCACAAGCATCTGTCTGAGTGTACAACCAGAGAGGGAAATTCAGTGTTTTTGTTATTCAACAGGATTAGCAGCCTAGATTCAGGTTAAAGTGATACAGGAGGGCCTTAACTAGTTCTAAATGACTTAATTCCCTGAAAACAGTATTTTTTAATGTGCTGCTAATTAAAATATTTAAGAGCTCACTGTAACAACATTTTGAAAACAAACCAGAAGAACCAATGTAAACAAAATATCATTTTACAAACCAAACGGAATCACTTAAAATCCAATGTAATTCTATGTTCCAATAAAAATAAATATATATATACAGGTGTCAAGTTACGATTGTCAAGCACACCCCCAAGATACCATCTAAGAATGAACAAAGAAGTCAACATTAACCCCTCCTGTACTTGTTCTTACTTTTTGGGAGAGGCAATCTAATTTTCTGCATAGCATGCACCTCTGAAGCCCATGGCAGTGCCCCAGAACACACTAAATAGAGGAACAGGAGTCAACAAGAAATGCTGTGGTGGAAGTTCGTCACAAGTCTCTCTGCAGGACTGCAGGGCACTACTACCCATATACTATGTTTTCAGGCTTTTACTCAACATTCTTAAAAGTTAGAGACTTTCTTTGTAGCATTTTTCTTATATTTTGATAGAAATCTGACTACGGAAGATACATATTTAAAGGACATGAGACATGACAGTGCTCAGCAGCTTGATTGTCTTAACATTTAGCTTTTTTGGAAAAAGATTATTCTTGCTCGTCCCCAATATGTTGTACTGACACAAAATTATATGAAGAGAAAATGCTTTGCAGGCTACAAACTTTTGCCCTGTAAGTTCAAACTTATTTTTCCATATTCATTAGTTTCCTTGTCCTGAGAATGTTTTAAGTGCTGCTTAACTGTGTTAGGGGCAGCATAATGGCAAACATTGAGAAATAATCATTCAAGGACTGCTGCAAGAAGCAAACCTTGTGCCTCTGAACAGACTGATCCCTCCACCTGGAAACTGTTTCTTTACAAAATCTGGGATTTCACATGTGTCCCTTCTTGCATTCAGCTCCTCCAACAGAGCAAACTAACTAACTTAAGGAGAAAGGGAGGTGATAACAGCTTTTTTTTCCTTTTATTTTACTGGTATTTCCATATAATGTCTGACTCTGCAGTTTCTAGGTTAGAAGATATGTCCTTGGCCATTATTCTGTGGAGCACAGCTCCATGCATCCATTCGAGTATCACTCCTTGTGCTCATTTCAGATGAACCTTTCCCTGGTATTCTCTGTACTGTACATGTTGTTCTGGAAATACTTTCATCTACAAAAAAGTGATTACTAGCCTGAATAGTATTATCTTGTAGGATAACATCTTACACTTATCCAGTGCAAAAAAATGCACCACAACTAGATGACAGACAAATGGGAACATCAAATTGCAGATATAATGCTTCACTTTAGCCACTCTGCACAAGCCAACCTCAGGTTATTCACAGTGTAGCTAAGCGAGTTGCTCCACCAAGATTTATTTTGGTTCCAAATTTAAAAAATCTACACGGGATAGGTGCTATTTCACAGCTGAAAAGATAATATTACATCAGAAGTCTATTTTGGCCATTAATAGAATACAGCTGGTAGCTTCAGGACAGGAAAAAAGTTGTCTTTTCCAAATAATCAGGTCAGCAGGTTCCCCACCCTTCAGCATGTTGGCAGGGACCAGTGCTAGTATAGAAGACAGGAATATTTCCTAGGTGATCTAATAAAACCAGAAGAACCTCATATCAATAAGCCATATGGGGATATTGCTGATAAGCTGTTGCCATAAGCTGCGAACTCTTTCAAATGTCTCATCTTCCAGAGGCCAAGTACTCATCTGTCAGTTCTCAAAAGCCAAAATATCTTGGGCATGTCATCCTTAATATGGTTAAACTTTGTATTATATTTTGAAGTTACTTAAATGTGAGAAATTTAAGGTGACAAAGGACAAGATTCTGCACTTTCTGTAACTTGTCTGTTCTCCAGTTCTTAAAAATTATCTTTGTTGATGAAAGGGCCCAGACAGCCACTCCTTCTTTTCCCAAAGGCTGAAGTGTCTCCCAGAGTGCTGGGAAGGAGGACTCAACACGAACCACTCCTTCTCTGGGGTTTCAGAGATACCGAGGTGAAAGAACATGAGAGAAGGCACAGCCTGGATTCCTCCTTGCATTTTTCTCCCCTCTACCGAAATGTGTCAACAGAAAGCAGAGATATCAGGGATGCTGCCAGGGCAAGACTGTAGAATCATCTTGACTGGGAAACTGCTGAACAGAAAGACAAAAGTGCTGATTCCACTCCTTCTCCAACCAAACCAACTCCTCATGGTTTTTGCAGCAGGAAATTGGCCCCAAGTTTCTCTGCAGACCTCACAGGCATTGACAATTCTCACACGGGTCCAAGACCCTCCATAGATCACAGGGTCAGCATGAACAAATAATAGATTACCTTCATGAAAGGATCTCGAAGAGCTCCTCCAAAGAAAATGAAACCCAAATATTATTTCATGTCCCTACTGCAGAAATAAGTGCTGCAGTCCACTGAATGCCAGCTCTTAACCAGCTGGGCAGAAAGCCAGAGGGGCAAGAGGGTGTCAGATGGAATTTAGGCCAGGCAGGCAGGAAGCACCAAGAGGAAACACCAGCAGCAGCTGTAGAAGCAAAAGAATGGGCAGAGGCTCTAAGACAAATAATAACAGGCAGAGCAGCAGCAGTAGCAGATGTCAGACTATTGCTTTCTGGAGGGGGATGGGATGGCACTTGTGAAGATAAGGGATTTTCTTTTTTTAACTACTTTGTATTAATTATCTGAAAAGGGATTCTTCCCCAAAATCCTTTGAAACACTGTTATTTTGGATTAGTTTGCGAGGAGAGACTCAACTGAGCACCCATTCAACATGTGCAGTGCCCAGGACAGGCACTGCTCCTGATCCTAGCTCCATTTATGGGCTGAAATTCTCCCATTCTCCTGTGATTAAAAATAATTCTGGAAATCATTTTGGTAAAGGAATCCCTTATTTCTAGAGTGGCTTTACTGTAAGGTTTTCTGGATGTTTTTTAGGGTTATATAAAGTGGAACTATCCGGGAGAAGGAGGAAGTTCTTCTCTTTCAGAGGATGCTTCAATGCTGCTTTTGTCAGGACTGTGATTTCTAGACTGACACATTTAAAATCTTTTGATCACTTTCATCACTTGGTTGAGTCACCAGGCAGGCACAAGCAGCACTTGCATCACAACAGACTCTGTGTCATGCTGACGCCTGTCACAGTGTTCTGTCATTCCTGAGGAACTTGTCCTCTTCCACACAATCTGAGGCACTTTGCAGAGAGGATATTACACTGACTCAACCACAATTCCCTCAGGCTACATTCAAAAGGTTGTAGGTGGGAGAAGAACTAACCAACCTTTCTCCTCAAACACCATCAAAAGGAGAGGAGCCACCTGCCCAGCTTCAAACCAGCAGAGCACCAATTCACTCAATTGTCTTTTCATATCTAAATCACCTTCAATTTTATCTTCAAGAAGCAACTGCTTGACATGAAGCCTAACAATTTTTTTTCACATAAGATCATTTTGCTTGGCTTTTGAGAAATCTATTTCAAGACTTTTCTAAATAAAAATAAAATTTTGAAAAATCAAGGTCTAACGAAGATGATTTTGTCACCCAGTTTTTCAGGACCCATGTTTGAACATCATCTTAAAAGTCTAGTTACATTCCCAAGTTTGCCTTTAAATAGTATTACTTTAGAAAAACCCCAAACATTCCTCCAAAAATAAAGAAAAATCATGGAGCAGTTGGTAAAAAAATACAAAAGAGCAGAAACCTCTCTATTTGTTCTTGAACACCTGGTTCAAAATGTTCCTAATAAGAACACTAACATCCATACCATATTGCTGCATGTAGGAGGAGAACATCCATCAGAGCAGTGCTTTAACTACACAGTTAATTCTTGTTAAAAGAAAATTAAAATCAAAAGGTAAACCAGAAATTCTTGTACATGAAGACTACAGGAATATCTAAATACGTCATGTCAGGGGAACAGAAAAATGCACATTTATTAAAAAAAAAACGTGAAAAAGACCAAAGAGACTGGAATGGACTTCCAGAATGTTAGAAATTTAGACTTTCTCTGAAAAGATAAACAAACACAGCTACAAGCATCTTACTCATATACCTTACTTGCCTTCCCAAAGAGCTTATGATAGAATTTTCTCTCTGTGAGCTTTACGTTCAAATAGGGTAAAAAACATGGTAGGTGTTCACATCCATAAATAACTTCTTTAAAAATAGAGTAGGGATCCTTTTCCAGAGGAAACTGTGGAGTTCCACAAGAATCTACATTAGAGCTTGTAGTGTCTAACGTATTTATGAAAGTCTTGGGCAAGTGGAGAGGGAGATGAGGTTTCCTGATGAGGTGTGGTTTTCAGTGAAGTACAAACTAAAGTCAGCCATGGAGAATTACACGACAATATTATAATTTGTCATAAAATGGCACATAAAACTCATGTTTTTAAAAGCGTGAAGTGATACACAAAGTAAAAACAAGTCCTGATTTTATAACACAGTGAGGGACTCTGGCTATCACTAAACAATAGAGGTATTTTGAAATAATGGGTTCTATAAAAAAATGCCAGCTCAGGGATCAGCAACAGACAAAATAACAGGTAGAATTTTATGAAGAGTAAAGAACTTAGTAGAAAACCTTCCTATGTCCCTATACACATCCATGGTTGGTTTTTATACTGAACACAATGTGCTGCTTGGGCCCGTCTCAGACAGGGCAGCCCAGAGCAGGCACAGTCAAGGGCAGAAAGAACAAGCCAGGGCATGGAGCATCTTTCACAAACAAAATCATAAAATAGACCAAGACTTTTAGGCAGAAAAAAGACTTCACTGAGAAGCATATGACATAGAGGGAATAAACCCGAGCAGCACAGAGATGATGAACAGATGAATTAAGATCCTTGTACCAATGTGTGTCTTCCTCAAGTCCTTGTCAATCTATTTGTCCAGCTACTTCTGGTTCTAAATTAGGATGGCTAAGAGGTCTAAATTAAGTTTTTCCCTTCCTTATTCCCTTTGATCTTAACATCTCTGCACATATTACTGACTGCGGCATACCTTGACTTGCACAGCCAGCCTAAGATGTCACCTCATAATTATTTCTGATCTCCTTGTCCATCCAAACATTTGCCCTTAGAATTTGTGCACCAATCTCTGCCTTGTTTTCAAGCACAGCTCACAACCTTTCTGAACTTAATGCTAGTTAACTTCTGTGTGCTGCCTGCGTGTCAGAAATCCCTTCTCTGCTCCTAAAGCCCTCACAATGCAATGGGTGTCTCTAAGGGTGGAAGAGGCATGAAGGGTTGTGTATAACACTGCACCCACATCTCCAGTCAGTCTGTGCAGTGTAACCAGCCCAGGAATACACAGAAACGCTGAGAGGTGAGGACACTCTGGAATCCGGTGACATCCACTTATGCCTGGCAGACACCATCACAGCCAACTGCAGTGAGAGCTCTGCATGCCTTGGCCAGAGGAGGAGACATTCCTGCTGTCCCTTGTGTGCAGCGCTGTGCTCTTCCTGCCTGGCAGAGAACTCCATCACTGCTCTTCCCCTGCCCGCTCCACCCTCTGTCTTGTAAATCATCTGTCACAAGAGCATCCTGTATGGACATGAGGGACAAGGCAATATCCAAGGGCCATGGTCTAAGGGTCATGGTCTACACAGGCTGTAAGCTTCCTCTGGCTCGGGAGGAAGAAAAGGACAACTAGTCCTCACACAGTTTGGGCTTTTTCCAGATGCAGCTCTCAGAACAAACCATAAGCTCCCATTAGCTTTTCTGAAAGGATGAGCAACCTCAGATGGGAAAGATAGTGAGCAGCCCACTGTAGGCAACGTTTTCACTGATGTCAACCACTTCCTCTCCTCCACACATGCCAAACTGATACATGCAGACGGACAGGGCCAGCAAACATCTGGCTGACACGAGAATCAGCAGGTTCCAGCCCACAGTTTTGTGTTTTTGCTGTTGTTACATGCTTTTAAATACATGAAATATATCAGTGCAAAAAATTATTTTAATGCATTCATCTAATTTCTCTCCATCAGATATGATTCATTATAAAGAGGCAGGATTTCTCAGATATGTGACAGTGGCCTGTCCTTGTAGCATTCTGTGAGTTCATTTCAATTTAATACGCTCTTAGCCTTTTCTAACACTCCAAGAGGACGCAAGAGCCAGGGAATTTGGTTCTTGGCTGCATGTCAAAGAAGCATAAAAACTCCAAGTACTTAAATGAGCCAGTTGATGCTGACAGAAAGCCTTCACTGAAACAGTGATATAAATGTAATACCTCTTTATTGCTTGTGGAATATTTACACCTGAAATAGCAGCAAGCAAAGAATGAGTTATGAGAAACTATGTAAAACCATAGGCTACATTTTTTGTCTAGTAACTACCTATAGTTTAAAACTAAGTCTATTAAAAGTAAAGCTAGAAATACAGAGCACACTGCAGGATATTTATTTCTTACGCATCATGCTTGAAATGTGACAATAGAAGTGCTTAAGTTATTTTCTTGAAGCATAAAATTACAAATCTGAGCATTTGTTAAATCACCTTTGTACAACATGATTTTTCACTTTCATGATCTCTTGAGATTTAGTGATGTAAACCAAGGGAATCTGGTGCCTTTTAAACACCTTCTGTCTCACTTTCAGTCTGCATAGACTTACATTCATTAGCATGGAGCCTCTCTATTTCTGTGTTGTCCATTCATCTAGCTTGGGTAGCTATGTGTATTAGAGGTTGTATTTCCAGATTTGACATGTTCTATCATACAGCCAAACTCCAAATGTGATCTTTTCTTGAAATTTAACTGAAAAGAATACAAATTTGCTGACTACTTGTGTTACCACATATATAGAATCAAATTCTCCTCTAGATTAAGTAAATAACACTGCTGTTAATTGCACAGACATTTTCAGGAAGAAAGGAGTAAAATATGTTTTGATAATTGTAGCAATGTGATTCCACGTGTTTCCTTTGTTCCCCTGCTCTGTATGCTATTGGTTCATTTTGAAATATGCATCCTGCTGTATTAGAAACCTATTGNTTTCTGTGGCTCGGAGGCTCAAGCCATGCTGAGAGCACCCCGGGGGCCGCTCGCCCCGAATTCGGTGGAGATATGCGCCCCAGAGACCTCGTTCAGGGTGCTGCCGGCTCCTGCAGACCTCTGGGAGCCTGCTACATCAGATAATTATTCTCATAATTATTGATACATATTAATATTACTGACAGAGTGCTAAGTCAGAGATTCCCATCAATTTAAGGACATTCCAGGATGTTAATCTGAAATCTACATAAATCTTGTATAAATTAAGTTTTACTAAACATCCTTGTTCCCAATCTTGCAAGAGCTAATATAGCTGTACTTTTAATAAGAATATAATCCCAGTACTCTAAGTTGCCTAATGTACGTATTATGCATTGTTCAGTTTTCCTTAGAGCCACTGTCATGGACCACTGTGGGCTGGCCTATTACAAAAACAGAATTAAAAAAAATATTTTGCATAGAATGGTGATTTCAGTGTAACTAGTTTTCTATTCTGTTGGAGCCTCAAAGGAAATATAATGAGGGCCATTACACAATTTACAGCTTTCCCCCACCAAGATTTTTGCACTCGTAATGGTTTAAACTCAAATAGGGCCATTTTAATGGAACACATTCAATCTTATGTTTATTCTGGAAAATAGACCAAATGAAATACACAAACACCTACCACCTTCTTTTTCACTGTCAGATTGCAGAGTCCCTGACACACACAGAGAAATCCAGGTAACTCTGCTGAATGAAGAGTTCCATTTCCTACAGAAGCATGAAGCAATTCCAGTATAATCCAGCAGGCAAAACCCAGATATCAGACCTCACAGAGCCCTAGCTCTATTTGGACAGGCTAAGTGAAATCTGTATTTAAAGCTTCTTATCTGTAGATTGCAAGCAAAGATTTCCTTCCTTTTGAGGGGTGCACAATGCCTCTTTTAAGGTACATGAAGCTAATGGCCAATTTGAAGTAGATTACAGGCAGAAGAAATGAGAACATGGTACAGAACCTTCTGGTTTTCAACCATACACCTGTTAATGACTCAGACACTGAAGAAAACAAAAAATTAAGTGTTCTGCTTCCCAGATAATCCTCTCTCTCTCTCTCTCCACTCAAGAGAGGAAACCGATCATTCTGGCACTGGTATGGATGAAACACTCCCAGTACTCTAAGTTTTTTAGCGAATTACCTCACAAAGCATAATCTGAGTATAAAGCTTCCCTTTTATAGTGACTGTCATGACTTGCAACTGCCAAAACAACCTTATTCTCAAGAGCCAACAGCATAGACTACTTTTTTAAATAGTATTCATTAGGAAAGGAGAGGAAGGAGGAGGAAAAACACTGCTTTCCCTTTAAGATGCAGTTTGAGCCCAGGTGGCTGGACTGAAGTGTGGAGCACAGCTGTACTCCCAGAGAGAGAGGGATGTGCTGTGTGCAAGAGCAACCTGGAGCTCCAGTTTCAGGCCAGTGCTGAGTTTTTATCTTGCATCACTCTGGTGAGATGAAAGCTGCACACTAATAGTACTCTTGTCTGCTTGCATGTAGGATTAACAAAGTGAAATAGTTTCAGTTCCACTTTGCAGGAGTAGCAAATATCACACTTTCTAGGAGATGGTGCCTGTAGGGGAGAGCAGTTGTGGTAAGAGAAGAAAGTAACACATCTGTGCAGGTATTTGAGCATGCAGAGAGGCCTGGAGAGCTCAGTTTGAAATACAAATGTCAGTACAGTGTCTGCACAGGGCTGGGAGGTTGCACCACAGCTCAGGACCTTCCTCCACGCTGTTTTACTGACACATACCAAGAACTACCAAAAGGCTTTCCTGATTCTTTCTTTCAGAGGATTTCTGAGATGAGAACTTATTTCAAGGCATTGACTCCATTAGAGATACCCTGAATGACTTTTGTAATTTTTTTTAACCTCCATTTCCTGTACAGTATGCAATTACTAGCAGGGTGGAAACTTCTGAACTCCCTGGGAGAGTTTGCTATGTCTCTCATTTCAGCTTAATAAAATATAATCTGAATTGCAGCATCTGCAAGACAGAGTTGTTCCTTATCCAGCTGTTCTAACTCAGGTTATTCTCAGGATGATGAAAAAAGGAGATTTGCTGGAGGGATGCTGGATTTATTTGATATGAATAGCACAGCTAAGTCCTTTATTTTAGTATTTTAGAAAGTTTCCCCTTGTAAAAGTAGTTAAATTAGAAGGATTTGCCACTATTGTGCAATTTATGTTTTTCAGACTTACTGCATTTTTACATGAATTTTGACTTTTCACTGATACAGTCTCTGTGTTCATTGTCTTTCCAGGCCACCTCAGGATTTCCATGTTCCTGGTAAGAAGGTGGCTTTCTGGAGCAGAACAACCACCAGCCAGGGCATTGTGAGAGTTTATTACCAGGAAGCAAAGTGGGACAATATACTCTTCCTCTTGCCTGCACTGAACTAATTTACCTCTTAGAAAGAGGGAAGCTTTATACAGACAGAACAAAAAAAAAAACCATGAAAACTGTCCAGGGAATGAACAGGTTCACTTAATTAGACCCTTTAGTGTGAAAGAAAGGGCAAAACCAGGAACATAAAAGAAGGGAAACCAGAGAAAGTTTGAACAAAGTGATTGTTCATCTCAGAGTTTTGCCACTTAACTCCCCCAAATTATTTGCTGTTGATTACTGGCATGAAGGAAGCTGATCTAGCCCTGGATAGAGACACTTCAAGATTAGTCAGTTGTGAAG
This sequence comes from Grantiella picta, assembly GCA_013397955.1. NCBI lineage: Eukaryota > Metazoa > Chordata > Aves > Passeriformes > Meliphagidae > Grantiella > Grantiella picta. The sequence continues at coordinate 4,585,563 of VZRM01002344.1, read as the reverse complement.
AGCTGAAGTTCAACCACAAGACTTTTTTAATGATAAATTCCAGTTCCCTATCAGCTTAAACCAGGGCTGAACGCACACTTTGTTTTTTTCTCTTAGAGTGAAACACTAGATGTGTCTTCCTTTTTGGCTAACAGAAGGAAAGTGAAAAAGTGAAATATTATTGATTCCGTCTGAACTTAAAAGTGTATGGTGAAACTTCTCTTAATTCTCATCCTTAAAAGAAAAATCTACTTGAGGTCCTAAAAAATACAAAAGAAAGAAAAAAAGAAAAAACGAAGGAACCAAATCCAGCATGGTTGATTTCCACAGGGATACATTTGACCAAAGAGATTTTCCTGGGAATTATTCTAATGAATGCAGTACCAAACTCTGAATAATCAGAGTGCAAATGACTAATCAAACCTTGCTTCACTGAAAAGTTCCCTCTGTTCAACATTTTCTTTTTTAAAGTGCTTTGGTAAGCTGCATATATTTACTTTGCTTACAATAAATATAAATAAATTAGACAATATTCATCTGGCACACAATATATTTTCAGGAAAAGTACATGATGGGATAGGAGAGAATTATGTATCTGCATGTCTGAAACGCCATTAAAATCAGCTACTAGGAAATAGCTTCTTCATTGCTGATCATTCCACTTTTGTCTAAACCAGATTTAATACCAGAAAAAAATATTTATGAAATGTACAGCATTTATAAGTTTTCTTTATATTTACTTACATCTTTAGCCTCCTTAACTCCCCAAATTTTCCAGCTGTAGATACAACCTGCACATTAAATATGCTCCTAAACCATGCCATAGTGAGCTCTATTTCCCTGCTGTTTTCAGACTGATACAAGTGCATTAGTCCCTAAGCAACCTTCGCACTCAGGAAATGTCTCTCAACTGCACAGGGTAAAAGAAAGGTCTTCAGGCAACTGAGAAATGGCTGCAGATTTGGAGACAGGGATTCCTTTCTTTATTTCCTGCTGTACACTTCCTAAAGGCATTTGCTGACAAGGAATTTGCAAATCTTGTCTTGTTAAGGACTGTAATGCTCCTTGGTATTACTCAGATATAATCATCTGTGTACCTGTCCAAATACAGCTTAGCAACTGCCAGGCCGTGGAGCTGAGAGTTCCCCTCTCGTCTTTTCAGCAGTGATCAAATATCACAGTTTGCCTGCAGTGACCTTCTCCCCAGAATCCTTGCAGATGTTGCCGCCCCCTCCTCCCGAAGGTTGTCCCGGAGAGAACATGAAGTTCCAGGGTGACTCATACCCACACACTATCCCTTACTCATTCGAATACTTTCATTAAAGGCACTGGACCACGACAGATAATCTCCCATTTCACTGTGAGCCTGTGCTGGAGTTCTCTCTTCTAGGATGGTCACACAGACAGGGACAGGGGACCTCTGTGGGTGAAGGACACAGCCCGGCAGGGAGACTTCTGGGAAGAAGGAGGTTTCATTGCAGCACCACTTATCCAGGCATTCACAAGTGTTCATTAATTTCTGTACCACAGAACCAGTGCAAAGATCTACAGCCTGTGCTCCCCAGAATAGCTGACATTGGCTGTTTTGCTTACTTAACATTAAAATTCTGTAAAAAACCCCAAAACTTCACATTCCTGCCCCAACTCACTTTGAGAACACAGGTGAGTGAAGAGAACACTTGAGCTCCCCAGCTGACTGTATGGGACTTTGAAACCCACGAAGCATGGATGAAATTTATCACCAAAATGATAACCTAGGTTTTAATACAGCTTTAAATTATTTGGAAGTTAGAGGCTTTATTTCCCATGCTTCGGTTACCTGAGAAGAGCAATATGGTCCTACTTCTCAGAGGATAAAATGTAAAACTCAGAATGTAAAGGCCACTTAAAGGTGTAAAAACAGTTGAGGAAACAGCTGGCAAGCACTGAAACTCCTCTGCTCCGAAAGCCAGTTAAGAAATATCACAGAAGAGGGAATTCCAAGAGCAAGGAAAAAAAGGAAAATAGATAGTATGGTGGCAAGGCTGGTGAAAGAGAGATTAAGGTGTCTGTACAAGAGCTGTTCTGGGCAGAGAGGTACAGTGTCTCCAGAGCCAGGGATCAAGCCCACAAAATCAAAAGTGATTCTCAGTAAAACAGTCAATGTAAAGCCAACACATCGAGCAGAATCATCCTTTTATTGGGACTTAATTCTCTGCAAAAATGAGCTAGAAAATGCAAGAGCTCATTTTAATCAACTACTGAAAGATACAGCTGATATTTCCAGAAGGCTCTTTGCATCAAGGATCCTGTAAGAGTCACACTGCTCTACCCAGGAGAGGGAAATGCAGGACACCCAGCCCTGCAAGCAGGCAGTTCTTACAAGGAAGATCTTACAAAAGTCACGAAACACCAGTTAATACTAGCGGAAGTTATCAGATAACTTTAAAACAAAACAGAAAATTTCATAGAAAAGGTGGTTTGCTGAGAAGTTTTCTCTTGCCAACATGCAGAGTGCTGCAAGATCCAGTCACTCACAAAATCAGGCCTAAAAGTATTCCTTTCTCAAAGTAAACGTGCCATACCACTGTTGACAATGCAGGCTCCTGGCCCCCACCTTTGCATTTACAGCCAGAGGTGCAAGAGCTTATTTTTGAGCTTGGTTGTTTTTAAGACAGCTGGATACAGTGTTTGAAGGCATTTGAAAAATAAAATAGCAATTCTTTTCTAAGCCTAGAAGTGTTGATTTCCCAATAAGCTTGTTTGATTAACTAAGCAAACCCAGAGGATATGCTGACTTGGTCTCGTTTCCCTTCCCCCAAGCGCATTTTTACAAAACTCCAGTGGAGTCTTAACCAAAACAATGTGCTGATAGGAGAAGCTGTCTGCATTCCTCTTTTGCAGTTCACCTTACACTCTACATGTTACTCGAAGATAAGCTCTTCTAGACGCCAAAAAACTCCAGCAAGAGGTGAAGGCTTCTTTGCAGCGGGTAGAGCGCTGCACGGTTTTGTCAAGTTATTCATTGCATTCTTGCCTGTGGATCCCCACCCTGAGTGTAATCCCTGCAGTGGCTTCTCTTCCAAGTGACCCCAGCAATACTTAGGGCTGGGAAGAGCCTATTTCAAGCTTGACTATTAGCTAATCAACATTAGGCACTGTTTTAACTTCTTTATATCCACACTCATCCGTCTGGATGGAAAGCAGCAGCCTATTTAACTTGGCACCTGCGAGGGGCTTGCTCCTTTTCTCCTGAAGGAAGAGATATCCATGGGGCTGGACTCATTTCCAGGGAAGGAGCCTTATGTTCTGGGATTCTTTGAGTGGGCGAGGGAGGGGAGGAATAAAACTTGTATTATTTCAGCTTTGCTCTGGAGAGGTGCTCTCCATAAATAGCAAATGAAAATATTTTCAGAATAGTAGAAGAGAAGTGGTCTCTCCTGCTCACATTTATGTGCAGACACACACAACAAAAAGAGAATAATTGCCAAAGAAAGACAGATGCACTAGAATTTGCACTTCCAGATAGGAGAAAAGATGTGACAAATGCTGTAAAAACCTAGGGTAGCCACGGATGAGATGAAAACAGAGAAAACTGGTGTTTTCTGACACAATTCAACCTTCCCTCTTGGCATACACAGTTTATGACTTTTTTTACATAGAAGGCAGGTTCCCATCATCTCCCTATTTTCAGAGCTGCTGATATAAGAAATCAGAATTCAGCTGCCAGTAATGGTATCAGCTAGAATCCTTAAATTCAGGACTAGCAGAAGAGAAGAAACCAATGAATTTGAGAAGAAAACCTGAAAAAACATTAGAAGGACTACTTATATTTTATATTTATATAAGTCACTTGAATGCTAATATAAAATGGAATAATATTCCCTTGTTTCTGCCTTTTTTTCAGTGAACACACATGACATGCAGGTCACATCACTTCCAAAGAAGCCATACGATTCTGAATTATAACCTACTTCAATTAGTCACTAATTCAAGAGTCATTAACTGATAATTAACTTGTGCAAATTTTCAGGCATGTGAAAATAAAAAAGACACCTGGAAACTAAATTCAATTAAGTGTTAAAGCTCTTTAAATCTATCACAGTATTTCTTCCAAATCAACATGAATTCATAAAAAGAGCCTTGTCACCAAAACTCAGGTTCTTCTGCTGTGGAATCTAAAAGCTGCTAAGGTTAAAAAGCAGCACTGCAAATGAATTTTTTTTAATAGTGCTATTTTTTTATCTAATTATTCAGTTGCTTTCTCTAGGAAAGATTAAAATTTATCCAAACCATTTTAATATTGGAAAACAACTGTAAATCAATTAATTTCTTTTGGGTCAGTTCAAGGGCTGCTCCAGGAGAGCTGGGCAGCAGAGACTGAAACTGAATTTGCTCATTTCCTCCTTTATTAACTCATGAATTCAGCTTAAAAATATTACAAGTTCTGTGTTATTAGAGTTTAATATCCCCTCCTTTTCACATGCATATGTGTTCCAAGAGCACACATTTATTTCTCATTAATAAATATTTAGAAATTTATACTACATAAGAGAAATATATCTATATATCTGAAAGTTATGCTGGACAAGCTAACATTTTCCCTGGATTACTTGGGAACATAGAGCTGTTGAAAGCAGTATAACTAAAGTCCCAAGGACAAAAAAATGAAAATATTTACTAGATAAAGAGACTGAATGTCACACTTTTTTAATTCAAGAAGCAATGTGACATTGCTCATTTAATCTGGGCTCTGCTAATTGGTCTATTACACAAGGAAAAAATCTTTGGGAGTCCTTCTGGGAATGTCTCACATCATTCCCTATCAGCTGTTGACATACAAATACTCTGGTAATGAAAATATTTTCATTCCTTCATAACAGCATTCCCTGTCCTGTTTAATCTTATTTTCTCTCTTTCTAAAAACAAGCTTCTGTGTGGGGTTTCTGAACTAACAGACCTGATGCCATATATCAAAAATATCCTGTGCTCCTGTCAAACTTGCTAGGAGTCCACCCAAAAAAGAGCAAAAGGGAAAAAACCCAAGGATTTATAGCAATAACAGGATTTTAAACACCATTTGAAATTCATCTCAGTTCTGCATCATTTCAAAGGACTGCGAGTGCAACTGGATCATAACCCAGCAGCTGGAGCTGCCATCACTGGCAATGGAATAGCCAGGGCAGGATGAAGTGATGTGCTGGACAGGAGCAGGCTCACCAATTTCCAGAAACATTGCAAAGCCGAATATTTTAGCCATTTGTCACAATTCCATTGCTGTAAGGAAAAAGGCCACAGAGGAATAAAGAGCTTGAAAATGAGGGTGCCTTTTTGGCTTCCAAACAGGCTCTTCTAAAGCCTGGGCTCAGGCCCTATAACCATGGGGACATCAGGGACCTGTTACTGGAGATGGATAAACTGGTTCTGAAAAGCTTCCAGCAACCCCTTCCAGGCACTGTGCCCTCTCCCCAAGGAGGTATCAGCACCTCCAGGCCAGACTCCTCTGCAGAGGCTGCACTATTCTCCAATCTGCCAGCAAATCCTACTTGGGACAGTAGTTATTTTACTTTCAATATCCTACTTCTAACCATTGAGATCCCCACTTTGTGCTCAGGCAATTAGCTTGGGAGATAAGATCACATTCTGCTGTGCATGAAATTCTTGCAGCAGAGTCAGTACTATGGTCTCAGAGCAATGCTTTTGGAAATTATACTATTTCAAACGTTGCTGCATTCACATTGTGCTGGTCAATACCTCTCTTCCCCTGGTAAACACCATACCTAAAAACTGCTCCTAAATTGTTTGTCTCCAATGTACCAAATTCTTCCAAATTCAAGGTCTGAAATACGATCCAAGCTGCTGCTTCTTCCTCTCCCATCTCACTCCCTCCTTGGGACTCAAGCCTCCACCCACATCCTGCTGCCCAGGTTGCAACATTCCTTTCTGCACCCTATCAGTGTCACACTCCCTCCTGGAAACAGGTGCAAGAAGATTAAAAACCCACTCATTCAGCTGGGATTTTCATCTGTTTGCACCTTCCTCTCTGCCACTCCTATGTGTCAACATCTCGTGAGCCCAAGGTGGTGGGAAGGTGCTGCCTCTGCCAGTTCACACTGCTGTTTACAGGGAGAAGCAGGAGTTTCTATCTCAGGGACAGCTATATCAGGACACAGGAGAAAACTTAAGATACAAAGACTTTACTTAAATTAGGTTGGTATTTTTTTTCTGTAAAAAACACAGGTGTTTTGTTAAAACCTAAGGTCAATTTGAAATGTCAGTGTTAACTGGACCCAAGGGTTTTTTAAATGAATTTTACAAAAATACATTAATTCTATGTTGTTATTTTTAATTCCTAAATTGTTCATTATATGAGGATTGAAATATTGTACCATTTTTCATTTCAGTCATTAAATCATTTTATGTCAAGCTGTCATTGCAACACGAACAGAAGAGTTTGACCTAGAAGACAGATCATTCCATGCTAAGTGGTAACTGCACTTAATATTGTAAAAACAAAGATAGTGCAGTGACTGAAACCTTCTTCCACAGTGGTTCTGTATCACTGCAACTGATGTCGGGAAACAGTGATACAATCTTTGCATTGCATTTGAAAAAATCCAGAAACATTTCTACAGACATCTTTTTTTCCTAAAAAATTCCTAAAATTGAGGAATCTTTTGTGTCCTGTCTCTATGTCATTATTTTTTCCCTTCCCTTTCCATGCTAAATTAAAGAAGCCTGTGACCTCTCATCCATATTTTGAATTGACAGGGTCTTCCACAGAGTTTCTGGGTTTGTATTTTTTTTTTTTTATTCCTCAAGCACCTGCACTCTTTGGACTTGTGGTCTGTGTTACAGAAGCATTCATCTTTTTGGGAACTGTGTTTTCTGTGTAGAAGGAGCTTTCTGGAGTACCATGGGGAGGAGAGGCCTCACAGGATAAGGACCAGGCTGTGTGCAGATATTTCCCAGAATGGCTGTTCCAGAAGAATCCCTGGCGTGCTACCTGCAATTAGCATCCAACAAGGGCTTCCAGCAGAGGAGCCATTCCTGCACAGGTTTGTAGGGCCAGACAGACCTTCAGATGTGAAGTTGTTCAGTGCCAAGGTCACATCCCCTAACCAATTAAACTTGTGACAACTGCTGGTTTCCCTCTGCTAGCAAAGTGCGGGCTGCAGAAATGCAACCAACTGGAACTGAGCCCCCAGGGGCAGCACCAGCAAAGAGCAAGGATCGGGGTCATTTTCTCAGCTTTGTAACTGGAGCTCCCTGGCAAGAACAGACAAGTGCATCCCAGAGCTGGAACACTTCCTTCGCTGTCTGCTACAGAAGTGTGGCACACAGACTGCTCAGCCAGCAGAAGCTGCCACCATGAAAAGGGGATATGCACTCCTGTATCATGTTAAAGGGTTTGTTGGAGAGGAAAGTGAGCAGGAACAACCACAAAGACCAGTCCCAATTTTTCCAAGATATTCTCTTAATTTTTTTTTGTAAGGAGGAACTAATTTCTGATGCGATGCTTTGGCTAAACATGCCCAGGTGACCACACAACTGAAAACTGAAAGCCAAGTGTGCTTTTTAGAGCCTTTTGGTCACACACACGTACACACACACACACACACACACACAAAGATTTCTAATGGATGAAATCATTCCCACCTCTTTCCTTCAGTGTATTCCTCATGGACTGACAGGATTCCTACCTGCAGAAAAGGCAAATGGCTAATGATGGACTAGTCAACACAACAGCAACTGAGCGCATTCCCCCGAGCACACCCGGCAGTACTCAAACCCCACTCGTTGTCGTGTGCCGAAGGAAGATTTTCCCCGTGATATGAGGCGAGGAGGGCAGAAGGGGGCATCAGTGAAACGGCGAGCGATAGCTGACAGCAGGGAGACGAGGGACCGCAGAGCCGAGCAGCGGGGCAAGGTGTGAGGCGGCTCTGCAGGAGCCTGAGCATTCCCAGGGCTTCCCAACGAATTTACAGCCCATAAAAAACAGGGAAAGAGCCAAGAAAATGCTAAACAGAGGTATGACAGTTTCTCTCCCGAGCAGGACAAGGATCTGGAAAAATCTATTAGCATGCAACAGGAGGAAATAATACGTTTGTAATGTTCAGAAAGATTTGGCATGGCTGTATGTATGCATACATGAATGTAGCCAGCGACTTGGGAAAGAGTGTGTGTTACTTTCCCTGTGTAATCTTATATGCCAGGAAAAAAAGCAATTTAAATTTCTACTTGAAAAAGAATTTATTATTTCAAGATTTAGTCTTTCAAAGGTAAGCCAAGAAATTTGGCAAGTATAAAATATTGATCCTAGCAAAAATCAATTCACAAGAACTTCTGGTTTTGTTAGATAGGAGAGAATGAGAAAACACAACTGATGGGTTTCCACTTGGATGTGCACAGATTAAGACCAACATCATTATAAACAATCCAGTGGTGCTTTCAAATGAGTTACTTCAAAGTCTCCAAAGCCACTCTCAGCATTTCTTAAACATAGTGGGGAAAACATTAAGTCGAGGAAAAGCTGCAATACTGTTACATTTCCAGCTGTTGGTGTGGAGCACTGTAGCAAGGAAATGTTTTCAAAGATGAGTGTTAGCAAACATTTGTTGTTCTCCTTGCCTCAGGTACTGCTGGGCACCACGAGCTGGCCAGCAAGTGCTGACCATGTACTCCTTGTTCTTTTTTTTAAAGTTCCTTGCTCAGTGTCTGTTTTGAAATTTCAGAGTACATCAGATCTGGGCACAAGGAAATAACTCTCCCCTGCCACTTGCCCTCTCCTCAAGCACTTCAGGTGCTTCTTTGAAAATCCCTTCAGCTTCAATGAGAAAACTGTGAAGGTAACTCTGAGCAGGACAGCACCAAATGACACCCAGGCTCCTGCTGCTCCTGGCTGAGTAGCAATGACATCTCAGCAGGCTGCTGGTACTGGAATATGAGCAAACCACAGAGCTGCCTCTCTGTTAAATCAATTCCTGCCTAAATCCCCACCTCCTCCTCAACTTTTGTCTTGCATGTCCTAATTTGGCTCCTCCTTTATGCTCCCCCCCATTGAAAAGCCATATGAGAGCCACATCAGTCACTAGGTCTGCCCTACAGGCACATCTTCCCTGGTCTAAAGAAATTCTCCACCTGCAGCCTCAGGCTGCATCTCCTCACATCCCTCAGCTTTAACATGAGCAAAATACAACCATCACGCCAACCCAGGAGCCAACTCAGGGGTACCTGTGTGTGTCTCTAAGACACTAATAAAACAGGAGAGATTCCCCATTTTCTGTTCAGCCCAACTCATGCACAGGGCCTTTAATCTGTTTATTAACTTGATGTTACAGCAGAGCCATGTGTATCCACAGAGGCAAAGCTTTTAAGAGGTTGGGTAGCTCTTCAGGATATAAAATCACACTAGTTTTAGTAAAAGGTGTGTGTCACTCAGACTTCCAGAGTCTGCAAATCTACTCCTGCTAAAATGTCACATTTTCCCTTTAAAGGAAAGAGGAAAAAAATGTTTGCCCTTCACAATCCTTAGATATTTTTACTGATCTTTTGTTGACCATTTTGTGAACTCAGAAGTCTGATGTCAGTTACTCTATAGAAAGGATACAGGCTGTTCTGCCATATCTGGAATTATTTTTAAACACTTCCCCCTCACAAACAAAATCCTTGGAGGCTAAGGGGGAAGGCAGACCTATGGGTTTATATTGAGAAGAGAATATCTTGCAAGAATTTAGTTCAGGAAAAAATAAGGAAAGTGTGGTGAAAAAACACAGGTTATACAAATTCATGGTGGAGGTATTTTGACAGTCATGGGATAAAATCAACAACTTATTCCTGGATACAAAAGCTCAGGTCAGACATTTCAATCAATGGCCACACGTGTATATTTGTGTCCCAGGCAAACTATTAGCAGATTGATATATCATCATCATTATGAATAATTATGTCTCTGATGGAGTTTCCACAGCTATTTGAAATAACTACTCCAACCCCTTCCAGCAGAAGTTTCACCTCTTTACATATATACAAAAGTTTTCCTTTGCTTTGAAATTCCAGACAGAGTATCTCAGGAAGAAAACAAAATGAAAACAAACAAACAAGTCTTCCCCTGCTCGAGTAGCTCAGCCATAACAAATAACAGGGGAGAAAATTCACTGGCATGACTGGGGAAAAATCACAAAGGATGCACACTCTGTAACTTCTGAACAGAATATACATGGAAGCATATAAAACCAAAATAACAGAAACAGGCTTGGTGAGATCTAATTTTAATTGAAAAACATTGAATTTTCAGCCGCTTCTTCTCTCAACTATCAGATTTTAATTTCAAATATTTTTCAGCCTCTTACATTGAGATGAGAGATGATCATGGGCCTGCCTGTTGGGGCTACTGGGAGGAACAGCTGAAACTGAGCAGTATTTATGATCACTGCTAACAATACCAGAAACAACAAAATAATAATGCTGTCCTTTAACTCACTTTCAAAACACCATAAGGAAAACATAATAACAAACCAAACTGCCCAATGTTTGTAATCAGCTGCATTCCCAATGGCAGGTTGCGGATATTTAATTGTGAAAAGGTGTTAGCTATTCTCTCACTTGTCTCCTCCGCAGCTCTCCAAGGGGCAATCGGAGCAGGGAACAGGAATTGGTTGGTACAGCACTGAAGAGCAAGCAGGGTTCCTGCAGCACCCATCTGCACCCGATGCCCTCTTTTCCAACTGAACACTTGTACTGCCAGCTTACCGCAGCTACTACTGCAAGGATTGTCTCATAGTTCCAGTCTGACTAAAGAATACCAGTCTGAACTCGACTAAAAACTACTTTTTTCTTTGTTTTTGCAATTTCTGGTGCTTTCGAGAAAGTCTCAGCTCTTGGAGCCACAGAAGACTGCAACAGTTATGTTGCAAACAATCAGTTATTTCACTTGAAGGTGAGGTTCTTGGCTCTTGTCAGAAGTAGAAAATGAAAAAAAATACATTAAAATATATTTTACTGAGATGCATTTTAGGTGAATCTCATGATTTTGGGGACTTTTTAAAAATGCTGGTAGGTAATTACAGAATAGAAATGCAGAAAGATGACAACAATAAATATCTATCCTGGAAAGCAGAAAGAGAGCATAATGTAACAATACATGCTACACCTCCAGCATACCAAACTTCTCTTTCAGATTTTAAAGAAAACAAATTTGTAATTATTAGTGCAGTCAAGTGACAGTTAGCAAAATTAAAATAGAACTCAAATGTTCTGTGCTGCCCACTGCAGTACAAAGAAGTTAACTCCCAGTTGAGACAAAGTTGCACACTCATGATTTTAATCAAGTCATCTGAAATTTGTTAAAAACCTCAATAAAACCGAACTCATCACTGTACCTGACAGGGGCCCTGGGTCACTGGAATCAGGCCATCTACCAGATGTCACATCTTGCAGAACTTTGTCATATCCTTCCTCAGACCCTTCTGAAATGTTGTGCTTTCCAAGAGGTTTCTCAGCAGTGCCGAGGATGTCTGCTCAAGAAACAAATACACACTTTTTTCAGAAAACAAATGCTAGGTCTTTAGCAAATGATTTTGTCTTCAGTTGTTGAATAATACTGTTTATGCACTTGGAAGCCCAACAGAGTTTATATTTTTTTCCATTAACAGTGCAGATTTAGTCACTACCACTTTTAATATGAAATCCTATCTAGCAAGTATTTTTTTAAATACGCTACACTTTCTGTGCAACTCTTCTGTGGCGTTGTTAAAGTATTAAAGCTTTAAATTTACCATGGGCTTTTGACAAAATTTATGTTTCACATTCACACACTCAAATCATTAAAATTATATTTTTACACAACTTTAAACAAGTACACACATTCTTTAGTGAATTCATAAGTGTATTTCAAATTCACTGGTATTGAGAATAAGACATGAAAAACAACTCTGAAGATAAACACACCAAAAGCATAGGTAAGATATCTGTAACTGCCTTATGCATTTTAGCTACGTCCCTAGCAGAATCTGGTTTGTCTGTCTGCCCCCAATATCCAAGGTGTGTGGATGCAGACACTTTGCTCCAGTCAGTGTCAGAGAGAAGCACAGAGCTGGGAGGTGGAGGGGCTGCCCAGCTGCTGGCAGTGAGCACAAGGAAGTTATGCAGATTTTCACTGCCCGAAACTGAACTCGGGCATGCACTGCTCGCTCCCTGGCACTCACACACTGAGTGAATTTCTTGGCATTCATCTTGGTGTCTTGAGGATTAAAAGGAATAAAGGCCAAAGTAATGAAGTTAAGCATTGACACTAAATGGTGTAAGACAAGACAGAGATATATCAATCCTCATTACGTTTTTTGCATGTCTTGCAACATAGGTTTCACTTAAGCTTAGTTTGTCAGTAAGTGTCTGTGAGGTTCCAAAGGGTCCCAAAGTTCTGATCCATCCCCTCGGCACAGAGCTAATCCTGCAGTCATGGCCTTGAAAGCACTTCCATTATATTAACATGCAACTGCAAGAAAACACTCAACTTATTCATCCTTTAAAAGAATTTATAGCTTTTAGGGGTTCAGCTGAGATGAAGGTGAAATCCATGGGGATGTGATCACTTTGGTTAGACCTCCACCATCAGAGGAACACACGTACGGACACTGGGGCTGGTGGTCTGGCCCACTGAACTGTTTTCTCTTTTTAGCTTAGGAATTATATAGGGACTAACTAGAACAGGAAACTTCTCCCTCCCCCCAGCTTATTAAATGATTTCCTGTCAGTCCTTAGAAAAAGCAACTCATTGCTCAAAACCTTAAGAAGTTATGAGTGGCTCACACCCAGACGGGGAACAACAGGAAGGGAAGGATAAGCAGAGCTAATTGGCCTTTTTACACTTTGCCAGGGTGGACAGCACGTTGTAGATAAGCTTTCCACACCAGTGATACCCCATCAATGCCTGCCCCTCTTTCATTTTGCTTTGCCTTTAAACAGATGAGATCCTGGCCAACACCCACGGGTGACTTCATGACCTTCTCTGCATACCAGCACTCAGGGAAGCCACATTTCCATCTGCTCACTCCACCATTTCTCATGCACAACAGAAAGAAGCCATTTTTCCAGGGGCCTGATTCACATAATTTAAAAAGCCAGACCAGCATGAGTATGATCACCTAACGCGGCTTTTTCAAAAGACACACTTCCCAAAATGATCTTTCTAAAACTATGTCAGGTGTTTATGTATTTGTTCTGGAACAAGTACCATCAGTAGTTTGGGAAGAAAATCTCACAGACCAACAGTTTGGCATCTAGACCAAGGACAAGCTGTGCTATACATTAGGTGCCAGTCAGGGTATGTCCATACAGCTTCACTGCTTATTCACATTTTTTCTGAAGTTAGCCCTAAATGATCCTTCAAAGAATTAAGGACAGTCCTTTGACCACAATTGCACAGCAAATATTCCCTTTTAAGTCCTACTGCCAACATGCAATCATAAAAAAAGTGCATAAATTATATTAACACACATCTGATTTACTAAAAAATCTGCATGTTTAAAATGCTAGATGAAACACACTTAAAAAAAAAAATCTATTTTTATGAAATTGTAGGGATTACTTGCAACAAGTCAATGAGCATCATTAGTGACTTAGGCCTTGAGTGACATTTCCAGACCTTCAAACAACCTCAGTGCTCTGTCCTGCATCAGTCCAGGACAGGACACGCCATGACTGACGCCACACTGCTGGGGTAAGGTGGCTGTTCCCCAGGGCTCACCAAAACCTCCCTGATATTCCAGCAGAGCCCAGGCCTTTGTTCCCAGCAGCAGGATCGAGTCAGGGCACGCTCACTGTGATGCAGGAGCTGCGGTTCCTGATTCTCAGTTAGTCACTGACCACTGCTTGTTTATACAACAGGTCAGGGGTGCTACCTCACACTCATCCCTCTTGGCCAGAATCCTGTCATCTGCAGATTTAAACCACGTTCTTTCATCTTCCAACTGTGTTTCTGACGGACGAGCCACACCCAGAATATCTGAAATCCCACCCTATATATCCATCCATCCGTTTGAAGGGGAATTGCTGATAACTGCTTGAACACAAGTTTCCACTGTGCTTCTCACACGTGCTTTGGCAGCTCCATGGAGATCTGAATTTTCTAGATTTTCTAGCTTAGAAAAACAGCCTGAATACATTTAAATTTTTTTTTTTTAATTACCTTTTTTTCTCTGTTGAGTTGGCCTTTTACTGTGGAATAGACAAGGCCAACCTGGGCAGCAAAATTTAAGATCTAATTGCAACTCATGCTCTTTACACCACTTTTACTTGGATCCAGCATTTAAACTTCCTATTTTGCACTGCATTTAGAGCAAAACTTGATGGTATTTCCTGGAAACACGTACTCTTGGACATGAAGAAAACATTGCCATCATTTATGGCAAATAAAAAGATCTCAGTAGAATTTTAAAAACCCTGCCATTATTTTTGCATGCAGAGTGTAAGAATAAAGATAAACACACTGATTTTTAATTTTTTTTTTAAACTTTGATACATCTCACTTCTATCTCTAGTTATTTTAAAAACATATTTGTTGGCCATCCTGAAGAAACACTTTATGCAATGTGTACAACTAGAAGGAGGAGAGTGAAACAAAAAGAAAACCCCACATTTTTCTATTGATAATCAAACATTTCAAGTAAAATGGTCCAATGGTAATACTTAAACTTCATCTAACAGTTAAAGATGTTTCATTCTGCATAAAAGACAAGCACTTTTTTTTGTCTCCTAAAATATGTTTCTAATTTAAGTCTGAAAAAATATTTCCATTGTGCCATACATGCGGTAACTCAAAACCAAAATGAAAGGATTAAAATCAGGGCTGCACAGAATGGTTTAAATTAAATTCAGGTAGTGGGGAAGACTGCCGTATCTGGCAAGCTCCCACTCACTGAGCTCTCTGGCCAAGAGGCAAGATGAAGCATAACAACCCTTACCTGCCAAGTCTACAGCAATTTTGAGGGGTTTATTCATCTCTTAAAATAAAATGTTAATGCTCTTGGAAACTTGCCTAGCCATACAGTAGATCTCACCTGTCTTTTCTTTATCCTCACACAAATGTACCGTAGTACGCTTCAGTAATGACTGGAAATGTTTTCAGTCTTTTTTCCCTTTTTCTAAATACACAGTATTTAAACTTGTCACCCATTACACCTCAGTGGAAGACGTGACTAAATCCTACAGCTATTTTGAAAATCTCAGCTAATATGTTACAAAGAGTTTACGAAGAGCTGAAATCTGGACTCTGGAATGTCCTCATCTGTCACTCTTCTCACACCTCTAAAACCTTTGCAGTCCCCCCATAGTCTTCCTAATTTAATCTGTCCCCCCCAGGTGGCTCTGCTTATGATAAATCTGCTTGCACTATTTATGATCTATATTATTACTACAGGCACAAGGAAATGAGCCCCAAGGCTTCCCCAAATACAACTATGTCCCTCAACAGATTACTCGTGGCCAAGCAAAGAACTGATAAGCAGACCTCTGTCTTTCAGAAAAGGCAGCAAAGTTGAAGAATTAAAGTTTTCATGGGCTTCTTAGGAGATTACTCGAAACAGTAATATTAAATTATTTTTACAATCATTTGGGAAAAAATGAAATACATAAATAATATATAGATCTCCCTGGAGTGTAGGGGATTTAAAGACTTTCAGATGGCACCAGTAACAAAATGGTTTAGCAACAGCCTGGCTGACTAAGGCCACAGTTAATCTCTACAGACCATCTACCTTCAGGGAATTCTTTATTCCAAGCCAGGGAGTTCCCAAACTTTATTCTGCTGCATGTAAAACCATCAGTAACTGCAAATACCTTCACTGGCAGCATCAGTCCTGTTTGTTTGCTGGGCTCTGTGCCATTTTGAAGTGGTTTATGCTCCTCCCAGCAGTACATTCATCACATTGCCTAAGCTGTTGCCTTCTACAGCGATATCTACAAATCATTGTCTGCTGGAAAACCCAAAAATTTGCAGCAATGGCACACCAAGTCACAGACATGGCTGATTTGACAAACTGCTACCAAATCCAGTGTTTTAACACTATTTTCCATCTCCTTTGAGAGGAATTTTTAGGATACATTGACTTGGAAATTTTGACAACTTTGTCAAAAAAACCAAGTTTCTCACCTTTCTTTTTGGGACCAGGGGTATCAAAACAGGTCAAAACCAAAATAATTCTTTATTACATATCAAGATCATGTCTGATAAAATGTTGTGAGTTCTGAGCACTTTGGGGTGGACTGACAGCAAGTAATGGAACTACTCCTCACACCATGCATTCTGCAAAGCAGAAATTAAAGGGGAAAAAAAAATCATAGAATCATTTAGGCTGGAAAAAACCTTAAAGATCACGGAGTCAGTTTTGTTCTTCAAAATTTGTCAGGAAAAAAACAAAGGCATGGCTAAGCAAGATTGTAATAAAGTCTGATTTTGTTAATAATTCCTTCTTTCTTGAACCACATTTCATGAAATGGTTTAGTGATTCTTGGAAACTCGCACACACCACTTGCCACTGAAAAGGAAAGTAAGTAAGGATACCCCCAGGGAAAGAGGTGGTACCCAGCTTGCCCTTCTGCAGGCTGCTCTCAGGTTGATGAGATCCTAAGTGTGCAGAACTCCCTGTTGAGGTCCTGCAAAGCCCTGTCTGCCTGATTCGAGCTCTGCGGACCTGAGGAGTTAATACAAAACTTGGCAGCACTGACCAGGGCTGAGAGACCAGGGAAAGAAAACTGCACTGTCAAACAGGAGGTAACTTTTCAGTTCTGCTTAAACTCATGTCCCAAGTGAGTTATTTCATGATGATTTCAACTGCCACATCAGTGACCTCTGTGTTCAGAATGTGTTTCCAGTACTGGCGCATGCAGAAAGCTTTCTTCTTAAATTACAGAGAGTTCAAATAAGTATAATCCTAAACGGGATCTCAACTTCAGAACAGAACCAGAGCCACTCGTGCCATTATCAGATCATCTTCTCAGACAGCCCGAGGTCAGGCCAACCTAGGCAATTATTTGTAGTCATTTGTGTGGAACTCACGGCATTCGAAAGCCTTGTGAAAGCTCATCAGGCTGTGCAAACTCCAGAGGTCATTTCTGTTCCTTCTCATTACAGGAGCTCTTAATAGTGAGTGGATTAGAAAATCTCCGTCAATTCTAGATGGCAATATTTGGCTTATTAAGAAAAACCAGTGTACCACAGCCCACACTGAAGGGGAGATTGGGACTAATGCCTGAACTCCTGTGGCAAGGCTGATCTGTAACATGGGATGTAACATGGGCATCTCCACAGGATCACAGCATAGTCAGGGAACAATTCTGCAAAAATACAGGCTATGACAGAAAACATGGCACCTATGTGGCAAGAACATAAACCCCAGAGTCTTTAAGTTTGCCCACATCAATGTATTTTGAAGGCCTTGACAATGACATTGACTTTCAATGTCATTAATAGCACAGACAGAGCACTGCTGGAACACCACCATACTACTGGGCTCCTGCCATCATCTGACACTCAGGGTGCACAGACCCAGCTGGGTGTGCCACTGGAAGGTCTGCTGAAAAGCTAAGACTTTGCACTGCTGTTCTCATCTCCTAGCAATTCTCTTTTATTTTCCCAGACCTTGCTCTGGTTTGTAAGGAAACCCACAGAAATCAGATAAGGACAATCACAGTACATTTGGGAAGTCTATAGACCCCACCTCCCATTTACCAAAATACCACTAATTATTCTGATACAAAGATACCAAAAGGCATCTATGGAAGCAAAAGATATCCTTCAAATTAAATAGAAGCAAAAGTACTGATGAAGTAATTACAAAAAAGAATTTGGGAAATTTAAGCAATCTCCTCTTTTGGTAAGTATTATGAACTGGATGCAGTGGTTTTTCTTCCCTGCTGTCAAGAAAAAAATAAATTAAAAACCGAGCTGTATTATTGCCAGACAGCTAGCACCCCATGCTTCAGCAAGGAGACACAGCCCTTTGACTCAAATCCTATTCTGACTATTTCAGCACAAAAGCTACAACTGGACAGAGTCCCACAGCCAGGCAGTGCCCATGCACACACTGAAGGACAACAGCAGCAGAGCATTGGCAGTACACAATGGAAGCTCTACAGGAGCACAAGGAGTTGATCCTGCCCCATGTCCAATGTCCATATTTGTTTGGAATTGCCACAGGAAACATAAGTGCCATAACTTTCCACATCCACTCCCATATACGTATATATATTTACACAAAAACAATGTAAAGAGTTCAGTTCTATTTGGTAGCCACCTTTCTACTCCCCCTATCCAGTTGCTGGTAGCCATCCTCCACTGCTGAATAGACTTCATTTTTCATTTCTATTCTGCCTTTTATCACTCACTTCCCGGAAAATCATTCCCTTTATTCACGTGCATGTGTTCATTGGGTCTGGCTATTGCTCTTAATCATTACATCGGTGCTGCGTAAAAGAAAAAATAATCAAAGTGATCTCTCCACTCTCCCCCCTTCAGAATTTAGAGATATCTAATATTAACTCTTGTTTATACAGCTAAGCCTCTGACAGTGGAGTTGCTGCTTTATCATTTTCATTTTGGGATATCTCTTAAAAAGCAGTTGTTGCATTCCCTGCTCCAATATTGTTTTGCTTGAGCATTTACCAATACACTAAAAGAAAAATATGAAGTAGGACAGTGTGCATAGCTAAGACAATGTGTGCAACATGGCAGGTTTACTCTAGAATTCTTTATAGAGAGAAAGAAGTAGCAAAATATTCTGCCTGAGCTGATTTAACATTGTTCTACCTTGCATGTGCACTGCCTTGACAAGCACAATGTATAAAACTGTGATAGCTGTCCTTGTCAAAGAGCATAAGAGCCTGCAGATACCATGGGCTGAAAGCCATCTCCTAGTGTAGGTGGTGCAGGAAGGGATTGATTTGCCCAAAGTATGGAGTACAATATACTCACCTACTACTTAGAAATTTTAAAAAAGGTTATCAGATATTCCCATCTATATATCTATCTTTCATATTTTAGTTGACCTAGAGAAATCTACTAATGCCCAGGGAACATTTTCTATCTAATGCTACCACTGTTTCAGCAGCATAATTCTCCCCATGGCAAAGCATGCAATCTGCACCTGCCACCTGGACCTTCACCATCCTACTGACAAATTCCCTTTATGCCCTGTATTTTTTAGTGTTTAAACAGAAGTCTTCTGGCTACCATGCCAAAAGAGGTTTTCTTCTCCAGGGGCTGTCAGTTCTGTTTCTGGAGCAGGAAATAGCTGGGTTTTTCCCTGCTCAGGAGCAATGTCTGTGTTGGATTGCCACCACCTCCCCAAGCAGTCCACTGAATCTGCACCTGTATATCCTTTTACAACACCCAGTGCAAAATTCCACCCAGGATGCACACACTGCTTATCAAGGCATTGCTTCACTCTGCATACTTACTCACCTGTCACTGCAGCACAAAAGGTATTGCCACAGGAGACTCAGGGGACATATGGACTTCTCTCTGCAAATGACAATATGCCCTGAGATCACTTTCCACTCAGCTTCCCCCTGCAGGGACAGCTGTCACTTTTCTTGGGTGGGCAGCTCCTATCAGGGTTTTGGAGTACAAGGTTTTAGTTTCCTCCAAAGTGTAATCAACACAGCAATCGGTAAGGATTGGCAACAGAAAACTGACATGGGGCTTCCAAATAAATCCATACAGGGCTGTTGCATGTAGATACTAATAAAAATTGTTGCCCTCTCATGGGGTAGGTAAACAGGTAGTGAGAAATCGAATGCCAGATGTAGGGAAGAAATTGATGTATGAACTGATGCTCACAGCACTGAGGCTCACATATACCTGCAGAGTTTACTTCTCCACAACATGAATGCACCCGCAGGTGACCTGGTGTATTCTAAATGGGTTTTCTTTAGAATCCCAAAAGAATGGTCACAGCTTCCCTTCTCTCTGTCCAAGACTATGAGCTGTGAAGCTGAACAAACTGACTAGTAGGAAGCTGACCTCACAAATTTCACTGTGATCCACAAGTCAGTAGTCTCAAGAAAAGAAGATACTTACTGAGGTAGGTTCCTCACTCTAAGAGACAAAGGGAGTGAATAGGTCTGCAGTGAGGTACTAAACTGACTCCTCCACACACAGCTTAGGTTTTGAAACCAACTGCAGAGGTCAAAGGCACGTGGAAATGACCCACTTATAAACAAACACGCATCAGAGAATGGCCTTCCCAGGACTGGAGCCTGGGAAAATAGAAGGTAAGGGATAATTAGAAATTTGTGATGCAGTTCAACTTAACACAGAGGCAGACGTTTTGCTTGGGCTCAGCCAGGCAGTCGAGGGAAACTGGGAGAGAGAAGGATGCACTGTCCCTTTCCTGCCACACACAGAATGTGCAGAGACTGCAGAGGTCTGCAGAGCTGCTGGAGCATCCCTTCCATCAGTGGGCCAGGCAGGAGCTCAGAGCCCTTGCAGGAGGAACTTCCTTGGAAAATGCTAAAGCCATTGGGTATGTGCCTTTAAACCCAGCTGTCTGCTATTAGGATTTCATTATTGCACACTGCTCATGATTTTGGCAAGACTGTGTGACAATTAACATGAATTCTTCTGGGAGGGATGCAGCACATGACATCATGTAGTAAATTTTCTGATATTAGAACCTTTCATTTGTGCTCTACTGTACTTGTTAGGGTAACAAATTCAAAATGAAAAATGTAATTACCCAACAAAGCTTTCAATTGTATCATATATTAACTTCTAATACTCTAAGTATTCATTCTCAAATCCAAATCTGGCACAGAACATATTGGAAGATGAAACTTGACAGATCTAATCAGACACTAATCCGATTCTTTGACAGACACTGATTTAAGAGCATTTCATAATGAGAAATCTCAAGTAAGATAATAGCAACAGTTGAAGAACAATTACCCTTGGCTGCCTTAGTGCTGGACTCTGAAACTCACAGGCAAACAAATGCTAAGCAAAAATGCACAACTAAATAAAACTCCTGGAACAAGCAGCATTTTGCAGATAAATGTTTATGGGAACAGCTTTCTTAAAACATGAATATTATTGGGAACCAGTGGTTTTCAAACATTAATTTGTGTTCAAAAGTCCCCTTAGATAAAATTATTCTAAATTTACAGGTAAGTAGTTCAGACAAAGATTAATAACATGTTTTTCAAGAATAATCACCAGATAGCTAAAAGGGCAGGATATGATAGAGTCTGTAACTTGGTCAATGAAACAAAAGTGAACACATCTAGTATATACAGATCTCTATGACAAAACTCACTTTAATCCCCTCTCTGCTCTATTAGTGCAGTGAATTACTGGACAGCAGAAATGAACTGTTTTTCTGGACTTTTAGGCTAAGTTACCAGGTTTTAGGACTTCATGTGGTTTTACCAGAAGACTCATCATAGCAGAAGATCTAAACAACCACAGGCCAGGCCTCGCCACCAATTAGAATCACACTGGTATTAACTACCCCTTTTTGTGTGATCTCTGACTTGTGGTTAACTGCGTAAACAAGACTGCTCATGTCCAGTTTTTATTTCCTCCTCAGTCTTTATACTAATTCCTGTAGCTAGAATTCTTGTGCATTTAAGTTCACGAACTCGAGCAAAGTACAGTGCTCATTCTGAAAGCTCTGACGCTATCTCATTACAAATATTGGCTTCTCTTTTGAGGTGCACTTTCCTCAGACACCATGCAAGAACATAACCCCACAGCATTCCAAAGATTTACTTTTCTGGGCAATTACAGGGGAGTATTCAAAACTTCAAGAGAAAAGCTGGGCACTGCTAGGATAAATTGTTCAAGCTTCAGTAATTTTAATAACATGAAGACTGAGTATATCCTCAGACAGCCTAGCACAAATCCCTAACCAGAATCCTGATGCAATACTATTTTCCCTCCTAGGCAAAGATACAAACTTTCAAAGCAAATTCAAGACCTATAGTCTTCTAATGTTAAGACACTTTCCTACCTTTTCACTGAAATTTTCTTCTACTTATTAATATGCAACATAGTCCTAAAATTAGCAGCAATGAGAAAAATTGAAAGCATACTTACTTTGCTAATTAATTCAACAGAAGACAAAGCTGTTTTAAAGATGTTCAGCCCTGTGTGTTGGTTTTTGAACAATTTCACCACTAGTTTGCAACAAAAGCAGAAAACAGCTGGAATTTCCATGAAGATTGAGAGTGCATTTAGTTTTAACTTTTCTGTATTCTGACAACATTATCTCTACCATCACAGGAGGATAAAAGCCAAAAAGACCCAAAAAACCTACATAAAATACTGAAAGTAAAGCTGTAAAATAGATCAAGGTGATTCCAAGGTATCTCAACCAGAGAAGTGAAAATGTAGCATGTGGTGTAGAATTATAAAGAAGGAGGCCTCAGAATGCTCAGAGCATTGTATTTGTGGTATTATGGTAAACCCACAAGATTTGACTAAATGATCTTCCGTGCATCTTTAATTTTCCCTCATAAACTCATGTTTTACTCTCCAGTCTTTTCTTCTGCTTTCGTTTGCTCAGTTTCCTTAGAGAATGCTCATCTCCCAGCTCCAAGGCAAGTGTAAATGAGATCTGTGTCAGTGCTTGTCTCTGCAGTTATCTTTTGATACTCGCCTCAAAACACCCTCATCTTAAAGCTAAGGGGATGGCTGATTGCCTGTGATAACTTCTCACAAATGAAAACACTAAACAGCAGTTCCAGTCCACAACTGGATCCACCTCTCCCGCATATCTTGCAATAGAACTCTTTTGTCAATAGCAGACTACACCTTTGAAAAACCCCTTTATTTACATCTGCTCTTCTTGTAAAAACAACAGTTACTCGAGCTGCCTATAAATATCTAATATCCAAAACCCTGAGTTCTGATTATTAAAACTTTTCCAAAAAATTTGCTTCCCAGCATTTTATGTTATCATCACAATCAACATTAGCTAGAGGCCTTCACTCTGTAAGATTCAAGTGCTCTTTAATTATTTTCATCAACGTAGCCTGAACTATACTATAAACCCAATATTCTTCAGGTGCAGAGGTTCATAGCCTGAACTCCAGCATAAAGCAGATGTTCCTCAGGTGTATGGAGGGGCACATACAATTCCCAGTAATGGATTGCATTGTGTATCAGCTTCTGCAGTGGAAATAAATTCAAGTCTCCACATACTAAATGTAAAAAGCACCTTGACAATGACTACCCACAAATTACTGAGACTTAGCCAGTGTAATTTCATAGAAAAGGGAATAACACTCATTCCAAATGAAGGGCAGAAGCTGTGCTCACTCTGGCGGAGAGGTTGTACTCTGCATGTCTGGGTTCAGGACTGATCACACATGACAGAAAACCTTGGGTCAGGACATTACAACAGAAGTCCTTCATATGCTGCAGTGAGGAAAATATTTTGCTTTGCAACACAACTCTCCTGAAGGTGCCTATAAGCAGCCCTGGTTGTAGCAGTCAACCTTAAAGTTTCCAATTCTGGATGTTTTATCCTTAATTTTCTCCCTCCAGGGAGAAACTGAGATCAAGTCTGAAATTATCTCCCCGTCCACACTGCTTTAACAACTAGGATAATTTTCCTACCAAGTGTTATTCACAAGCAGGAAGCCCATAAAAGCTAAGTTTAAATAAAAATAAAGTTTTCATTAGACTGCTATAGAATTAGCAGCTGCATCCATTAATTTCCTCCCTCTAGCTACAGAAAGGTACCAGAGAATTTCCAGAACAGGCTACTGCAAGCTTATGCTTCTTTCACGCACTGGAAGAGCTGCTTCTGTAGCAAACCAGGAGATTAAACTCTTCATTTTAATTTCTGAGCAAGCTGTTGATAAAGATGCTAGGTATAAAAACCCCACACTTTTGTGGGGTAGACTCTCCACCCTGTAGTCCACTATTCAGGAAAATCAAGTAACTGCTGTAGTGCTGTTGTGTTGTGTGACCTGACCTCATTCCAGTGCTCTGGCATTCTCTACTTACCAACATGATTTCTCTCAGCTTTCCAGACTTTATTCAGGAATCACATCCTTCCCTGTCCTTCCTTCCCCATCTGCCCCACTAGCTTACACTTTAAACCAAAAGGTTTAAGATATCTATTACAAGACTCAAGCTGTGGAATTTCAAGTGTACCTATGACTGGTTAAACACCCTCAGACCTGTGCACAGGTGATCATTTAGTGCTTCTGCCCATCTGAACAAGTCCTCAATGCTGTTTTTCAGTTGTAGGGTTATAGTGTGACATAGTGGGTTACACCAGAAGGTGAGCTGTTCGATGAAACACAGCACCACGCAGAGATCTTAGCTCAGGTGGGAACTGTAAATTCCATGCTTTTCTTTTTGGGGGTCTTCGCACCCTCCAAATGCAGCAAAGACTACTCTTACAGCCTCTCATGCCTGCCCTTCCCAACGCTGGAAGTTCAGTGGCAGTGTGCTCTGAGCTCTCCTATCCACAGCCTGAGCACTGCTCAGTGCAGATGTAAGAATCCTCATAGAAACTGCCTACCTCATTCTCCTCTGGATCCAAGGTACTGGGCACTTTGTCACTGATTTATGCTGCTAATACCAGAATGCTCCTCACCATTAGTGAAGCAAAAAGTTAGAGAAAATCATATTCTACAGCAACAAACATACGTGAATTTTAAAAATGTCCCGAAGCTGACAATGAAATATTGAATTGCTCATCTCCTTCCCCAGGAAAAGTCGATGGAATGCACTGACTGTAGCAAGAAATTTTGCAGACCAACTCAATGGGTGATTGTGACATTGAAGACTTCCATGATATGCAAACATAGGGACTAGAATTCAAGTTACATGAGCTATTTGGAATGTGAACACTTTGCTGTAATGCCTTTGCATTTCCTGTTACCCTTGAGCTCTATCTGCCTTTGCAAGTTTTGCTGAACAATAGGAACAGGTCTGCAGGGTGAAGAAGCTGATGCTCTGTCAACATTAAACTCAATCTGAAGGTGTTACTTCAGACTGGCTCTAATCTGTTCCCCACAGCTGAACACCCAGTTATGGCTGGAGCATTTTAATTGCATTTCTGAAGCACATTTTTCTATGTTTGTTTGTGAGCTGTTCCAAGACTAGCCTGTGAATTGAATCATTGCAGAGTGAGCAGGGATGATGAGAGACCAACTTCAGAAATGCATTTCTGATCACACTAAAAGATGCCCTGCAGACCAGCTCTGTGCAGGGGTGTTCCCTAGCCACGTGCAAAAGATGTCTGGAGGAAGATCCTACTCAACATCTGTAAAGATGCCAGAATGTGGCTTCCTATTAGGACTGCTCTCCTAAATATAAACTCCTGGGGTAGAAACTAAACGTCAGTTCTTGAATCAGTCCATGGGATTGCTACAGGATGAGTTTTAAGACATGAAAGGAGCAGGTATGTATCTATTATGGGGTGATTTTTTAATATAAAGAATGTCATAAACAAGTTAAATTAGATAACTTGATTTCAAATGAAGTATATATAGCCCTATAGCCTCTGAAACATCTATTTTAGAAGTAATGTACCTAACATGAGGTTTAGTTTATGCATCTTGTCATAGTGGTTGCTATGTGGAATTATTGTACTATGAACCAATTGTTATTTATGTTACCAATGGATACAAGGATTTTGTTAGTGGAATTTAGCTTCCAGATTCATTTCATAATCCCTATGCCTATTACTTAGAGAGAAGAAAAAAGCACAAATCAAGATGACATTTAAAAAAAAAAAGGAGCCTAGACTGGTCTTGTAGGAACATCTAAATCCTTTCCCATATTAAATACCTTATCTCAGCACCAGTGCACCAGCCATTTAGGAAAATTAAAGAGGGAGATAGCAAAAAAGAGAGAGCAGATGCTAAAGCAGAGTAGTTTCTAGTAACGTAGATAATGAAGGGACTCGGTACATGGCCTTTCAGTTTATCCCTGCTTCAGCTTATCCTTCATCTGCTTAAATTCAAATGGATCAGTCATTATTAAAATGATTTTGAAATTAGCTACTCCAGTTTCATGTGACTTTTTTGTGTATCCTATAAAACTTGGTAACTCTTTGGGAAGACAGGTGTTGCACACTTTTGCCATTTTAATTCAGTTTGGAACATGATTTCTAAGCAGCAACTGGTAGCTAATGCTTAAATAAAATTGAATTTTACTTACTAATGCAGATATCTATTTGTGAGCCTTTTATCCCTTCCGGTGAATTGTCACATAAAAAAATATAGGCTTCTTTGGTGAAAAATACCAAATATTTTGTGCAAGAGGCTGTGGGCTTACAGTTCTAAGAGATCCTGAACACTAAAGTATACTGTAGAAACAATTTCTTTTTTTTATTATTGGATAAATATTCTGTCACACCTGGAACATTTTACTTGCTGATCCTGAGGAACACTGTAAAAGTAAGTGTATACATGAAGCAATGATCAGCCACCCTGTTAAACATTTAAAATCTACTTCACACTACTGCTGGATTTTGTGCAGTTCTTAGACACTGATGAGCCTCACGTTGACATCTACTGGCTCTGCCACAAGCAATGTGCATGGCATGGCTCACCATGCTCAGCATGTTTGCCTCCCCAGGCATAGAAGGTTATGGAGAATTTTGCATTCCCATCAACTTTTATGGAAACAAACAAACATTTTAATAGCAAACACTGCATGTTAGATAGCATATACAGAATGACTCTTCATGTTTTTCACTTGTGTGTCTCATAATTTTTATGCCATCCTAAAACAGTCCACTAGCCAAATTCTCCATGGTCATACATCTCCTTCTCCCCCTTCCTCCTACCCAATTAAAAATCTTGCAATGGGGACCATTTAGGAGATTTCTGCCAATCTCAAGCCCTTGAAGAAAACAGTGATGGTTCTTACCTTTACATTTGGCAACACTCTACTGCTGCAATTCTCCTCTAATGCCTCCTGGAATATTAATAATAGCTGCATCCAGCATGAACATACCATATTGAAGCAGCTGACTGCTACCAGCTCCTATTAGAAGGTAGCTTATGACTTCCCTGGCTTTTGGCTGTCAGTAGTTCCTTAATGAGCAACAGCTCCTAAAAGAACTGTTCTGCAGTGAGCTTCACTGCCACGTGGTTTTCCTGGCACCACCTTGCTGTGCTCTAGTAACACAATCCACAAGAATCAAGGTTCTTGAAGAATAATAGGTCTTGAAACTCCTTCCATTGAGGTCAATGACAGAGTTCTGCATCATTAATTTTTAAAACAGAATTGTGTTACTTTACTTTAAAAAGGCTTAGAGACTACAGAATTGCATACAAAGACAGCAGAAGTCTTAAAATCCTTCACTTGGGTTTTGAATTGGGAAATGAATTAACACATCTCCACCATGCAGATTGTAAAAATATCTGCAAAAATTAGCTTCGTTGCTGAGCTAACTCAAGTGCAGCTTTGCCTTTCATCGGCCAGAGCACCTCTTTGTTATTCTTTGCACCAAGATGAAATGGATAGCTTAAACATCAAAACAACACAGCCTTACATTCTGCTTACACGCCTCTAACAATACTTCTTCCCACCTGCAGGTCACCAGTTCAGAGGTGAACAGGTCATTTCTGTCAGTTCTTCAAATCTAAGACTAGAAATCCTCAGTGCTTAAAGGTTTTTTAGATCAGCTTCTTTGAGCCAAAGTTCCCCACCACAGGTGCGTGCCTCTATTGTCACTAATTGCTGCAAAGACGTTGGATTTCTTCTTCAAGTGACAGCCTTTTGAAGTTGGCTTGGGCACTTTCCTGCTACCTTCCTGCAAGTTTATGCTGAGGATTAAATAGTGACAACAGTGCTCCAGTGAATTCTCTGTATGAATTGATCTGGGAGACTCAAAGAGAACAGCAGAAGTCACTGTGAATAATCACTGCCCAAAGCACTCAGTAATAAAAATTAAATTCAGGAATTGTCTGTTTTTGAAGGGAAAAAGCTATGAAGGAGATTATTCCCTTGTTAATTAGGAATGTGTGCACTTCAGAGAGGTTTTTTTAATTTTTACGTTATCCTAGACTGAACAAAAATTTTTTAAGGCACTTGATTAGAACAGGAGGTGTTACCTTACTGAAGATCGTAAAAGGTTCAAAGCTCTTCTGCTGTAGGCCGACACTGAACATTTTTGCTCAGCCTTGTGTGAGGGGTGATACACAGGTGCTCTGGCCCAGAAGGAGCCTTGGGAAAGGACTGTGATTCTGCTAATGCCTTCCTTATTTCCAAGAAGAGCAAGATGAAGCCACTCTTTACTACAAGTCGTTATGGACTGATGTAAAATGGTGAGACCAAGCTTTGGCACAAGGATTTTAAACTGGGATTGCCTAAGAGCGGCTGCTACAAATTACTCATTTAAATAGAAGAGTATATTGCTATTTTTTCTTCCTGTTTTCTCTGCAATAAAATTGTAAGTAGAGTTTGAAGAGTTAAAAGCCAGTGTTTACACTTCTGTCCCTCAGCTGATCTAGCCCTAATCACCAGCTATAAGGCATTGTCTCCAGACTTCCCAATGGCAAGTGCACCTGACAGACCTGGAGACATTTTTAGTAACATCAACAATATCTCCATCCACCCTGTTCTCCTTTCTGTCTTCTCTTTCACTCACTGCCCTAGGAAGCTTAGTGCCCTCAACATAGTGCAAATGACTTCATAGGCATCATTTAAGATGAATGGAGCTGTATTATATTACATTCGGAACAATGTGCTTTTCAGATAGAGTGAGAGCAAAATGGAACATTACCTTTGGAACTGCATGTCAAAATTAGGAAGCATAGGTCAGATTCTGCCACCTTTCAGTTGTCAATTTCTCTAGGATGTTCCAAGTCTTTCAAAAGGAATTATCTCAGGAGTACAGTATTTATAAAAAGAAGTTATTATTTATGTAACAGCTGTACCTTCAATGCTGAATCACACGGGAGCTTTAACACATGTCTAGACATACATTAGTAGGCTCCTGCTATGATAGGCTTCAAACAGCTCTTTGCAGTAGCTTCTGACATTGCCTTGCACGGCAAGTTGAACTCTGGCAACACCAGCAATGTTGGCTTTTATCAGTAGGGGATGTGTTCCCATCTCTTTAAATCAAACAGTCATATTACTGTTATTCTTCCTCTGACACTTTCAAGACTGTAGTTTGAGATGCTATCAGCTCTCTTAAGCGCTGCAATTAACTCCTTAAGTTGTATGCTAATAAAGCATGATCCTTATCTACCCTCTGGACATAGGCTACACTTTACACTGGCAGAGAAGCAGCTTGTGCAGTTGGTATCCACTTTCCCCACTACACATGACAAGCTTTATGTGCTTAGCATTTAAGATTTATACACCGAATACCAGATGGAATTTTTTACTCTCAAAGACACAGGTTTAAAGCAGCTCCAGTAATTAAGCATGGTATATTATTATCTTCCCAGAAAATCTCCTCATAGGATAGTTGGTGACCATAGTATTTTTCATACAAAAATTACTCAATATTTGAACAAAATGTTTGTAGGATTCCCAAAGGAGTGTTTCAAACTGAGGTATAGATTGAGCCTTCAGTGACTCATGTCACAATACTGCTGACCTGCCTGCTGGTTCAAGCAAGCTATCACCCTTATGGATGGGGAGAAACAGGTTAAAATTAGGTCTGCTTTTCAACAGCAATGCCACCAGAATTCATCCTTCAATTCAGCTGGGATGTTATCTCCTCTCTTATCTTCGCTTCACTGTAAGCAAGGAATTTGTGTACCATTTATGCAGTCTTTTCCAAAACCAGTTAGACTAAGAATCAGCAGGATTTTTTATTCAATGCAAAACACTCATTCATCATATCCAGTATGAAACACTAAGGGACGATCCTTAGGAGAAGATGGAAGGACAGCAAGCAGCACTCATCTTCTGTGCCAGGGACCTGCTACAGATCACAGCTTCTGACTGGTCCTTTGGGAGACTGAGCTTCAATTCCAGTCATCAATTGTGTTTTAAAATCCCAGAGATTGGAGCAACACAAAAAGAACAAAAAAGAACCCAAAACAACTTCTTGTCTTTGCTCCTAATCACTCACTTCAGAAGGGGAGGACTAAGGCTGCAGTTCCACTGCAAAGTCGAAGTGGCTGCGATGGCACCTTGGCTACACACAGTCAATCTGACAAACCTCCTGACGCAAGTCGTGTTAGAACTTAGTTCATTCCTCCATTAAAAGTGACTTTTTCTATAAATACTATTGCAAGACGCAAGCTCTCCACTAAAACTGTCATTTCCTAGCTGTTCAGTTCAATTAATGTTTTGAAATAGACCCAGTTCTTCTAATAAACACTGCCTCAAAGATTCAGTACTTCAACCTGCCTGTGTTTGAAGCACAATTCTCAGTACCGATATTAAGAACTCTGAATGTACCAGTCATGCTATGCTACTATCTTCACTGTCTTTTGAACTTTTATACCATACAAGATAAATGACAATTTTGATTCCAACCACCTGAAAAAATATCCATTTCAAATTTATAAATAAAGGAATGAATTCTGAAAGATTTTTTTTTCCCGCATTTGTAATCTTGTTATGGAATAGCTTGATTCCATGATGTTAAAATCATAATATTTCTAACATCTACATAGTGAAAAAAAGTGAAATACCTTTTCAATGGGAAAGCCCACAGATTACATTGCACATGGAAGAGAAAAGAGAATGAACAACAACAGCTCCTGCTATACAAAACCTGAGTGAAGGAAATATTAATTCTTCATAACACAAGCATTCAACTGAATATTCGAAGTCAATAAAAATGATTGAAAAGCCAAAGTATGTATCACAGAAACAAACACACTTGGATGTAAATCTGTACTGCATTCAAACTGCATTGCAAAACAATTCCTCATCCTACATCTTGGAGTGACTAAGCCCAACACTGCCACTTTTAAGGAAATGTGAAACCATTAATTGCCTTATCTGATGAACTAGAGTCCAGCTAATGACTTATCAATTATCACAAGGCTTATCTTTCAGCTTCTTATTAGCCAAAGATGTTCTGGAACAGACTATCCATGGAATTGCTTAACATACGGAGACCAGACTACTGTGGAGGAAACAAAACATTTTGTGTTCAAAACACCCAAACACCAGAGCAACAACATCCCAGAGGGAAAAAAAAAGTTACAGTGGATATTTTTTAGCTGCACCAGAACCACTTTTTTACTTAATTCTTCATACCAGCTTCACTTTTGGGATAACTGCTAATAAGCCTGATTTGATACAGGAAAACAGGCCAGATTTGTAGGAATGGATAGTCCCTTATTAGCTCAGCCAGTGTCTCTGGAACAAACCGTAGGACTATTTAAAATGCAGACCTCTCTCCAGCAAGAGCTTCAAACTAAAATTTGTACTCCCTTGTGGAGCAGGGCAATCATAGGTGCTTTGAAACACCTCAAATTTGTCATTAAGTGGTTACTACCTCACACCAAGGCAGGCAAGAGTGTTGGCTTATTGGTTTCTCTTATAAGCAAGTGCAGAAAGGCACCAAAAATGCAGCTGTTAGGTACCCACATCTAAAACTGCTGTGAGGAAGAATAAAATAACATAGACAAAAAAATAACTCTAGAAGAAAGTTTTGCTGTTAAATCCTGGATGTATCATGCCAAGCACTGGTAAAGTAGACACTAAAACAGGTACATGCCCTGTCAGGAAAATAATCTGGCTGTTAGAGCACAGGACTGGCAATTAATAGATCTCAAATCTTGGCTTTTCCCACTGCTAACGCAGGCACCAGGGAAACTATGTTGCCACCAGAGAGACTTTAGCTCTTTATGCAGCTGTTTTCACCAGGAGGATTGCATAGATGAGTAGGTGCATAGGAAAGATTAACAGTAAATAAGGCCTTATCAGACTCTTGACATTTAAGATGTTAATGAATTAATCCCTAATTCAGTAAACTACTGAGCGCATAGCTATGCTTATTTAGACCTTCTGATCATCAGGAAGGATTTGAAGACACTCAGAAGACTTTTACCTATTCCGGGTGGTCCATATCAATTCCTTTTTCTCACAGGTTCTTTCTCTTTGCTAAAAAAACCCCAAAACAAAACCCCCATCCCCTAAAATTCCAGACCGCCATTGATGGAGACCACAGTTGGGATCTTTCAGATGACAGTTGATAGCTATATAAAAAATCCCAAATCCTTTGTCAAAGCTCTTCTTGCACCCTCGCAGGCCGCTAATCATGTGACATTTAATCTAAACCAAAGGCAAACTGTTAGCTAGGGATATTTTCCCTAGCCAGTACTCTAAATGTAATAATGGATTTCAGAATGTGCGGGTCTGGCTCACTTCAAGCGGTTTTGCTCCTTCCTTGACTCCAGCTGCAAACTACTAAACACATACTTTTTTAGGTCATTATGGCCTAATGTCTGTGGCATTACATTATTTCAGTGACATATCTTTGAACATACCGTAATTCCAAAAACTGCAGGTCATCTTTTAGGCTAACTGGAGAGCAGGATTTTATATTAACTCCATCCTTTGTCTCCGTCTCCCTTTTTAAAAAAGGCAAACAAAAATATCGCACTCAAACTTCCTTTCCCGTTATTCCCTTCATGGTAATGAGCTTTATAAACTTGCCCTATTAGGAAAAACCATTGCTAGTGGCAAAAAGCACACCACCACTGAGAACATCCTCCATCCTGATAAATCCTGGCACAGAACCAGGCACCAGGATAGCTAAAGCACAACATTCCTAATCAGAGATTCTTAGACAAAGAAACCTTGCCAAAGAAGACTTCTACTCCTGCCCTTAAAAACAAACAAAAAAACCCACACATGCACCCAGGCCAATAAAAGACGACAGCTGTCTTCAGAATGATGATTTTTATGGTCCTTTTCAAAAGGAATAAAGGAACCAATTTTTCATTTTATATCCTCAGGTTAATCCACTGTTCTTAGATACATATTTATCTACTTATACTCTAATTAGCTATCAAATAAAATTTATTTGGGTGGTTTCTGTTTGAGAAAGGAATTCCTGGAAGAGCAAAACTTCTCTAAATCAGGTGCAGATTCTGTCATGGCTTTGACAGAACTCCATGAGTCGTCAGACTCATCATCCCAGCTCTAAGTGACAAATTTAGCATGAGTGCACACACTCAAACATAACTCCAGCCACAATCTCTGAGTTAAGGTATGTCAGTTGTTCCATTGGGCCAGTTTCCCCTCAATGGAAAATAGGAATTCAGCTATTTTGTCAACATAAGCTCCATGAGGTATCATTTCCTATGAGCCGTGCTCTCTCACGAGCAGAAAATCACTGGTATTTTGCACTGGCAGCAGAATAAAGCATCATTTGAACTATGCAAGTGCAATACATTGAAGGATTCAATCTCCTTATTTCATATTCCTCCTGCAGTAAGGATTTTTTCCAGCAGAAAGCAAGCAAGCATAACGTGGGGAGTTTTGTCTTCATATCAGTTTTTCATACCTCCTAGTTTTCACCATGCCCAACCATAGTCAGACTCTCTCAGAGACAAAACTGCAGCTTCCTAATTTTAGCAAGGGAAAGGACATCAGAGCTTCTCACACTCTCAAGCACCCAGCAAGGAGAGAAAATGGAGCCATCAAACTAGATTTGGGAAACTGGGTAGGATTGGAAGGCAAATAAAACTCCTGATTTCGTTCCCCACCATCCCTCTTTCATGCCCCCATGCACATCCACACATCTGAAAGGAAACTGAAGAAAGACATCTGAAAAATTTTCCTGTTACTCCAAAATGGAAACTTCCATGTTGCCACCAAAGCTCAGAGTCCCACAGGAGCCCCAGGGCACCAGAGAGCCACACCTGCAGCAGGAGAGGAGGACATCTCAGAGGGACAGTGGCCTCAGAGAGCCTCCTGCATGCAAGCAGAGTTTGTGCCAAACCTTTCTCTTTACACAAGTGTTTTGGGAAGCTGAGCCCTTTCTAAAACACACGTGTTCCAAGAAGCCTCTGTCACTGCCCTGCAGTTCCTCATTCCTTTAACCAACATCCTGGCTGCTCTGGCACTTTTGGCTCCCTGGCACTGGACGAGCCTGGCAAGGCTGCTCGTTTCTCGGCAAGTCATTGGTGCAGACTGAGGAGCTTTAGCAAAGCATGCAGACTCTGGATGTGTATCCAAACCAAACCCAAACATCTTGAGATTCTTCCTTCACTAACTCCAAACACATTTGATATGCTTAAACATGTATTGTATTCTGTCAGGAACCAAATGACTATTTGCTGTTCCAAATAATCAGATCTCTTTTGCTGGATGATTAACAGAAATATTGCTCACCCAAAGCAACCAAACTTTCATTTACATGCTTAAGAGAGCCTGATCTACAGTCCCTGGAGTCTCTGGGACTATTTCCAGTCACTTTGACAGACCGTGGATCTGGCTTCAAGCAATTTTTTCCCCTAAATATATTCATCCATTGAAGACTGAGCTCAATACTGACTTTTTCACACTGGAGCTAAAGAATGAATATACTTAAAGCTTCTTGTAAGGCCGGATATCACTAGGTAAATTGAACACAGAGGCTTGTTTTCCTTACATTTGGTTTTGATGTTCTGTTCACTGAGCCTATGACTGCAAAGGTTATAGATGATGCAATTTATTTTCCTTCTGCTTTTTACCAGTAGAATACTGCTCCTCTTCCTAGATTAAACACAGGCTTTATTGCACATTTATCTCAAAATTCATGTCTTTGAAAAGTCCAAAATCTAACAGCATGTTTCACATTTGCTAGTAGTGTCATTTTTATGCTGGTCTTATAAAGACTCTGCTTCCAAACCACTTTTGCCTTTCTAATGTCAATGGTGTGTTAATCCAGACTTTCACAGAATGAAATGCTGATCTTAAAACCTTTGGAAGGATCCTGTTCCTACAATAAGCACTGCAGACATCACCATTACAGTACAAATACAAAATTAAAGCCATGGCAACTATGTAAGACAATAAACTGTCTCACTTTACAGTTGATTTTACTTTGTTTCTATTCAAACTGAAGTTGTGTACACTGGTCATTTCCAGTATTTATTTTATAGCTACCTCCAGGCATGAACCTGCTCATTTTCTACTGAGAACTGCAAAGGGCTGAATTAGCTGCAGAATGCTGATCATAATATTATGTGCTATGCTTGATTACATGGGCGTTATCTTAAAAACACAATCACACTGCTCCCTAAGTATATTGATCAACACATAGTCACACAAACTGCACATCTTCATACCACACTGTGCTTTTTGTGCCTTTGTTTTCTATAAATGCATTTCTCTAGCTCATGCCGAGAATAACTGGGTAACCAGCAGCTTGCACATGGGTTTTGTAAACCAGACTTTTTGGGTTTTATATTCACCAAATAGTTTCCTTTAAAAAAGAGGCTACTAGACCTCATTTATTTTTTTCAGGGAAACCGAGATCTAGCCAGTAACAGGTAAGTTTATATAATTTTGACAATAAAATGCTGTAGGATCTGCATGAGGAAATCTAATTGACAGTGCTGTTAGCTCAGAAGCTTTCCAGTTACATGATTTGACCTCAATTAGTGTCTAAGATTGAAGGTAGGTCTCCTCATTCATGGGTGTCACATTGCAGGTCTGTTTTACAGTATTGCTCTGACACCAGCCAATTACATGGACTAATTGAGAGCAAAACATTCCTCCACTGCTCTTGGGTTAGCCAGTGCTTCAATACTTTCCAGAGGTCTATTCTGAATACATGTCTGTGGGCTACCCTAAACCCATGGCTTTTAGCCAATTATCTTCCTCTTAATTGGATACAGTTACATGTTGAGCACCTAATCATAAGTAAAATTTTAACTTGTACGTTCAGCATATATTTATTAAATTTTTCACTTGTCTTATCAAGGGAATAAAGTTACTTGTAAGCAATACAACAACCTAAAATAAGCTGTAAACTTTCAAATAATGCAATAACTGTGACACTTCTGTTCTAAGTACTCTTCATCCAATGTATAGGATATCATAGCTAGAAGAGGTTTTTTTCTGGAAAAGAAGGAGGAAAATAATGGTAGGCAGTGCTCTTAATTTTTAATTACTCATCCTGTTTCGAAAAAGCAGCAGTGAAAACAGTTACTGATGTGCTCCCCCTCTTGCTCAATATACGGCTCAAAAATCCCACAATTTGGTTACTACTTCCAAGATTTCATACTTTGATTATTTTCACAGTGACTGCAAAGCAAAGCTTGTTTACAGATTCACTATTTCCATCTAATACAAATTCACAGCCTTTCTACCTTGAAAAGAATTAAGTATTTCCAGTCTGTGATTTTGATGAGACAGCCAGTTGGGATTTTCTCTTTTCAGTCCCATACTCTATCAAGATTTGAAAGTCCTTTAGGTTAAGAGAAAGTGAAAACACAGGCTATGGGCTTGATTCAGTTCCTAAAGAAAGTGATGGAAAGGATCTTCCTGAACCTAACAGTGCCCAATAAGCTCCTGAACTTTTGTCAAGCACTGTACAGAAACATTCCAATCTCTAGAAATGGGTGAAATAATCAAGTGTTAACAAAATACTAAAATAATTTTTAGAGCATTCAAATTTGAAATTAATAAATACAATGCCTGCAACATATTATTTATATTTATTAAGGAAGAAAAATTATGGAAACCTTAAACTACAGAAACACATAAATATGTTTTCAAAATTAGCCAGTTAAGGACAACAAGCAGTATCTGATACTATGCAAGACTAGCAATACATCAGTCGCCTGAACAGAAGTGAGCCATTCTTTCAAAATTATTTTCACAAGCAGAGAAAGATACAAATTCAGCTGAATCACTTAATAAGCTTTAACAAATCATAGATGAATACCAAAAGCTCAGGAAAACTCAGATCCTTAAGGTGACTTCCACAGAACATTGCTAAGTACACACATTTTACTTTCGATACTTTTGAAACACCTGGAAACTTTTATAAAAGGACAACTCCTAGCAATAAACTTTCAAGGAATCACTGCAATATGTAAACAGTATGTAAAGAAGCTCAATTAAGCCCTCAGTGAAGTCTTAGTGAGAATTTATTGAGCAGACATGATCATCTGCTTTCCACTACAGCTGATTAGCAAAGGATCTACTCATCACAGAGTAAAAGGTATCGCTTGTTCTCTGGGAGGAGCTGAGGAAGGAAAGTGGGTAAGGCAAAGAAAACAAGCTGCAGCCCCACTGCTCTCTCTGAGACCACTGCCCTCCCATGCTGACGAGGGACGAATTCCAGAGTAACCAAAACAGTTGGTTGCTTTCTCTCTCCACTGCTCTTAGTAAATATTATCCTAAGTACCTCTTTAGTAAACAGCCACCTGCTCACCTCACTGACGCTGAAAAAGCCAAGTACCAGCTAACCTCCTCCAGTGGAGTTTACACCATCTTCAAATCAGTAAAATAGGTTTCACCCAATCTGCTTTGGCACAGCTTCCATTGCTAAACATCGATTCACTAAGTGCTAGACCTAAATAAAATTTACATCCTAATCACCATTGAAGTTGCATTTTGTTAAATGTCTTTCTATATTTTTACTCCTCTATTTAAGGATGTCTGGGTTTTAGGTGTTTTTGTCCAAGAGGACAGAAATGTCACTGATTTAAATCCCTCTAAGAAGGGCATCTGAAAGTTACTACAAGCCTGGAGGTCTGTGCTCTGCAAGGAAACATTCCAGGTTTAAATTTCAGATGCACATTTTATGACAAAGAGCACAAGGTGCCTTCTGTCCTATACAATTAATCTCAATTAAGTAGAAACACCAAGACAAGACAGGGACTCACACGGTACAAAAATGAGCTAATGCATTTAGCAAGCTGTGAGAAATGTGACTTAAAGTTATTACAAACACCAGACTAACACCACCATACACCCAGTAACTGCACACATTATATGAACATCCTTTCCTGAAAAGGAGAATGTGTCATTTTAGAGGAAGGCTCTCAGAAAGCCCAGCAAACAGCCCTTTCTAGGCACCACGGCTCAATTACCACAAGCATCTCCCAGAGCAGTGGAAAGGCTGCAGTGCATTCACCAAGCACTCTCGAGATATTGCCTGATGAAAGAGGCTACTGCTTCTCACAGCAGCTTCTAGGGAATCCCCAGAGCAGCCATTACTGAGGGAACATCCAGGTGTTGCTGAGCTTGAACAGGAGAAGGGGCTGGGAATGAGAGGAATTCTGCTCCCCTGCCCACCCCTTTTGTTTCTCTATTTTTCTCTCAACTACAACCACGTCCCATTTCTGAAGGAGTGACAGACAGCTCCCAAAACTTGACCACCTGGCCTTTATCAATAGGCATAACCATGAAGCTCCCAGGACCCGGGCCAGATGGAAAGAAATGTTCAGCAACATTCGCAAACAAAAGCACTTAGACACTAAAACCTTGTTGTTTCTTGGTGAAGTTTGGCATTGTTTATTGACAGGTCAGCACTAAGGGTAAATCATCTCCTCTAGGAATTGGTGTCAACGCTTCCCCGAGCACTGCTAATTGTTACTCTGTATTTATATCACTTACAGACATCACCACAGAAAACACAGCCAGTAAATTATTTCACCTTCATGCAGCAAACCAGCACCTGAAGTCAAGCACAGTTTGCTCCCTCAGCATTTTAGCAGTGCACAAAACGTGCTGCTCACAGGAATGCCTGAAAACATTCAAATGAAAACTGCATTTATTTGATGATCAAATAAGAACAAAGTTTGGGAGCTTTTCTGTTTGTTCTTACATCTCAATCATGCCAGTTGCTAACTCTGACAGGAAACAGATTCAGGAACACTAAAATGTTTCCACTAAATGTTGTCACTTTTCATTTACCGATCTCTCGAGTTGCAAAGATTTCCCTTTTACCAAATGCTACTTACAGCTTTTTGATTATATGATAAAAACTTTTAAATGCTGCTTGCAAACACAACATACTAACAAATACTTTGTGTTGTTGAAAGGGGACTTGCAAATCAACTTTCAAAGCCCCTAAAAGGAACATTACTTCAGTGCCTCACAGGGGACCCAGGAGTAGGATGGCAGGAGATGGCAGCAAGGACAGAAGTGCAGGGAAAGCCCTTCATATTAGTGCTCATTCATTACATACAACAAACCCACACAAATGTAACAGATTTGCAGGTTCCATCATCTGCGAGAGGGATGGCCTTATTCCACAGAAATATGAAATGCTGTTCTTCAAAAGCTTTCAAATATCAGTGGGAGATACTTTATTTTAATCAAGCCCAGGAAATTCAGGTTCCAAGCCAGCACACATTCCTGTCCCTAATTTTTTTTTTAATCAAAAAAAGCATGGCCTCAGGAAGAATATTTTGCACATAAAATTAACCTAATGTGTAACTGTTTAACTTTTTTCCCCAAATATTAGTATAGGAGCAAGTATGAAACAGCAACCATATGAATCTTACAAATAAATATTTGCAGAATGTATAATACATTAACTGCGCTAATAAATTAATTGTTATAAGAGTTGTGCTTTATAAATCAAAACAAAACTGGAATGCTTTCTTAAAAAGTGTTGATGGCCACTAGTCAGACACATAATCTTTATATTGCACATAATTTCAGACCCCAAAAATATTTCTCAATAACAAAGGACCAATCTAGATATTATTCATGTGGTTTCAACAGGAATTTCATAAGGCCAGACCACACCTACATAAAGAGATAAAAGCGGATCATGTGGTTTCAGAAACACAAGCTTCCGAAAAGTACTCATTCGCCGTTAATCCCCAGCCCTGAAGACACCAATCTGGCCTTGGTAACGTTCACTCTCAAAAATGTCATGATATCTAAAAAAATCCCCCAAACAATTTTGTGTGGAACTGGCTTTTCTTATTTCTGATAATGCAGTTTCCCACTGCTTGAATATTTTGTTTTTCATCACAAAAGCTAGGAAGTTATTAGTCCTAAGATTCTTTTACTAATCCTAGATTAGAAGTAATTCACTGCAACAATCAAACCCAGTTCTTAGGTTCTTGTTGCCTTTCCTCCCTTGACTGGGGCTACGATCTAATGTTCCCTTTCTGCTCCTATGGCATAACAGAGAAAGAGCTGGAAGGAAGAGCAGATATTTCACACTGCACTGCTAGAATTTAAATCTATTTCACCCTCATCGCTGGTTTGAAAAGTTGCATTAAACTTTCATTTTAACTTTGTGTAGTAGCAGAAGCACTAGTATAAAACTGAAGCATAGACTTTTTCACTAGAAATCACATGATGATCATTTTACGTTGTCATAATTTCCACATTTCTTTAGCATTCAGCCTATCTGAAATTTGGTTTTTTGGACATAATCATAAGTATCAATTGCCTGCTTTAGATAAACACAATGAAATGATAGCCTCTTTTGTTTCAATTGCTCCAAAATCTAGGACTTCAACTTATGTTATAGTGAAAGAAGCAAATCTCCCCTATTACCTGAAAAACAAGTGTTAACGACCACATGGAATTTTGCTAGTGTACGAAAGGTAAAAATACAACAATAAAGTAAGTCTACATACCTGGAAAAGTATCTTGAATGCTTATTAATGTTGTTTCCATACTATAAGGTGGCAACCCCCCAACTATTTTTGTGTTTTAGAATTTTTTCAGTTTGACAAAGGATAAATATTCTCATACATAAACAGGACTAACTGCAGAAATCAAAATTTCCCCACAGACCTTTAGTTCACTCATTGTAAGCTAAAAAATAATGATTAACTAAGATTCTCTGAGCTCCCAGCCAGCCAGACTAGGAACAAAACCAGTCCTCAGGCAAGACACACATACGTTAGCCTGGGTCGGGCCTGTGATTACATTAATTGGCCTTAATTGCCCTCCCCCCCCTCACCTCAGAGCCCTCCCACTCCTGCAGAAACTGCTGGAAACTCAGACTGAAATCTGGGAGACTGTTAGGGTGCCACTGTAGAACTGCTCCTGAGGAACTGGAGTGTGCTAAAACAGGATTTTAGTTGTCAAGTAAGAGCCTTGCTCTCCTGCCAGCAAAGGATTCTGGTAAATTCTATTTATTAGGGTCTGCTGTGTGCAGAACCTGCATGTGAACTCTGGTTCCTCTGAAAATCCAGGCTTTGCCTCAGTGTATTTTGACAAAAGTATTTTTTTCCTCCATGATCTGGGATACTGAAGGTGCCACTGCCTCTCCTCTGTTCCTCCTCTGCCACTGCTTCTCTGTTCCTGAGAGATATCATAGAGCTCAATACATTTTTACTTCAGTTCACAAGTCCTATTTCTACTTTCCTTTTCAGTGCTGTGTCAAGTTAAATATGTTCCACATTGAAAGACACTGATAACACTGACAGAGTGTGCTGTGCTATTCTACCCAACAAAAGCTTTGTCTTGCAACGAACCTTTCCCTCAGCAGACAAAAGTGAAGGGCACTAATAGCAAATGAAAACATGTAGCTCTGTTTATTAGGGCTGTTGGTTTGAATGCCAAGTTCTCTGTACAGGATTAAGTGCATTTTGTATGCAGCTGGAATATGTCATAGATACATTTAGGTCTTTGAATTTTAACATTCCCAGGTGATTTTTTTTTTTCTTCTGTCTTAGCCATTAGTGCAGAAAGAGCTCAGGATACATTTTAAGTTGTCCCATTGTGAAAAAAATATTGGTATTAAAATTAATGCAGTATTATTGGAAATAGCATCTATTTTCAAATTGAGTTATTATGAAGCAATGTCAGCAAAAGAAATACTAAAAAATTCAGATTTTATTGAATGCTTTTGAATGAAAGCATTTTGTCTTTAGTGTCTCTTCAAATATCTATTCCCAATACAGTATTTGGTCCTGTGACCCTTTAAAGCAGTGTTGAAGTTTTTGAATGATTTTACTCATATATGCCCTGCTCCTCACAAGTAAAATGAGTAGCAAACTTCATCACTGCTTTAAAGCTTTGCAAATTTTCAAAACAAAGAGCAGCAGCCATCTTCTTCCATATGCTTTTGAAACAATACATTCGTTCAACACAACGAAAGCAGGGTTTCTGCCTGCTGTAAATAACTGATATGTCTTATAAAATATGTTGCTCATTTATGGCCTGATGTAAATCCTAGCGAATCATAAAAATATTCCCCTTGATTTCTGGGGACTCTGGGTATAGTCCTTAGGCAAAATAATTTCTTACAATTTTGTTAAAGTAGCCATTTGGGAATCATGATGTTCTGCGCGTTAACATCAAGGGTTCTTTTATATGTATTAGGTTGGTTTCAGCTTTGTTTATTAAATAATATGAATAATGGTCATATAGGAATTTATTTTGAGTGGTGAAATTAAGAGATATATAGAAAACTTTTATAGGAATACAAACAAAAAAGAACTGAATAAATCAACTGGATGTTTCATATATATAAACAATTCCTATGATCATCCTCTAGCCTGCCACCACTCAAGTCCAGCATGCTTTTATCAGCTATGTTTTCATGGGAGATTAATGAATTTGGGAAGTAGATGAATATATTTAATAGCATTTAATCATCATTATTACTGGCATTTAGTTTGAAAATTCATTTATGCAAAAAAATGCCCTCCATACTCTTTTTCTTTATATGCATCCTTGCCTTAGGATTTTTAGGCAGGGATGGTGGATTGTTATGCTCCTTCTCAATGTGTAGCTGGTCACAAAATGGAGGCCTGTCTGCTGATAAGGACCTTACCAGAGTTACTTATGTCTTTGACACTTCCATGCTGTTTCACTGCACTGGCCAGTATTTGAAGTTAGCCTTGAAGACCACCCAGAAGTACCAGCTGGTGCAGAACTCTGCAGCTCACATTCTTAGCACAAAGGAGCTGCTATCACCATAAAACAAACTGTGCTCAGTGTTTTGCTCTGCCTATCTTTTCCTTGGTGCTACAGCAGTGTGCAAACCGTCCTGGGGAAGGCTGGATCGTCTGGCAACCGATGACTTGAAGCTGCCTCTCCTACTGCTCCATCATGGCTTGCTTCTCTCAAGTTCTTTGATAAAACCTTTAGGACCAGAGGCAAGCCACATTGAGGAAAAGATCAAACTCTTCCCCTCTGGCAGTTTGTCAGCACAAGAGCTTGGTAGGGCATAGTGCACATTTGTTATGGCAGGTTTTTAATTACATCTTTGATACAGCAGTGATAGGATTCCATATGTGAGAGTAATGCAGCTTATGAACTGGTACATCAGAGTTGAAACAAATTTAGGTCAGATCCTCACCTGATGTAAATTAACTGTTTCAGTGACTCGAAGGGAACCCTGTGTATTTCTCTCAGCTAAGAGTCTGATTCCTGGGGAGATTTTACTAAAATGTTTAAGCCATAAAAATTACAAAAACGATAGTTATTTTACATAAATGTACTTTTCTCTCTCTCTCCTAACCCTGGAGCTCACGATGTTACTAAACTGTTGGTGAACTTTTAGGAGAAGCAGACCATGTGTTGACCTGTGTAAAACACACGAAACCTTGAAAATATTAGAAGGTTGTGGACTTTGGAACTGTGAACCTCAGCTGGAACTTCCTGCTCACTGCTCTCCTGGTTAGGAGGCATCAGGTCGAGTTTTGTGCTGTGTAGCAAGCAGCATGTCTGATCACAAGTGACAGACTGCTTCCACAGCACACAGCGAGGATGAACGCTTCATCTGCTCCAGAGCAGGGCTGGAAAAGGCTTTCTGACTAAGGGAAGCTAAGAAAATAAAGCCCATAGGGGTAAGATCATTTGTTTATAATATAATGTTCATAATTTATTATATATAAATGACAAAAAAGTGGGGCGTGTGTGTGTGTGTGTGTGTGTCTGTCTGTCTGTCTG
Organism: Grantiella picta; assembly: GCA_013397955.1. Classification (NCBI taxonomy): domain Eukaryota; kingdom Metazoa; phylum Chordata; class Aves; order Passeriformes; family Meliphagidae; genus Grantiella; species Grantiella picta. The sequence continues at coordinate 4,541,837 of VZRM01002344.1, read as the reverse complement.
TCTGTCTGTCTGTAAATTTTGGGAAACTGATCAGTTCCGTTTCACTAAGAGCATCATTGAAGATCTAAGTTTCTAAGTAGTGTTCTGTACCAATCCTCAATTATATAAATTGTGTGCTCTTCATATTATGCACTTGTTTACATTCAGTAAATATAAATTTAATTTTATCTAGGGAAAATGTTCATAATAAGGCCATCCCAGTGCAGTCTGCTCTCTGCAAAGCTTGGAGTCACACCACAGCTCCACACTCAGCTCATGGGACTCAGCCCAGCTGTGCCCAGCTTCCATTGCTTCTAAAGACCCATTCCCAGTGCTCACCAGTTTAGGCTCTCACTGCTAATTTTAGGCTACAGAATGACTTCAGAGAAGGAGATCTTTAGTTTGAATGTCCTTTGTAGTTATTCTCGCCTCTATCTCTCTCCCCCCCACTTCCTTCCCATTATCTAAAGGTCAATATTGAGGCTCTCTTCCAGTCATGCTGAACAAGATGCTATTTTACTAACTGCCCCCAGAAGACAATAGGACCACTCTCAGTGTAAGACCGGAAGTGTAACTGGTGCAGGTAGAAGTGGCAGAAACCAAAGTAAGAGTCCCTAAGTATTATTCCCACTGACTTTGGTAGGTCCCAGCCTGGTGACAATGACATGTACATCAAAGTATCCTTCAAGCAGTGGGCTCTATGAAAAAGTCACTGTCAATTAGGATCCCATGAGAAGAATAAAATAATAGAAATGAGTGGCAGCTGCTACATTAAATCCTGCTCTGAAATAAGATTCTACAGGCATAGGCCTTTTTCAATTTCTGCTCCCATAGGAGTCAAGGGATCAACCTTATCACAGAAGGGAGCAGGAGCCCACAGTACTGTGCCACTGTAGAGAAGAGGAGACACAACACTGCCTTGCTCTGACCTGCCCTTTGATTTGAACCCCTGGGTCCTTTTCACAATTCTGCAGCCAAAGACCCACAGGGGCTAAAATGCCCTTAGTAAATGACATAGTTTTGCATCTCTCTCCTCTGGATGTCCAAATCTGGAGAGGACCATGGCCAGAAGTTTTGAACGGATGGAAGGAGGGACAACGGCAAAGCACGTTTGGCTGGTTTTGCTTCTACAACATTATCAAATATGGGAATTAGGGTTGGCATCTGAACCTTAACAGTTTTTGAGGGACTAACCTCAGTCTTCTGTAGAAGACTGGAAGGGAATAAAATGCCTAATCGCATTGGTCTTTTGCAGGGAGAACCAGCACACAAGAGCAGTGGACACCTGTGTGTGACAGGACAGGTAGAATAGACAGAATGCCTATCAGATTCATCTTCTCATTCTTCATCTGTGAGCTCAGGCCATCACTTGGATGCCTGAAAACATGTTGAGATTTTAGCCCAAGGGAAGAAAATGACAAGGTATTGACCCAAAAAGGGAATGTTCAAGTCTTAAGCATGCTTTCGTCCTGTTTATCAAATAGAATTTTCAGATTTTCCAAACACACTATTTTCATTTCATGCTTCCATTTTCGATATCACATGCACAGAGAAAACAACTGAAAACATAGAAAGGAAGGATCAACAGTATATTGCAGTAGAGAAACAATTCACTTTTTGTGCTCCAGTTTCCACCAGTGTCCCTCAGGTTTGCATGGATAGCCAGTACCAGAAGGCTCATGATGCTGTTACCATGAATATGAGGAATTAGAGACAGAAGTTACTTCATAGCTGCACTGCATTATTTTTCCACAGGAGTTTTTCAGGTAATTTTGCCCTGCCTGATTAAAGCCTTTCCTGCCCCAGATTTGCCACAGGTAAATTCTAGAAGGTAGAAGAAAATAGCTGGGAAGAAGGTAACTGTAACATGTATAAGAAAGCATGAGCTGTGGATTTTCAGAAAGCAATAGAATCTTTGGAATTTCATCTTCTATTGAGCAGGTGAATCTGACAGAAGCTGCTGCTCAAACAACAACACATTTACTCAGCTTCCCCTGTAAACTGGGACTGATGAGAAAGGGATGACAATTTCACAGAGCAACAAGCAAAGAGAAACAATATTGCTTCTTTTAGCTCTTATGAAAGTGGCAGCTATAAGGGCCTGAACTCCATGACCAAACTCTCATAAACAGGCACACAAAGAAATATATGTTTCCATAAATGAAGACAGAGTAACCTACAGTGACTTTTCAAAAGAACCCTATTTAGGAATATGCAGAAATAATCCCAGCCCTGGAGATCTCTAATGCGTATATCTGTCATGATGCATATGTAAATTGTACTTGTTTTTTCTCACTGAGGTGTTAAGAACTGGCCACTCCTCATCTTCCACTCATCTCTTCTGTGCAATTCACCTGTTCAAAGCACCTCTTTATAAGGCATTCATCAACCTTTTCCTCCAAATGAAGAGCCTGATCCGACTGCTGCTGAATCCGTGGCAAATGCCCCACTGCATGGAGTTGGAGTAAGTCTTTAATGTGTGTAAGCAGTTCCAAAAGAGGGCAGAAGAGACAGTAAAATACACTTTTCCAAAACATCTGTGAATTTTGCTAAGGTCACAGGTGATGGAGCACAAATTTTTAAAAGCGTAAATAAGATACCAAGTAACTTCAAAGTTATAACTTGCCATGTATAATTCACATTGTTACTAAATGATAGAAAAAACTTTTCAGCTTTCACAACTTTGACAAAGAAATCACCAGAAAAGAGACATTACAAGCCACATGGGAAGGAGAAAAGTGTCTTCAAACTGATGGATCAATGAACACCCTGTTGGTCAGCATGCAGGAGGGCAAGGGATATCCACCACCATTAAATTAGTGGGGCTTTTTCTCTGCCCTTATTTAATTAGAGGCTATCAACTTAATACTTGGCCAATAGACATGATGATAATGATTATTCATCAGACTATAAGGCCTCTCATGTTGATTTCATGCTGTCAGAGAAAGCGTCTTATTTCCCAGCTTGTCAGTACAAAAATACGACCAAAAAAGACTTATCCCAGCATTGTCTGAAGTCTTTTTCCCCACTATTTGAAATAACCACCACGTTGGCTTCTTAGTGGAAAAATTTTCTAGTGACTTGCAGTTTGAGATTCACACTGAATGAATAATACCATTACTATTATTACCAATACCAATAGAATTAGGAAGAATATAATACTAAAGTAATAAATAAATAAATACATATTTGTGCAAAATTTGATCATGTATATCTAAAAACTAGTAATGACACACCCTATCATTTAAAATTGAATATGCTGTAAGATTGCCACAATGAATGAAACAAGACATTACCACAGTAATGCAGATTTATTGGCTTACGTGTGTGTTTACTTATCCCCAGTGCCATGAAGACACACAAGCAGAAGCACAGCATAAAAGGGGTCTAATTCCTCTGTGGCCTAATAGAAGTGAAGTAAGGAGGTATAAAGCATTAAATGAGATTCAAAAAATTGTTACCTGCAAGCAGCAACTCTTGTCATTGTAGAAGAGATGAGGGCTACAAATGGGGCCTGTTTTGCCTCCAGATTAAAGGCTGCACTTTAAAAGGGTCTCCTTTTGGTCTGTAGGAAGGAAACAGGAGAAGGAGTCAGTCTTCATCTTAAATATTGTCTCAGACAGGAAACGTAGCCTCTACAGAAAAGTTAAGGAACCTCTCATCAAAGCTTAGCTGAAGACATAAAATAAATAAATAAGAAGTCATTCCTTTGCTAGGATCCCTGTGAAAGGGCACTGAGCTCTTGCAACAAGGTCTCTTCTTTGTTCTTAAAAGGGCTAAAACTGTCCTGGTCAGTCCCCAGGGACAGGGCTATCTATGCTGGATGCAGCCTCATGTATTGTAAATGGTTAAAATGGCATTTTGTTCCTACAAGCGGATCCCAGATTGCCAAATGTGTTCCTGCTGTGCTTCCATCTCCTCATCACAAGAGCTGTGCTGCCTGAGAGGAGGTCATGCTCATCCTCCTCTGATTTAGACTCCTGAGTCCTTGCCCTCAAGGTCAGAGGAAAAATAAGAGCATCCAGCCAGCTCCTTTCCTTGCCTTCTGTGATGTTAGGCCACACAGAACAGCTGGAGCTCAAACCCAAAGTACATTCGCACCCTAAAGGAAGATGCAACTCACACCATTATAAAACCCCTTTGCTGATGCAACTGTTCCAGTGCTGTGAATTAGATAACCTATACCAACAAATTGCTTTTAGTCCTTTTGTCAGCAATGCTTTGTTAAGCAATAGAGGGAAATATCAGCTTCATGAACTAGAGCTAACTCCCAAGAAGTACCTCTGAATTACCCCAACCTCAGCAAAGAGCTGGTACTTGTATTCTGAAGATCAACCACCATTGTGATAGAAACTTAGCTACTTCTATTCTGTGAATAAGTTACTAAAATGACAAATTTTAGATGATATTCCTCCAACACAGACTTCTCAGATTATTTAATTAGGTATGTTGCCCAAATTTCCACCAATGGCAGTTACTAATGTAATCTTTCAGTCCTCAGTAGTATCTTTGTGCTAAATATTCCCAGTACGTAAAACATACCCAAAGAGCTCAAAGAATTTTTACTCGAGTTCATATTTTATCCCTAGTATATACCCACCAGGTGAAAGCATATTAACGAAGATAATTCTCTGGATTAAATGTTTAAAATAAGTAACCAAAATGTTTTCAAGAATCACTGGTAAGAGAAGAACCAAGATTGAAAGAGGCAAATCAAATTTCTGTAGTAATGCAGCAGTAAAGTTAAATATAGAAATACTAAGCAAAATAGCTTGAATTCAAAGTTCCCAGGAGATCATGACCTTTGCCTCCCTTGATTTATCAAAATAATAAACCTTTAATGGAATTATCACAGAAGACGTTAATTTGCCTCAATTGCTCACAGCATTAAACACAGCAATTACACTGGCAAGCCCCCAGCTTGTGTGATCTGCTCTTCCAAATGGCAGCAATGATAATTCTCTGCATGCTCAGAGCCAGTTTATGCCTCATGGACTTGAGAAAATCAGCTACAGGCTTCTTGGGAGCAAGCTGGTCTTTTTATTCCTAATATCCTAGAGACTCCCCACAGAATTCTCTCTCATTCACACAGAATGCTGTGACTGTCCTTATTCAAGTTTAGATTTTCTCTAAATAATTAAAAAGAAATAATAAATATTACTGGCAAGTTTTATAATTTTGTCTTAGACAAGAATTTCCTTTCTTGACCTTACAATGATAAGATTAGCACAGCCACCATGTCAGACTCAGATCTCCTCCAGTCTCTGGCCAGGGCATCCTCAGAGGAAGCTTCTGCAGCTTTCGCCACACAGTTCCTTTATTCTGTAGCAGAGCTCCATGTACACACAGAGCTGTTAAGCTGTGCAGGAGCACTGTGATTGGAAAAATGACAGGGAAGTAACTTTTCCCCTATTTATTCACTTTGTTTATTCAACCAAAGATATGCAGCAACAGACCTAAAAAAATACAGGTTTGCATGCAGGCTATGCTAAATCTTTTTTTGCTTTCTTTGCTAATCTGCAGTGCCTATGCTAAAGTTTCTGTGAAGATCCAAACTATTTAACTGTAACATGCTCATGGTATTCTTTTCAGATATTCTTCATTTCTTTTCCTTCCTAGGCCAGGATCTTTAATGATTTTGCCTTTTCTCTGCTCACAGACTCCAGTTTAACCACCAGAAGCCCCTGCTAGCTTGGTTAGACCAAGTTCCCCAGGTATCTAAGCATAATTTATGATGTGGTCAATTTATTGCCATGTTTGGTTTTCTCCTTCCCAGCCTTTCCTAATGTAATGCTATAAAGCTGACCAGGATAACATCACCTAAGTAAAGTGAGATGCATACAATATTTACTAAAAAAAGTAAAGCCCCAAACCTGCAGACATTTCCATTTCCTGGCTAATAAATGGAATTTAAAAGGTCACTAGCTGAAAACAGTTAAAAAAAAAAAAAGACAGATAAAATGGCAGGACCTTATCATGTAAAATGACAGGATCCTACATAATTTATGTATCTACACACCTTAATTTTTATTTTGCTATGAAAGGAAAGCTCAGAAAGAACCAAGAGGGTTCAGAAAAGGAATCCTCCTTTGAAGTAGAAGCTGAAAGAAGGACAACTTTTTAGGAATGAGCAGAGAGAATGATTTCTCAGATACAAAAGATGTGATGTTATCTCTTCCACACTTTAAAGCACAGAGGGAGAAAAAGAAGCTTTCAGTACTCTTGGGAGGTCTGACAGATTTATATTTCTGGCTTAAATGAGATTTTAACTTCTCAGTGACACACTGATATTGGATAGACTACAACCACACAGAACTATTTTGCTTCCTCCAATATTAAATGGCATGTGAGAGTGGAAAGTAATCATCATGGCAGAAGTTAGTTGCCTAAAAGATTCACACCAGATGACCACATTTAAATCCACTCCATCTTGTTTCTTTTCATGTTTGGAGGGAATATGCATTGCACAAGAGAGAAACAGTGTAATTAAACACAAATATATTTTAGCTTCTAAAAATAGATATTCCTCATATTCCTCATTGTTCTTTATATTGTTTCCCAGTTATTTCTCTGATTCTAAACATGCTGCCTGGTGGTCATAAGACCTTGTGCTCTTGTCTGGATATTTCTGTAGTAATAAGAAATTGAGCCATCAGAGATAGGATATGCTGAATCTGGCCTATCTGGGAAGGACATGAAAATAGAAGTAAATTAAAACAGATGTATTTCAAAACATCTGAAGATGTTTAGAAAGGAAATCTAGACGGTTTTTGTATCTATATAAACTGGGTACATCAGTTTAATAACCTGAAATTGCTTGGTAGCATTTACTCCGGGAGTTGAAGGCAGCTTCAAATGATTATTACAGTAGATACAGCTCTTGGAGCAGGTGTGTAGCCCAGCTAAGTATTATCCATGGATTAATGAACTGTAGGATGTGTGAAGACAGCAGTCTACAGTCACATTGGTAAATCAAATTCATGTCTATGTTTTGCCTCACAAACATAAAGTGATGCCACAAAGTTTTATTTCCTAATTTGCACCCAGTCAGAGGCTATCTCGGAAGTTCTAGTAAGAGACTCGAAACCAACCCCAGCTAAGGGATTTTGCATGTTTCCAGCGTTTCAAATACATTTCTTAAGTAATTTTTTCCATTCACCCTGCATAAAGGACTCTAATATTCTTCTGCAACAAAATGAACCTGTTTAAACATAGTGAATTCAAAGATGAAGTTAATTGTGTCTATGTTCAAACTCTTTCAAATACTCTGATGGAGAGTAAACAAGGTCTTGTAGAATACACATATTCTGATTTATTTCTATTTCTATTGTAGTTCCTTATTGCTTCAATATAAGCCAAGCTAATATTATTTGAAATGAACAGAAAAGCTTCCACTATGAGATGGGCTTTGTGCACTGATTTTTTCTAGGTCACTGCTTGATATTACCTATACAGAAGTACACATTTCCTTCATGACTTTCCTCAAACACTTCACTGGAAGGAAAATGTAGATACACATCCTAAAAGAGAATGTTTACCCTCTGTTTAAAAGCTCATGTCCATACTTAGTCACCTAAAGAAATGGTAGATTTCAACAAGCTCCCACAGACTGCTTTTAAGCCCTGAATATGTTCAAATGTGATTTGGCAGTGTTGCAAGAAACAAAAGAATCAGTACGACCACAAAAGTTGCTTCCATTTCTTTTCTCCTTTCTTTCCAAAACAGCTTCCACATTGATAGCTGTTTTCCTACTCAGTCCTTGCATCTGTATTAAGAATTCTGGGACTAGATAAGACTCTTGACTTTATTTGAGTGTATCATAAGGCTCCTGTATTTAATTTATTGTGATAATTTTGACAAAACACAAGACACCACATAAGTAGATTCATGAATCTATAATGTAACTCCTGGAGATTATCACGGTAAGTAATGTACACAAATTTTAAATGCTGTACAACTGCCAACAGAATGAAGTTGAGGGGCAAGATTGAACTTTGTTATTATTTATACAGACTGTCGCTATCTTATGCAAAAGTGATTAATTCCATCAGTGAATCAGGGATGCATATGCCAGCTTAATCAAAGTCTGCTCTGATCAGGGAGAAGAGGCTGAATCAGCTGCAGTCCCATTGATATCCTATGCCTTTGGCTCAAGAGGTATATTGCAGAAGATAGAAAAGAAAAAAAGATATAAAAGATAAATAGGAACTTGCTGTGTTCTCATCCTTTTCCCTGAGATTCCTGTAGTATTAAAAAAAGAAATTTGGCTGATCTTCTATTTCCCATGGGAGGTGGTACATGCAGCCAGCACAAGTTAAAAAAGGGGGGACATTTTTCACAGGTTTTCTATAATGAGTCCTGGAAAAAATGGGTCCTGTCGCATTGCCACCTTCCTGCTTCTTGGAGTTAATCAACACCACCAAGAGTTTAGACATGAATGAATACAGAAAACTTTGTGAACTTTCGTTCCCCTGACGCTCTGAGCAAACAGCCCATGAGGGTTCTCCCTCCTCTCTGCAGCATAGTGGCAAAGTGACCACTTGCTATATTATGTTAATAAGAAAGTCACCCACCTTAGAGTAGGGGAGAAACTACAGCTCAGAAAACATAGTTTGAAAAAAGCATCACCCTGTTATTACAGAGTCAGTGGAACTGCTCAAGAGTTTCTCATTTCCAGTTTTTGTCTGAGCTCTGAGACAACAGCAGAACTCTATTTCTCCATATTCTCTACAGCAGCACCTACAAAAGCCTTTTCCCTTTAGGAATCTACTCCTACTGACACTCTGGAAAAGGACCTGCAGGTCCAGCAGCCTGATGTGACAAGTTGTCTAAATGCTGTTACCTCCATTATGCGAGTAGGAATGTTATAATGGCAGTACAGTTTAACAATCTCCCACCTTTATTGAGTCCTCTAATAATTCTTTATTAATTGATATAGGAGACTAGGTATTACTAAATCATTTAGAATATTAGAATATAACCTGTGCAAAGAGACCACAGTAGATCTTAGGAGTTTTGTTAGTAACTAAAGAAGGTGAGTACATTCATGTCTGGGGTATCAGCCAGTCAATGGGAACACTTGGGTTCCCTGTCCTGGTCCCACATTGACTTGCAGGGTGAGCTTGGAAGAATCATGTAGACTCTTGATGCTTTTGGTAAACAGGCATCATGTTCATTGTTTTGGGATTGCAGGGATGTGTACAAAAAAGCCTCAGCTATCTCTGCAGTGTCACCCATAGACTTCTGAGGACTAAGAGGACAGTTTCTTAGCCAGACCCTATTAATATCCAGCACACAATCTCCCAAGAAACATCCCCAAATCCACTAATAGATTAACCTGATTGAGAATCCAGGATAAGCCTGAAAAGACATATGCTTCATTTGGGGCCAAAAAATTCTTTTTGTGTGCATGTGTGAATAAGGTTGAGTCACACAAGCAGTTTTAAGTTTCCAGAGCTTGGAACACTTTTTACTTTTCCTTAGTTTGTAAACTGCTTTACTGTTGTTTATGCAAGCACAAGAAGAGCTGGGATAAACGTTATCTTTAAATATTGATCACCATTAAAGGCATTTTTTCTCTCAATTGTATTTATTTATAGTCTGCTGAAGACCCCTTTGGATGTTAATATGATGAAATATAGTAACACTTCTCCATTTTCCTATCCTCTGATTCCTTTTATCTCTGCAACATTTACTACATGTCTTCCAGCCTGAAGTTTTGTGTTTTACCTCTCCTAAGAAATGACAATCATTGCAGTACCTGCTGTGGAGAAATTCTCTGGAATGAGTTTCAGGGCTGCTTAGCTATTGACTGGAAAACTTCTGAAACTCTCCATGTATAGTGGTATTGTGTATAGTGCTATTTAAGGACAATTGGCTATTGGATCCATGTAAGGGCACACTGGGTAGGATGTTTGTTTGCCTTTTTATGCTTTGCCAGTGACTTCCATTCTTTTTGTGTCATTTCTCAGCAGTGAGGCAAAACAGCAGAAGGCAAAACACTAGAGTGTCCAGAGACACTCAATAACCATGCAGTATGTAAGAAGAAAAAGGGAAATATTTTAATAACAGAATTAAATGAAATATCCACTTTGACTGGCAGAGTAAGAAAAATAGGAAAGAAATGACATTTCTGCTATAGGATAAAGAGGGGAATTTGTGATATACTTGAATTTTAGATCTCATCCTGCTTGTATTTAAACAAACCACTGTGGTTATTAACTGGTTGTTTGTTTATGGGATTGATTGACTTTCATAAAGTCTGTGCCTTTCCTTCTATGTCATAAAAATGTTACCTATTTTTTGGACTAAATTAAAAAAGGTTTATCAAGTAAGGTGTATCTTCTGAAGGAGATGCCCATCTTCCCCAGATAAAACTTCACTGTTTACAAGGTTCAGTTGCAGCCCTGCAGCCTTGGTAAGTCACACGTAGGAGTGAAATGCAACCTGAAAATCCTCATTGAATTCAGCGGGGCTGACAATGACCCAGATTGTTGGGATGGTAGGAGCTCCTGTTGTGGTCACCACAGGACTCAGCAGCTCAGTGATTGTGCCTGATGCACCCTCTCCGAGGCTCTGCATCTGCTCAGGGCCTCCTGACTGCACAGCTCCACTGCTCCTCACAGCCAGACCTCTTACTAATCCAGTAGAGATTATAGTAATGCTGTGTGCTGGTTTAAGGGAGAAATTTCTATATCCATTACTCAGTCCTTACCTACTTTCTCTTTGACAGATTTCTGTTGTCCTGCTGGAACAAGTGGAGATGGAGCACGGTGAAAAAAAATCCCTCCAGTCTGTCTGAACCTTGAAGGGAGCTGCCTGTACCTATCAGCTCTTCAGCCTAAGAAGCTGAACAGATCCTGAAACCTTTTGGAGCAGGGACTAATTTCAGGAGATGTATTTGTGCTAAGCCAGGAAGTTACTTGCTCCAGAAAAGTTTAATTATTGATAAGAATGATAATGGTATCCTAAAGCCAACTGTTTAAGGTAAACTCTGATTCATGTGTGGTATATGCATTGAGTGAAATGAAAAGAAAATTGCATAAATATTTATGTTAGTTAATTGTGTTTATGTTAAAAGTTACAATGTTTGTTTAACGTCTTTGCAAAACCTGTAAACTTGGCTTCTGGATAAAGGCCTTCACAATCCTGTTTAGGGTTACAGCCACGTGTTCCTGTCACTCACTTGTAGCACTTCTGCAGCAAACCCAGGCCTGTTTCATTCTCAGGTATCCAGGGAAGTTAATACTGGCTGTCCTGAAATAGCCACTGAAACATTTCACACACTGACACACAAAATACAAACAGGGGGGCAGTTTTCCTTCTCTGTGGCTGAGAGCAGGATTTGGGATGTTGAACCTGAGGGTCTTTTATCCTGTCTTTATTTCTGTATCTCCTCAAAGGGCTTTTTCTATTTAAATGAAACAGAAACCTTAAACAGAAATGTTATTTTTCTCTGATTCATGAGCTCTCTCCTTGAGCTCAGGTCTGATGAAAAAAGGTCAGTTCTAACACAGTTCTGGAGCAAATTTTACATTAGGGTTAGAGAGACATGAGCACAGCTTTGTCAGTTAGTACCAGCAGAGTGTTTGGCCTTCAGTGTGGGGCACAGGATCTTTTCAACACCTTTGTTCACTTAACTTCCACTGAAACCCTGGACTTAAAGAGACCTGGTTCAGATATACTCCCTGGCATTGGTACCACAAACAACAACCTTGGCTTCTCCTCAGGCCTCTAGAAATATCTAACCCTGAATAGATTTTACTTGCATCTTAAGAATAATCATTTCCTTTTTAGTGTAAAACATAACTATGTGCAGTTCTCATGAGACTCAGAGCCATGTTAGTAAAAATATTTCATAAGATCAGCTGTTCTTGTTGAGCAGCTTCAGCCTGGACCTTCCAGCTTCTGTTTCTTGGTGATATCCACCATTAAAATACTATGAATCTCTGCTCCAAAGCAGCTAAAGACATTTGAGCATTCCTAGCAATGTTTTGCTTTGCCATCAGAAATGTCACAGTAAGAGGGCTTATCTGCAAAGCTAAGGGTGAAAGTTGGGCTGGCTCTGGATAGACGTCGATTTACTTAGTGAAAAGTCTGTGCATTAATGTGGCATCAGAGCTCAGCATTCACTGATTGCTACAGCAGCGCAGGTTTCTACTCAATACTTGGCTGCAGCAGATCATCTAAGCATGTATTTAGGATGGAACAGTCAGTTCAGTGCTAAAATAAACCTGCTCTTAAGAGCATATTTGAAGGACTAGTGCCTTTTACATCTGCCCAAATCTTGCTGGCAACAAGTAAATTGTGCATGAATAACTGCCACCAAATCACGCATTTGGTATCAAGGAGAATTTGATGTGAACATGCAAGCTCAAATACCTTCTGTATTAAAAGTTCATACTGTTTTTCTCTCTATTTTTTCACAACGTGAGAACAGGCTGACATTGTTGAGGCTTGTCCTTAACATACAAGATAAATCTCAAATTCGTTCTATCACTTGTTTTTAATAAGAAATGTAAACAAGCAGCATCGCTTTGCAACGTCCTCGAACAGGATCTTCTGTTAACAGTGATAGGGTGCCTGGGATTTACATTGCTGGGAAATAACAAGTGCTTTCCCACCAGGCTTTGCCATTTTCAGGGAAATATACAATAGATTATGAAAGTTGATTTAATTTGTACTTTAGTGTCACTGATATTTAATCTTATTTTTACCCATAACAGAATACCTAAAAAAAAGTATTCAAAGGCTCCGATCTATTGACATTTGGACTGAACAGACGGTTTTAAGTTTAGAGCTATTAATACCAAAACTGGTGCAAAGAACCACTAAAGGAAGACTGTCTTTTAGTTCAGTGTTTTAGAAAGTTAATGAAGTTAACAGGTATAAGTGCTTCAATGCTTGAAGATCCTTTTAAGTTTCCAGTTTCTAGGTACAGGCATATACCCAAAGAAATTTTTAAAAGTCTTAATGGTTTTTCCCATTAACTTCCAAAGAACGATTAATCACTGGTGATTTTTCTACATAAAAATTGTAGGAGGGAAAATTCTACACATTACTCATGGCATGCCCTGTGCACACCATCACACACAGTCTGAGTGCCTCTCAAGGTCTGCTGAGTCCCAAACCACACACTGCCAGCAGTTCAGTACAATGCAGGCTGTGCAGAGAACTCCGATGTTTTCATGGCACGTGATGAAGTTGGATTGCTGACTGGATGCATGTGCTATAAACAGATAATGTAAAATGCAGCCTTTAAGGTTCACAATCCCTGTCAGCAACATACCTAGGGATGGTTTACTGGGAAGGTTCAAGTTAGGCTTACCTTGGCTGCCACAAAACAAACCAAGAATGTTGCTTTCAAAAGGCCTTTCTTGGATGGGTGTCTCTAGAAAGATGCTTAAAAGGCAGATGTTTTTCATCCACCACTGAGCTCCCAGTAATACCCACTCACTGTCCACATGTTCTCTGTAACCCTAATCATTTACATGCAGTCCTAAACAGGGGAGCTACAGCCCAAGTGATTCAAATTCCATCTTGTTGACAAAACTCTCTTCAGCTGTTACTAAGGCAAAAAATATTACTATGCTATAATTAATCTTGCCTGAGACTTAAGAATGTCATTAAATTAGGTTTCTGTCACTTCTAAACACTGCATTAATCTACAGTAGAGTGCAAAAAGCAAAGCGAAATGAAAATCAAATGCAGTGATAGCTTCCAAACATGAAAATCAGTCTTATAAACATCAATATTGCAATATTAGTATATTATAAAGCCAAACAAATGTATTCAGAGAAGAACTTGGCTTTCTGCACTTATACAAAATATATGCTGGTGCTAGGAGCACTAGACTATTGGCAAAGCTAACTATGGAGCATCAGAACTAAAAAATAAAGTACTCCAAAATTGAAAGACAAAGGCCAAATACCTGCAAATAACCAGAATGTTTATTAGAGCCAAAGAAAAATGCAGCACTTTTGCCAAAATTCTACATGTAAAATGCTAAAAAACTTTTCAAACAGCCTTTTGTGTATTTGTTGGGAAAAGATAATGAAGTGCCAATATTTGCAAAATTCAGGGGGTTCAAAGGGTCTTGCACATCAGGACTGAACTGTCTGTCAGAAAAGCATTGCAGCTGCCTTAGAAAAAAAAATAATGTTTTGGTGCAGTGGAAAGAATTTTTGCTAAAAATTAGAATTTAAAATTCTCCTTTATAATGAATCAATTCATTGTTATAGAGAGGAAAAAACCCACCCAGAAACCATCTCACTCTACTTCACACCATGTGACTGAAAATGTTGTCCAAGATGTCCACAGAGACCAGATGTTCAGGAGTGCTCAGCAGCAAGTGAAGCACTGAGCTTTGTCCATCTGGTCAGATGCACCACTGGAGCTTGGAAAAGAAGAGATCGGGAGTCCTCTTTTACAGGGAATATTTGCTACCACATCTCACAGGACCTATCATAATCACTGTTACTACTCAATACAATATTTTTATCAACTGAGTTGCTTCCTCAGACTCTCATTAAAATCCTCTTACATGTCAAAATAATTTACAGGAAACAAAATCTTGACAAATGATCAAAGGGCACAACTGTTTTTAAAATCACTCTCATGAAACAAAAGACAGGTTCTGGAAGGCCCAGGAGCACGGATTGAAAGCGTGGTTCAGTTTCAGCAGGAATTGCTCCTTCAGCTTCCCACGGCCACAGGGACACAGCTCTGGAGCAGTGGGGACAGCAGAGCCCTCAGCCTGCCAATGTTCCCACAGATGTGCTCCGAATCAGGCAGCCTGAGGGAGAACAGGCAGAACTGATCTGTGCTCCTGATAGCAGGCACCTCACGGCGCTCGTGCTAATCAAGAGGAGCAAGCTGGCTATTAGTTAATTGCATTAAAGAAGAATGAGGGGACCTGAGCTGAAGGATATAAAGAGAAACAGAAAAAGATGGGGATAAAAGACTTTGCTAATCATAAATTAAGAAGCCAATTATGGGGAAGGAATGAGTCCTTGACAAAAGATCTGATAATTATTGAAATTCATGGCAAAACCTTTGGAAAGAGATATAAGAAAATCCAGAAATGAACATTTGCCAAATAACGAAATTCACGCTGTTCAAGAATGGAGTTTATGGAAGCAGCCAGCTCTGATACAGTATCTCCTAAACCAAATTCAAAATATTGTAAGAAAACAGACAGAATACAGAGGGAACTCACAAAAGCTAACCCAAACATGTCAACAACATTGCAGCAACCGTCTCAAAGTAAGGCAATGACTGGCAGCAGGAAATAGAGATTGAAGAAATCCAGCAGTTTGCATCATTTCAGAAAGGCTTCTTAGCAGCTAGGTGTACTACTTAGGTAGGCAGGGTGCACAGCCAAAAGGAACAAGGTGCAGGATAAATTAGATCTCTTAAAAATACATTCAAGAGCAAAAACCAGAAGTCATAAAGTGTAGTTGGGATAAGAGGAAGCAATGGCCACTCCAAGAGTGGTAGTAGGGATGGACATGCATTGAAAGCCTAAATACAGTCTTGAAGAGGTGCCAATAGCAAGGTCTTGAGGAAAGCCAAAAGTTGAGACTGTTATCCAGTGTTAGCCAGTGTAACATCCCATCATCTAGAAATCAATGGATAAAGAGCTTCCAGAGATGAAGTCAGCACTCTGATTAGATGCCACTCATGACTACCCTCCTCAAACCTTTAAAGTTTCATTTTGAGACCCTGTTTTACTCCCAAACTCTGAGAGTTACAGATTTTATTTTACAATTATTAACTTAATGAAAAAAGTTGTGGGTTTTTTTTGGTCTTAAGTGTATTGTCAAATTCACTTGGCAGCATATAAGTCTGATTTTGTGAGAAACAATAAATAAACATTTCTAACTCTCCTCATTCATAGTATTTACTTGATATTATCACAATTTTTAATCGACTTCTGTCATATTTAATATCTGTCCACCAATTATCTCTTTCAGGAGAGAATACTACTCTGTTTAGCTCCCTTGAGGAGACATGAATCACGTTTAAAGCAGTTATATGACAGAGGGTGTTAGATGAAAGCCTCTTGCCCCTTTTACGCTGAAAAATTAGATGCAACACAGGTAATAAAACACAAAATGCATGAAAAAATACTCACCTCCCATCCAAATAAATTATTCTTAATCTGGTCTCAGCCATAGAATTCTTAAGTAATTCTGGGTAAGTCACTTAAACCATAGATTTCCCAGAGGATCTCTTGTTTATAGTCTTGCACAAACTCTGTGTTTGACACAAGACAACAGAACAGTTATTGGAACCTGCTTTTCTCAAACTGAATGTTTTTCTTCTTTTTTAGCTGCTTTTTAACTTTTCAAAGATCTGCAATTTCCTTCCGTTGTTCCTAGGCCTTTTAATCCAATCAGAGGGGAACAATCATAGTGGGATTAACATCTTTACCTGCTTTTGAAGCCCAATCTGATAGAGATATAAAATTTGTCACTGAATATGCATGGTTCAGTAGACTCATGTATACATATTTAGTAGACTAATTCCTCCTTTACCAAAAATCATTTTAGACTTCTACTTCAAACAAACAAAAGAGAAGTAAATCTGTCATATTAATTCAGTACCCTGATCGATCCCTCAGGGAAAGGGCCAGCGTTGCTTTTATTATAAAAGCTCATAAGATGTGTTTAATTTGGTTCTGTAGTTATTTGTTCAGTATGCAGTGCAAATTTTTCTGGCTACAGACATGGGATATGGCAAACCTTTGCCTGGATCAATGTCCAACCTCTTTTAAGTTGGGGAGAAAGTTACTCTCTCATAAAGTTCAGACCTGCCAGACTCAATAACTCTACAAAAATGTTCAGATGAAAATTGCTTCAAGCAATCCTAGTAGAAAGCCAGCACCTCACCCCTAGTTTAAAGTTATGATCCTTATCATAATTAATTCAATAAAGAAGTAATGTACTTCAACCTAGGCATAGAGAATAATTTTCTGTCCTGACTGGTATAAACTTTCAGCTAGGGACGTTTAAACTCTGGACCTGATCTTTTAGAGCAAATAATAAATTACAGACCTAGAGCCTGCAGATTATAGCTGAAGTTGAACCATCACAAGTATGTTGCTCTGTCTAAGATGAAAAGGTGTATTGGATAGGAGTGATAAAAAGTATAACACTATTTAGAAATATAAGAAAAATGTTCTTTTATTGACAAATTAAACATTAATATTATTTTTGAGCTGTGAATGCATTGAAGAGTGGGAATTTATATGTGATTCTTCTAAGCTGACATACCTTGCATCATAAATTTATATTCAACATTTTTCTGCTGGTGAAATACAGAACTAATTTGCTGTCAAACAAACCAAGATGTTTGAAAGCCTCAGTCTCAAATGACTGAAGTATTTAATTTATGATTCCTCTTACTTTTGCCTAACATTACTGCTCTGCTGTCGCACCTTTTCCTTGCACTGCTGTCAGAGGCAGATCCTGCTGCAGGGATGCGCTGTTCTGAAGTACAGTGAAGGCCGTTTGCCTGCCTGCCCATCTGAACATTTCTGTTCTTTATTCTGGAGAGCAATACACACTGACCACAGCAGCAGAGGTGCAGAGCTAAGTGAACACACTACAAACATCCTTCAATATGTTCATTGCTGTTTCACGGGTGCATTTAGCAGCAAGAAAGAAAGGTCTGGAAGGGGAAGAACAGGCCAACTGGGTGACTGCAGGAAGGCAGGAGAGGTTGGGTTTGGAACTTACCTAAGTGTTTTTTTCTCCATTTGCTGGGATATCTTAAAGCAAATGGCCATTTGTTTCAACAGCACAGATGCCACAGTAAAGTTGAGTGTGTACTTCTTTAAATGTTAGCTTTTATTTTATCAGCTCATCTCACATTCCATCTCCTTGCATTCAGTTGTGTCTGTGCTGCAGTGTGACACAACTTGCTGCAGTGTTAACAGTTCCAAAACACGTAAATTGCTTTTCCAAGACATCTTGTCCAAAACAAATATCCCCTTCTCACTAATTCAGTTTGATAGATAGATAATCTTTATGAGACATACTTAAAATACACATACTGCTTTTATCACACGTAAGAAATGTATTTTTATCCCAGTATGCAAGGGTTTGTCTGCTGTTTCTACTGTTTGTCCTTACTGTTACCTATATCTATTTATATTTCATTCTCTCAGTTCCTATTGTATAGAGATTAACCATCTCTGTACCTTTAAAAAAATGAGAGCTGCAAATTGCAGAACTACTAGGAAGCATTTATGACCTAAGATTTCAATTATATTCAAGTACAGATGCATTATGAACTACAACTGCATATAAAACTGTAGTTACAAGAGAACATGTGTGGTACCCTGACTTGCAAATGCACATTGCGGTGAAAAATCCCAGTGATGAGGAGGATTCCATTTTGTTTTTAGAGAAGTTACTGAATGAGAGAGAGTTTGTGGGGTTTTAACTCATAAAAACTCTCTTAATTATACCATTATATTAAAGCAAAAAAAAAGCAAACAAAAAAAAATCTTTAAAAGAGACTTTGAGTAGAATTTAAATTAAACGTTTTTTCACATTGGTTTTCTGACTCAAAACTGTTGCTATGGGTCTGACAGGATAAAACAAATTCACATTATTAAGCTCTAAGAGCTCCACTTCCCACTTCAATTCTCTTGTTAACAGTTGTAAGCTAGCTTTCTTCCACTGAGTAGTCTTTACATTGTGTGAGTAGTTTATATTCTAGGAATTACAACTCTCAAGCTTACTCGTTTACATGATCAGGCTCAGATAATGTCAGTAGGTGTTACTTGTTCAAAATATATTTGTACACTTTTACTATTTTGAAAGTAACACTGTATGAGATTTCAGGTTCTTTTACGCTTAATTACTTCCACTTTAGAAATGTCTTAAAGAAATTCAAGCTCACATATTTGTTCATACAACCACATCTTCTACAAATTTAGCCAGCAATTAAAGCCCTGAAAGCAGTTCAGCTGATTGATCAGTTATTTACAGCATGCACAAACCCAGAGCTATAGGAAGTAAGTCAACACACCAGAGATTGGTTGCTGTTACAACAAATCCCTTTTTGCCAGAATGTTTGACCAACACTTGCAACCCTGCACCTCCACCCCCTTTCAGTCCCCCTTGGATTGATTAAATTGGCTCAAGATGACACCAATAATTGGCTCAAGATGCCGCTTCGACAGACCCAATGATCCATATCTTTGCATTCCCTAAAATCAGTCCTTTCAGCTCTGTGTTAGATTTAGGATGGTTTACATTGGCTCTGTCACAAACATTTTAATAAAGTCCCAGAGAAACCTCAAACTGGTGACATCATTGGATGGTGTTAAAAAAAAGTTCCACTTTGCTGGTTAGTTGTTAGCCTTTATAATCCGATCAGAACCCTTTTTTCCACTATATTTTGTCATTCCTTTATAACTCTCTGCAATTAGGAACATAGTATTAAAAAGAAAAGAAAAATTAATATTAGCTATTAGGAGAAAACAATTTTAAGTATTTTGACATCAAGTAGTAAAATGAAAAAACCAAGCTCAAACATTTACTGTATCTTAAAGGCAGAAGCCTGAAACTGCTGGGTGTATTATTTTCAAACTATTAAATGAATTAATTACAATGAGAGTATTGGCTGTTCTCATGAGACTATTGCATAAAATAAATAATGTCATCAAGCTCACTGGAAAGGCTAATACCCATTTAAGCACTTTTAGAAAATACATTGCAAAATCTTCAGTGTGTCCCAAGTCTGTGTACGTGTCTGGGCTCAGATAATGCACACAGTGCCTGGCTCTCCTGTAGTTTCTGTGCATAGAAAGGCAAAGATGTCCCACCTCTATCAGAGCAGCAATACCAGTTTGAGGCCTGTGGCTGCTGAGAACCATTCCCATGCCAGCTATGTATTTTTTCCTGAATGCACAGATTTTGAACAATTAGCATTTTCCATCGTTAATTCGCATCCACCTCAAGAATGGAGTTGCTGTGGAGCTCCACCACGCAGCATGCCTGTTATCTGATATCCAGGCTCCTTGAGCTTTCCAGTTTTTTGAGTTTAAACAGATGACAGTCCTTGTGTCATCAGATGTTATTACTTAATTACTTCTAGCAGTGGACTTTACATGAAAAGGATACTCTGAGTATTTTTTCCACAATGCGCTGGAAAATTTGACGTGTTTTTCCTTTTCAAACTCAAAAGCTGATTTCATGTCCTGAATTTCCATACTATTGTCCTTAAAAATATGAAAATCCCAAGTAAGTGAGAGCTAAAGTCTACACCCAGTTTAAAGCACAGGAACAGGCTGCCTTGCCAGGTGCCAGGATTTCCTGTGATATCTTATTTATAATGCAGTAGCATCCTGACACTACAGCACAGTCTGACAGCCACTGATGCTAAAGGCTGCACTGACATGTGGATGATGCTGCAAGCCCTCATCCCACCCGCCATAACTGGAACTCAAAACAGAGTCGGGCAGCGGAAGAGGGAGCAAAGAGATAGGAAATTACTTGTCTAAGGTCAGTAGCAGAGCCAGCATTTGAGCCCCGGTTTCTCCTCTTTATGGTGGTGCATTATCAGCAAAATTTCCTGCCTCATATGTGGCAGTGCTGTACCAGAGTTCGCTGCCTCTTCACATGGAGCAGGGGACACTCAGCTCGTCACAGGCACGGCGATGATGCTGCAGGCATTCCCTGAGCTGCACAGGCAGCAGTGGCAGCAAACTCAGGACCCTCCTGGCCTGAAGTCACCGTGCAGCCCCAGGCAGGAGTGTCCCTTTCACACACAAGGTGCTGCAGGGCAGCAGCTCGCGGGTTTGCCTTCGTCCTTTCGAAAACAAACGCTGTGTGCAGATGCTTGGCTAGTGCGACTCAGCGTCAGCACATTATCATCCTCAATTTACACTTCTCACCAAGGAAAAGGGAGGCTACCTGATTCCTACAGTCACTCTGAGCTCCTTTCAAAAGTCAAACACAAAGAAAGCGGCTTTGCTATCAAAACACAGAAATATTCATTTTTAACACGTTAGTTAAAAACTTGATAGCATGCTTTAGTCATCTAAAAAAATAAACTGGCTTTCAAAACTAAATCAGCTTTTTCAACAGATATAATGCTTACAACCAGTGAAAGACCATAATGATATTGTTACACAAATATTAGGCGAATACAATGTTTTTTATATTCTTTTCTTTTACAACACTGATGTAAAATATAAGTACTTTTTAAAAACCCCTATTTTCTACAAAATGTTTCTTGTAAATCTTAAAAGCCTTATTCTTTCCTTCTTTTGGTTTTGGTGGGGCTTTTTGGGGGAGTAAAAAAAACCACACCAGGATAACTGCAAGCATATTTCCAAAATAAAACAAAAAAGGTGATTTTCCAGGTTTCAATATATAACAGCTTTTTAAATTATCCAATACGCTGCCTTGATTCTGTACAAATGTTCCCTTCCTTCAAAGAGACAAAAAAGCATGTACTGCCAGATCTGATTGTATGTAGAGAGTGGATCTGATCCCCTTGTCACTAAGGTTACTAATCAAATTTCCATCCAATATGCTCATGCAGGATTTCCTGATCAAACACTTAAATCTGCCCCCTCTGCACCCCCATTAGCTAACATGTTTTATATGTAGCGGGGTCATCAAAAGTGTAATTCCCTTAAAGAAACCTAATCCTGCCCCCTTGTCAACCAGCAGATAGCTAATAACGCTTTCTATCCTACAGTTTTTGAACATCAAGAGCATACCAGAAATTAAAATCTTATTTTAATCTCACAACAGATGTTCAAAACAAAGGTATTGCATACGTGTGTTACATGTATTTAAAAACCATCAGGTGAAGAAGTAAGGAAGTTTCATATGAGATTAGCTTGGGGTTTGCCAGAAAAATAGCAAGTAGGTTTTTATTTCTGTTTGGGCTGGATAAGTCCTGTAGAACCTCATGAAATAAGGTTACACAGTATGATTTTGCTGCTGAAACGATTATTTGGGAAAGCTGCGGAGGCAACACGGATCTGTTCCAGTGCTCGCTCACAACACCCGTGCTCACCCTCACACTCATTTCCTTTTCCTACGTGGATTTCTACAACTTTCTGCTCTGAACACTCACTAGATGTTTTAGCACTGCTTTTCTTTCATACGAGAAAAGAAAAAAGCAACCTAAAACAAAAGAAAACTCTCAAATCAATTTCACTGAAAACAAGATTCAGTCCTGTTATTGAAGGTGGTTTTCATTCTCAAGACCACCTTTTTTATTTTTAATAATAAAATCAAACCTTGAAGACTTGGTTCAAGATTTTTCCTCTTGTTAATTCTTTTTTAACAGGTTGAATAAGAATTTGCACTAAAGAAATATAACTTCCATGATTATCCTTTTGGAAGCTTGTGTGTGGGTGTATTTTTTTCCCTTTCCCTTTTTTTTTTTTTTTGGTCCGAGAAATGGTCACAATCAGAGCAGCAGAAGTGGGTCAGGAAATTTAACCTGACTGGTCGAACCCTGGGCTGAATCTGTAAGGTCTGCAAGGCCCAGCTTTGTCAGAACTCTGTGGATTACATACATCTGAGTGGCAAAACAGATTTAAAATGCTGTCCATTTCAACTTAACATTTGCCCTAGACATTGCCGAATTTCCATGAAGATCAACTCCACTGCCCCAGCTTTTGCAGTCACCACTGTTGGTATCGAAATGAAATTGTTAATTGCACATGGGGGAGTTAATTTTTTTTCTCTGGCACATGGTCATTTAACAAATTTTTCATATGTAAAGAGAACAAGTGCAATGTAATCCTGGTGCTTTCAGCTTTGGTTAGTGGTATTTTATGAAGTCAATATAAAATGTTGACAGATCTGAATAATACTTCATATGGAATTTTGTGGGACTCTTTAGAAATATTTTAAGTGTAACTGAATAATTTCAACTACTGTATATGGTAAGAAAATGTATTTTAAGCATATTAGTACCATTTTGGAAAATGTCTGTTGAGTTTCAGGATTTTATTGATTTTAAAATGACTTACTGAATAGAGTTAAGGAGAAAGAGCATAAAGGGGTGATTTAATTTACTTCATATTTTTCTGTACAATATCTCTAATGCAAAACAAGTGGATGGTTTATATTTTAACTAGAACAAAATTTAATGTAATAGTGTATGAGAACAAATTCAACAAAACTAGTGCTTTTGAAACTAAAACACTCATTATGCCAAAAATTAATTTTCTTTTCCCGAATGAATTTTTTTCAGGTTCTTTCTCCAATATTGCAGAACATGCGTGTTTTTAAACACTGATATTATAATAATTTTCTAGGTGGTGTTTGAAGATGTTTAAATGAATTGCTAAGATTTTAGTTCCAAAAATTTTAAAAAAGATTCATAAAAACTGATTTATTAGAATAAAACAAATAGCAAGAAAATAACGTGGACACGGTAAGTCCTTATTTCTATGTGTACAAAAATAATTTCTTCACTTGCAAACTTGGAATTTTCAATTAGTATCCTAGCCTGAAATCTTCTATTTGATATGAATAACACTCTAATTTAATATCTACTATGATCTTAAGCTTTTTTTTTTTATTCCCAGCATATTTAATACACTTCGAAGTTTACCAAATCAGCCCAGTCATTGAAAAGGAAAGAACTGAGTAACTTTCCAAACAGTAACATGAGTCTTAACGAGAGATTTCAAATGAAAACAGTGATGAGTTATGCAAACGCAGCTGATATTGCATCATACTCCCAAATCTTCTCTAAATTAGCTCTCTGTCAGAGGACTGTGCTGAGAGAATAGGTTCTTGTGAAAGTGTGTCAGATTAAAAAAAGTTACAATAATATCAGTTTACTGCACAATCTAAGAGTTCATTACATTTCATTGCAATGGGCAATGTTTTAAAGTTCCTTTTTTGGTTGTTTCATTTTAAAGCTATAGCTCAATTTAATATATTACTCTAAAGAATTGCTTTCCTAATTTCTTCCAACACAAAAAAATTTCTGATTTTAGGGCACCATGAGCTATACAAGTAGATCTTGCCCAAGTGACAGATACTTTGAGTGCTCACAGAAGGAGCAGTTCTTTAATATGAGCTGTGTTAGGATTTCTAAAATGATTCAAGTTTCTACTCAGGGACGGAGAGGGATCACAGGTAAACACTACATATCACCAAGTGTGTCTATAACTGAATGAAAATACATCAGAGGAAAATATCACAGACCTTTGTGACATTTGACAGAACAAAATGCAACTGTTTTGGGAGTTCTTTGCCATAAACCGTTCTACAACACCAAAAAGGAAGTCCTCAGACTTAGTGCAAGTTTTGGAATAAGATTCTGCAGTAGAAGGTAGCATTGGTCCAATGAAGCTCCACAGTATTTAATCAGTTGCCAACACAAGAGACTATAAAAATCAGCCAAAGTGATGAGCATTAGCAAGAATTCAGTTATAACTCAGCTAGGGAACAAACCCAAAAAATGCAGAACAAACCCTCTCACTAGGGGTTTATGGTTAATGTGACATGTTATATATGACTACAGTACTGCTGTGACTGAACTGAGGACCAGGAATATGGCTGGGATGTAATTGATACACACATAGAAAGTATCAAATTAGTATTAGAAATGCTGGATGTTTACATAGATGAGTTTCATATGAGAATAATGAATTTTAGTTTATGTATGCAGCCTTTTAAATTATTTTGCAATAACAAAGATGTATTAGTGCAATATATAATTATATAAAAGTTATAATTTCAATGATCTTCAGCAACGCTCACTGTCTGGTTATGCCCCACTAAGTTGATATCATCAGTGGGAGAGAAGGCAAGGTTCACATGTCTGTCTAAACATCACAACCATTTTTCTCATTAGAGCTACTTTTCTCTGTATTTCTCTATTAGTTTTGTTATAATCATCACTTCTGCATGAACAGATTAATCTTCAAAGCTTCTGTTATCAGTCTCACTTTGGGGCTGTGCAACTGCATTACACACATTAAAATCCTTGCTGAAGTTCAACGGGAAGTTGTTAGTGACAGAAGCTGAAAGGCAAAAGCCAAAGCTCAGCCTTTCCAACTTGAAAGTCTTCATGTGACAGACAGACCATGCTGTTCTACTGTTGTTTACCTCTCTATTAAATGTAGAAACTCCATTTTATCCCCAAGAGGGTTACACTGAGCCCCCATTCCCCTTCAGCAGTGTGCTAACCCTGGGAAGGTGTACGCTGCTCCCCAGGCACTGCTCCAGGCTGGAGGGACATTCATCACCACAAAAAACAGCACAAGCTGAGTACAAAGACAGACAGACAGACTATTCTCTAAGTCTTTCCTCCTCTGCCTACCTTGGTCTTTCAACAAAAAATAAAATCTCACAAGTATGCAATGTACCTGTAACACCTCCTTACAGGCAGAGGAGCAAGCATTTATACAGAAGAGCCATCTGGTTAAACGAAATTCAACCCAACTGTCAGGCTACCTGAAAATTTAATTCTGAATTTTTTACTGCAGCCTCAAGTAAAAGTTGCAGCCTCTGACTTTTCTTGTGGTGTTGCTGAGTGTATTTGTTCATTATTGGAGCTTTCCATATCCAGACATGCACACCTACATCAGAAGAGCCATCTCGTGGCAGAGGACAGAGGACAGAAAGAGCAGAAAGGTCAGACTGTAGCCTTGCGTGCCGTTTCTCTGTGAAACACATTTCTCTTTGAAAGAGAATGGTGACTGGGAAAAAAAGATGGCACTTAATGAGCACTTGCATCTTTCCGAATTCCCTGCTCTTTTGTCATGCACATCTACAATACACGCTGCTTTTCCAATAAATTTCTGCCTGTAATTATTTAAATTCTGGTTGTCTGTTGCACAACTGTGCTCTGTAGGTGTCAGAGACACTGCAAGTTAGCCCTTTCACAGGGGTGTAGAATCGAAAGGGGGAGTGCATCAATGGCAGGGTGATGTGGGCTAGCAAAGTAACTTCCAGAACAGCCTCAGAAAATAACACGACCTTGTCCAAGTCTCCAGAAAGGAAAGGTACTCGGGATCAGCAGTGTCCAGAGAAGTCAAGCGGAAGCGCAGAGCCTGTGACGTGCCCAAGGTCAGCCGGCAGTCAGACAGCAATGGGAACAGCCCAAGGTCTCTGCATTCCCATAAACATGCCTTTATCCTAATACTCGCTGTGACACTGACATGCAATGACACATCTCCCAGCAAATATTTAGAGTACGTATGTTTCAATCTAGCCTTAGTCATACTCACATCATGCTCAAAAATATATTTAAAATACAAATGGTAAAGAGTAAAAGGCAAAACGGTAAAATTTCTTGGGGAAGCTGTGAAGAACTCTGTGGCACTGTTCTGTATCTCCCATTCCAGGCCAAAAGGTAAATATTTCTTGTTTGTTGATTATGTTTTAAGAACTAAAGGCTTCATACCAGAAGTCTCAGGAATATTTTGATTGTGAAGAGGGAGGTTTTGGTACTCTCTGTTAATTGTTTAAAAACAGATATACTGTAGAGTCAGTAGAGAATAAAAACAAAGAAAATTTTCTTCTCTAAACAAACTTTTCTTTATTTTCTACTTGTTTCGTCCACTGCAAATGAGAGAATTTATAATAGATTTTTTTCTTGTTTGCCTGTATCTTGATCAGAAATAGCTGCCTGGATAATAAATTTTGTATAAAATTTTTAAAAACCCCAGCTTTAAGAAGCCTCTTCCTACTTTATGTCTAAGGAAACCGACAGTTTTTTCTGGTGTTTGTGGAGTAAGAATTTGAATTTATTTGCTTAGACATTTTCCTCAAAATTCATAAGAAAGAAAAATTACCAAAACAAATACAGAAGGAAAAAAAAAAGAAAACTCTAATCCTGGAATCTCTAATCAAATAATAACTTTGTTTTTGCATAGTGACACTTTGGCTTCAGGGAAATAATAATTTATGTTTTGTCAATTACTGCATTTTCCCCACATTTGCTTTTTTAATGGCTGAAATTAAATTAGTCAAATTAGACATTATGTTACTCCACAAGCAACAAGGTAGTAAGCAGTCTAGCTTCAGTTAGAAAATCCACAACTAAATCTACTTGTGCTGCCTCATGTCACAAATATGGCCACAGGGCACTTCTAGTGGGCTCTGTGTTAAAAAGAAAAAAATAGTAGAAATACTGAAAAAATACTACTTTGGAAAAATAATAGTATTCATGTTTCTTCTCAATGGGACATTCGCTGAAGTAAAATCTGCAAATTTCAGCCTTTGATGAAGTCCTGCAGCGTATGAGCATTCATATGAAACTGAAAACTCTGATCCAAAAATATAATCATCAGAAAGGCAACACTAAAATTAAAATGTTACAAAAGCATTTTAGAGCTGGATGATAGAGTGCGTATTTCTGATAAAATGTTTAAATAGCATTGGTTTCATAGAGACTTTCTTGTCAGTGCCACACTTAGGCACAGACAGTGCAGCAGATGCATCTGCAGAGCTCTGCTCCTGATAAAAGGCACAGCCTTAGGCAGCTCACCTGGCCTGCTTCCCCTTCCTCCTTGCAAAGACTGCAGGCCAGAGCAGAGAAATTTTGTTTCATTGTAAATGATGAAGTCACCTCAAAGCATGAGCAGTACCAGCACCTTTCCCCCAAGCTGGGCACCATGGCTAATGGGAAATTGCATGTTCCCTTTACAAAACGCCTCCACCACGGTATCAGCGTAATGCAAAAAAGAGGAGTTTCCACCGGAAAATTTGCCATGAAGCAAGAAGCAAGCAGCACTTAGGAAACTTAACACCGTTTTCCAATGATTGGCAGGAATCATCTCTTGGAGAAAGACAGAAGGAGACAATTAAATATCTGCCTCTGAAAATCTGCCTCTGAAACCTAAACTTGCTGAAGCTCATTGCCTGGAATTGAGGCTCAGGATTGCTGAAGTTCTTTGAAGGGCTAAGCCTCACAGGTAGACAGTGAAACGATGCATTCTTTCACTGGGAACTGCTGGATACAGAGGTCTCTTGAAAATGCGACTCACTGTATAGACTTCTGTTACCAAAAGCACAAAATCACTTCTGACTGATCCAATTTCAAGCATTTATGCAGACTGCTGCATGTATGTTATATGCAACATTAATACATTGCACACAGAATGCAGGAGTTTTGCCAAATATAGTACTTTCCTGCCAAAACCTCTGACCCAGCAGTGACAGAATGAAAATGAATAAACAAGTTACTGGAGAAAATTATTAATGGATGTGCTGCAGCTTCACTTCCAACCCAAATTCACTGAGTTCTGGCAGACAGACAGTTGAAGTTTAGCTGTTTGCTCCAGAAAGTGAATGTACAACAAGCAGTAATACTGTCACAATACATGTCACACATCCACACACACTGGATATTGCAAACACTCAGTAATGTTTTTTGGTAATGATTACCTCCATGCCAGTGCTGAAATGAGCTTTTAATTTCAGCATTGTAACTTCTCTGTTGCACTGAAAGTGTGATACAGAGACATGTCCAAGTCACAAGGGTTGGTGAGATGTGCAATGGTGGATGCTGTACACTTTTATTTGAAGTGCACCTACCTAAGGTGCACCTACCCTAAGAGACGGGGATTTATATTTTTATTTTTGCAGTAGCTGCTTAGCAGAAACCCAGCTACAAAGCATTCCAAAGAGAGCACACTGCTGCCTGTGCAGTGCAGTAACTACAAGCTAAGAAAAGCCACACTTGATCCACACTGCACAGCCTCCAGGAATCATTACTGTGTTTCCTTTAATTCTGACTCTAGACAAGCTCTCACACAATGAAGTCCAGGGGTCTCTCTTCTGTCTCTCATTCCACAGTCAGGGAGGTCCTTTCAATCTCTTCCATGAGCAGAGTGCCAAGGAGGGGGTTAGTCATTTGTTAAAATGTTTGGTTCAGTCATCACTCCCTGCTTTTTGCTTTCCAAAAAGGAATTAGGAGAAAGAAGGGCAGCGGAATAAGAACACATTGGAAAAGGAAGCAGAGAAGAAAAGGAGAACAATGATTGAGCAGGAAAGTATTTCAGGAGAGGGAACACCTGATGTGTATTACTTTCTGAAACAAGTCATATGAGTGGTTTTTTTAAACAGTTATTTATAGTCAAGGAGAGAAAAGATGACAAAAAGCTGTCTGCCAATAGACACACTGAATTCACAGTGCAGAGGCTGCAAACCTTCTCTAGTGAGTGGGTGTGGGGCCAAACTTCTGGAGCACTTTGATGTGAAAGTCCTAATTAGGACAACTTGATTATTCTGCCCTGTGAGAGGTTGGAGCCTTTTCCAAGTCTGCTCTGAAAATCAAATCTGATGTACGACATAGAAGTAGTAAGTACAGAGAGCAGCACTTCTGACAGGTAAATGATCCTGCCCAACCTTGGTAAATGGATGGTGTCAGTTCTAATACACATTACAACATTATCTTTTTAACAAATATGAAAATCTATTTATTATTATGTATAGCTACAAAGAAACATTGCAAATATTATCCATGTTCCTGTGTTAAATTTTATGTATTGATTTTTTTTTTTTTTAATTTAAGGCTTTGGTTTTGTTTTATGGCAACTAACAGTATATTTTTCTTTTTAAAATAAGAACCACACCAAACAGTCACACTGACCCTCGAAGGCAATTTGCAAATGCTATCAAAAAGCAGAAACACTTATTATTGATTAATCATGAACTTAATATTGTAGGTTTCTGCCTACAAACATACAGCTTAACATATTCAGAGGTCAAAAAAAAATCTGAAAAAAAGGAAGTTTGGAAAAAAGACATAGATATACATGCCTCTCCATAACCAGTTAAGAAATATCATAGATATTTAAAACTAATTGTCTATTAGAAAGCCAAAGATTCATAATTCAGTAAAAAAGTCCAAAATGGATAACTAATGGGACCATGCAACACTATTTGATCAACTGTATTAGCTCGAATAACACCATCTTGAAGAACTTTTATCTGGTCATTAACACCTTAGGTCAAGCCCTGTAAAAGCACCAAGTTACTAAAGGGCTCATCCCATTCTGACACCAAGAGAGATTCTTGTAACTTGAGATGTGTTCCTGGTTAATTCCTTAATAGGAACACTTCTGTGAAATGCCAGAACTGGATCTGCTGAGCTCCCAATGCTGCCTCATCTGCTCATTAGATGTTGAAATACATTTTATAACTAAATTGCACACCACATTGGCCCACAATGTCTCACTCGTGTTCTTTCACGTCTCTAACGACTCTGTTGATGTTTATTTTATGCTTGAGCTGTAAGACTTCTGGGACCATGACCATTTTCAGCTCTCTTTGTGGAATGCTTTACTCATAGTGGTCCTGAGCAATGAATCATGAATGCTCTGCTCATAAAAATAATTAGTATTTCTCGTAACAAATGAGAAATCTTCTATCAATTTCAGCAAAGCCTGTCTCTACCTCTCTTCAGTCTCACTCTGCACTTCTGTCTGAACACCTGATTGACTGATGCTACACACATCTCTCCCCACTGGTATTTCATATCAGAAGAAAGAAAAGCAGATTTTCCAACTAAGAATATGCAAATGAGAACAGCTTTGCCTCAGTCTTCTCAGATTTCTCGGGCGTCCTTTTTTTGTGGCAGCCTGTATTTATACTTTTTTCTGGGGAGTGTAAAGCTGCAAAACCTCATTGCAGAACTATTGTAATAAAAACAAATAAAGTGGCAATTGAGATAGCAATTCTGGCAACAATCTCTCCTGCCCCGTTAAGTGCAGAATTAAGCACTTTGTGCTGCAAGTGGGACAAGCTTTCAAACAGGCAGATGGCAGAGAACCAAAATTATTCTTTCCTGCTTGACAAATTGTTTGCTTATATAGGCATAAGATGTTATGCTAGAAGCTCTTTAATGGTAGTGTTGAACAAGTGTCTGCTGTTCATCAAAGGCTGAGCTAGGCTGCATTCCACACTGGGAAGAAAGCATTTGAATATACTCTTTAGTAGAACAGATAGAAACATTTCCAGTTCCTAAATCTTTGATCCTGAGAAAGGATTTACCCACAAAGAAGCCTGTTGTATTCAAGAGGATCTCTCAGTAACAAGCAGGTGTATCCAAACAGGCTGAATTGCACTTACACTTTCAGCTCAGGAAGTTTATTACTCACTGCGGTTGGCAACATCCAGATTCTCTGATAATCCCTTTCCACACTGTTTTCAGGTAAGCTTTGTGTATAATCATAAAATTTCCTGACAGAAACTAGTAACCAATGAAAATACACATCCCTACTCAATCTAGGAGATTTTTATTTTAACTCTTACAGGCATGATAAAACTTTAATTATTTACTGTATTTAGCCTACACATTTCTTTAGTGAGGCAGCCAATATTTATATAATTGCTGAAGCAGTGTTTATATCAGCCATACATAAGAACAAGGGGATGCTTCTACAAACTGGTATTTCGAAAGGCCTAGAACCTGCTTCTCCACTTCTAATAGTCATGGGATTTCACTTTGGCAATTCAATATAAGCGTAAAAGGCCCTTTTTCTCTGAATTAAGCCTTACGAGCCTACATGAACCCTCTACAAAAGTGCTCCTGTGACTAAAATTAAGCACACACAGCATTAGAAGCTGTTTACACATTTAGTAAATTGCTGACATGTGTTTATTTTGGGGTGGAATTCTGGACTGCACAGTTCAGAAGACAGAGAAGCAGAGGATGCGAAGGCTGCTTACGTCCTCCATTTGCTCAGCTAAATTAGTAAACAAGAATTTGGTTGGATCAAATGTAGCTCATGACAGACATGCTTAAATTTTTTATAATTATTACAATAAATTCTGCTATAAAAATATTTATATTATTATTGAAAGTAACCTCAGTGAATATTGAATGAGTGAAAATACATGGCTGTCATTTCAATAGTCACCTTATCCATGAGAGGTGGAGCAAGAAAACACATTATATGAAACAAATAAGCAGAAGTCCCATTTGTGAGGACACTTCAAGTCTTCAGGCAAATTGTGAATGGAAAGTAACCTGAATCTGACTCCCACCAGTGCTGAGAAATGCAGTTCAGTAAGATCTGACTGTCACAAAGCAGCCAGTTGTGTTTGGCTGAATCCATGCTTATGATTGAAATCTCAGCAGTTTGTTTGGAAAATGATCTTTAGGAAAGGGTGAACTTTTAAGAGGGCTTGGTAGACAGCAGAGTTCAGTCTATCTGATCAGAGATAGCCACAGTCTGAAATAAAACTTTTGACAGTTTGCAATATTAGAAGGCATGGAAGGCCTACAAAGAAGAAAAAGGTCTAAACCCCTCTCTGGAAATCCTCCATTAATGTCAGATCTGTGGGATGAGGAAAGACCTCTAATCTTCACCACACCCCAAGAAGATGGAGAAGTTAAGGTGTACATTAAGTCAGTAGGAAGGGATTACAAAATAATTGTTTTTTCACTTTAAAAGGATATAAGAAAACCTCACACCAAAGGCAGCTGGTGGGAAAAAATAGATGCAGAAGCGCACATGGTTTCCCAGGTTTCTCAAGCCAAGAAGTAACAGCACATTTCCTGGTACAGCCCTAAACAGCACAAGCATCAGCATGGGATCCTGTTCAAAAAGATTGAGTCCAACAAACGGGAAAGGGATGATTTCCTTCACGCCAGCAGAACAGTGCATTATAGACTCTCTTCAATGCAGACATCACATAAATTCTGAGAACATCAAACTGGAATTCTCTGTGCACTGTTATGAAATGTGAGAATAGCAACAGTGAAGTGTTACATTTTTGTTGTGCAGTGCTTAAGTGGATGCTTATAAAATAAACCCCTGTAGTTTCTACCAGCACATGGCTGTATATGAGCTTGTCGTTTTCATAAGGTTTCTTGCCTGAAGTTTGTGACAAACTCTGATGCCACTTGAGGCATAAATACAAATATTTGTATTAAATTCTTTCATTATTTCTCCCCACATCTGTTGGAATACTTTTATGGACTCATTGCTGTAGTAATGAAAGGTCTTAAAGTTCTGTTACATTGTTTTTAACACTTTTGCTGTCAATATAATTTAATTATTGTAGCTGCATACCTGCGCAGCATTCACGGCTGGGTTTGGGTGTGCTCTGTATCCACATACTGAGACAAGTTTCTATATCAGAAATGTGGGGGTTTTATAGATTTTAAGAATGTAGAAAAATATCCTTCCTCCACAAATATCCCATGTTTACTCCTTAGAAGAGGTCTGGAAACAAAGAAATCATAATCAGACATTTTTAGTCTCCAATTCCAGTCACACCAAGGTGGATACATGGAATGGATGAACTTCTCTGGCTTCTCTGCACTGATTGTAGCAAAAACATAGACATAAAAAGGAAGCACAGCCAAATGGGTCAGACATCCACCTCACCCCTTCCTTCATCCAAACACTGATGAGTCCCACCTTCCACAGCACTAATTCCACCTTTCCTTGAGGTGGAGAACTCTGCAGTGAGATGGGTGTGGAGCTCAGCAAGTGCTCACAACACAGAAAGACTGAGGGGGAAGCAATCTGCACTGTACATTTATACATTATTGCAAACCAGGCCTTTGAGATTCCCAGAGTCTTACTCTATGGAACACCTGTGCTGGCTTAGGCAGAGGTTTGGGACATCTCCTCCATTAATGTGAGGTCTGAGATTATAATATTAATATTTTTTAAAGTGCTACATGTATATGCAACTGGTCCCCGTATCTGAAGGATTTAAGATCAGATTCAGTCCTGCTGAAACTTCTTTGGAGTCTTTGCATTAATTACAATAGGATTTTGTGGAGGGGCACTAGCAAAATCAGCCAAGACCTTGCTTTGGTACTTTTTATGTACTAATGTGTACAAATAAAAAATCCAATCTGAAAGAGCTTTAAATGATTTGAAAATCCGTGCCCTCTGCAGTCCTTCCACTCATATGCTTCTTTACACTGGGCATAACATAGATTTAGAATTAAGACCTAGAAATAATTCAAGAGAAGAAAATTGAAAAAAAAATCTGGAGAGAATGGCTCCATATCCCAAATCAGTCTGTATGGCCTTTGCTGTCATGGAAGGTACTGAAGACACAAACATGCAGCCCAAAGCATTTCTGAATTGCATGTTCCTGTGAATGCATTTTAAAAAGATACCTTAAAAAAGCAACTCAGAATGATTCTTTTTCCCTTTCATAATAATTTTGTAAGCAAGGGGTAAAAAGTACGCATGACAAATTTTATTGCTAATTGTTTAGTGTCCAGCTGTTTATCTTTATTGCCTTTTGTTTCAGATCTAGTTAACTGCATGTTTCACAAATGAGTGGGTGGATTGGATTCAAGCAAATATTTTAATATCTTTTCACAGGCCATTTTTGCTCTCTCTTTTTTAAACCTGCATCCATTACTTTCCACTAGAAAGTCTTCACAGAAAGAGGAACTTCCTAATAATTAAGAAGTTTTCTTTTATTTACTACTTGTGATTTTATTCTGCATGGCAAGAACAGGAGATTTCTGTCCTCCAAGTAAGCCAGTTGGAGTTGTACATTCCAGATCATGAGGCAATTATGGCTAAGTGAAGAGGAAGTTAATAGCAATGTTATATTTGGGGTAGCTCCAAGCATGCTTTCACAGCTTTGATAGCTGACAGAGAGATGGTCATTTTATGCAAGACAAAATCCATTTACCACTGAAGTTCCCTTGCCAGATTTTTCACACTGTCTCCGGCAATAAGCAAACGTATAAATGAACACCATTATTAAACAATAAGCCCTGATTAAATCCATGTATTCAGGGGCTCCATTCTCCAATAGCAAACACATAATTATTGTCCTTTCCTGGTGCATCTGAGCCAATGCCTCCCCCAGTTGCCCTGCCAGGCAGAGCAGCAGGAGGGCAGTGCTGCTCATTCCCACACGTGCCTGGATGCTGCCCAGCCAAGTGTGCAGAACAGCTCTGGAGTTGCTGCTTCCAGCAGGATCATTCCTTCAAGCCACTCTATCAGATGCACCAACTCCAGTAAAATATGGTGGACTTTGAATTAGGTACATAGTGGGATCAAAAAGATTTGTAATTTATAATACCTGAAAAAGTTATAGGGCAACAGTCCAAGTATTGGTTCCAAGGTCATTTTCATTAGGATGAAACCTCTCCCTGCAATGAACTGTTACATATGGTTGCCTTTACTGCTTCTACTGATCCTCTTTCCCATGCACTCACTGACCTCCCTGACTTTCTGAATAAATCTAATAGTGGGACTGTCCAAAGATATCCTTGGAAACTTGCAATCTAGTGACACCAGAGGGATATGTTTCCAAATATTGAGACAGTTATCCCTAAGGATACTTCCTATTGCAAGCCTGGCAAGTGTGGAAGCTGCTGTGGTCTTATTTAATGCTCGAAAAATGGCCAAGAAGTGAAGGAACTGGTGCCAAAAATATGCCTTAAATATTAGAGGATGACAGAGCTGATAATAAGTTTTCAAGCTGGTGAAAAAAAAGCTGAGATTCTGTTGCTCAGTGGGATAGTTGGAATGCAGGTTGCCAGATCACGAGAAAATTTGAAAACACACCTGAAAGATTTTTCAATGCCCACCTAAGTGCAGACTCTTGGTCACCAACAGAATTAAGTTTGACACACCAGGCCTGAGAATCTCTCTTATTTTCTACCTAAGTCTAACTTCAGAAAAAATAATTTTAACTGACAAGTATATGCTCAATACAAAGCAGTTTTGCTCTTCTTTCTCTAATTTTCTAAATTTCCTTTAAACACAAGATTTGGTGAATCAGTAAATGGAGAGGTGAAGGGAAACTGAGGCACAGAGCGGGGACGTGATTTCTCATGATGTCAGAGGGAACCAGTGGCCAAGTATTTGAACTGATCAGTTATCCATCTTATCACTTAAGCAGGAACATAATTTAAACTGATTTATTATGGAAAGTTATTTTCCAAAGTTAACATCAGTGGACTTGTATGACTTTTAACACCAACAGGGCAAAAGATGTCAAACAAACTTGCAGCAAGATGTTGCAAGTTTAATAAAGTGCACTGAAAAGTGACACAGGCTGTGATGTCTAATCTGATTTTTCAGGCAACTTAAAAAAAAAACCCCTTACAAACACACAGAGCATTTGTCTCAGAGTTCCTGTCCTATGAAATACCATACTGGAGCCAAGAATATTAAATAATTCCTAAGAACATGTCAAAAAGGATTGAGTTTTTGTGAAGGCGTATTTCTGTAATTTGCAAGAACAGGAAGAGGATGAATCACTTTCAGACCAGAAATAAAGCTGAAGCTTTCCTAGATTTCCCCTTGTAAGAAAACTGACTTGTGTGACGGTGCAGTCTAGGATCCCTTGGACTGCTCAAGTGGCACTTCTCCTTGCCAGGTGTTCAACTGGCCAGTACCTCTGGGTTTTTGCCCCAGACTTACCATGCAAGGATCGTGTCCTCACACGGTGATGGGCAATCCTTAACAAGGAGAAAACATTGTACAACTGTTAATAGTGAAGGTATTATTTCCATCCAGTGACTGAAGACAGTGACATTCAAATTATATCTACCACACACACAGTGCAACTCAGATCCTATTCCAGGGAAAAGATTACAAAAAAGTCTGCACATGGATACAGTATTTCCCCTAAATATAGTTTAAATGGCTTTGTTTCAGAGCAGGGACATGACATTTCTCCCATGCAAAGTAACCTCTAGTAAATATATAAGAGCTTTTGCCAGAGCCTGACTCATGTATTTATTTCTAAGTTCATACCACCACTTTTTTTATGTGATAGGCCATGCTTGGAATCTGGTCCATGCTTAAATAGGTATTCAGATTGAATCAGAGCTCTTGGCTTTACCTAATCAGAAAACTTCATAAATAAAATTTAAAAAGGAGAAATTTAATTAAAAAAAAAGGAAGAAAAAATTGATCACTGTGATGTCCACAGTACAAGAAAACATAATATTTAAGGAATATCTAGTATGATCTGTATTTTTAGTAATTTGACATATATAGTTTGGTCTAATAAGCCCACTCCTAAATGGGAAAGCTATGCTTCCTCTAAAAATCAGAAAATTGAAACTACCTTGCAGAAGTTTATGAAAAATGGAAACTGTTTTGACTCTGTTTCACAAGAAAAGAATTCATTGCATGAAGCTGTCAGTCACTAACATTGAGACACTCAATTTTCCTGCAAAAAAATGCACAAATGGCTTTCATTATATTTAGCTGCAGCTTTAAGAAAATTTAATCAACTTAAACTGTTTAGTCTTTTTCCCTGATGAGAATCATAAAGTCAAATTCACATTTAAACCTGTTTAAACTGAAGCTCCTGTCAGCACCTCTGTTTATATTAAATCTATCGGCATGAAATGCATTAAAATAAGAATAATGATATAATGTCTTAAGTGTATAATGTTAACATAGGTCCCAGACAGAAAAGTGGGACAGACAGGCTGAACACTGTAAATTAATTTTCAATGTGTTATATTTATAGCTGTCAACTTTTCTAAATAGTTGCTCTCGCAGCTTTTACACATTCTACTTATCCATCTGTCTCTGGCACTCAATGTCTATCCACCACCATCAGAATTTCAGCAGAAAATTGCTACTTCCACATTTTCAGAATGAGTTGGCAAACTGGATATCAAGTTCTCCTGGTTATTTGCTTTCAGAAACAATAACAGTTACCTGGAGTGGTAAACCTGAGATATCCCAGTCCCTAAAAAGGCTAATGCCAGTGCTCCTCCAACTCTTTGGTAGCTATAGAATCTATAAAAACCCTAGGTAATAAAAAGGGGAAAACTGCCAGAAAAATACTGGAGTTTGTGTATAACCCATCTTCTTAGGAGGTTTCATCTGATCAATCTTCTTATGAATTTCCATCTGATCAGAAATAAACTACCCCAGAGGCCTCAAAAACTCACTCAAGACTTGGGTTTGTGTCCATATTTCATACTCTATTAACACACCATAAGATTAAAAACCAAAGTTCAGAAAACCCCAACAACTTTACCTTCCCAAACTCCCACTGTAATGTTAGGTCCCATTTTCTGGGCATTACAGTCACATTTGCACTTCTTGAGAGAGTGGCTCAGACTGTCTGGAGAGCTGCGCACCTTTCAGATATGATGGCTTCACCCAAGGGGTCACAGGGTTAATACAATTTCTGTTGATGTGTCTTTTGCACAAAGCTGCTTCTGGGAATTTGCTAAGAACTAGGTTTAGCATATCACCCTGAGCAACCAAAAGGCCTATTTTTGCTTCAAAAATGAGGACACAACTATGGAAATAAACTGGCCAGCTACTGCATTCCAGACATGTCCAGCTTTCACAGTGAATTTGCAAAAAAATGTTTTGAAAGACCAGAAACTCAGTTTCATATCTATATTTACAGGATCACAGCAATACTTGCTGGAATTTGTAGCCCTGAATACTACCAAAGCTCAATATTTTATAAAGCTTGTGATAAACAGACTGTGTATGATTTAAATAGGAGAGGTGCCCTGAAATCATGCTGAAGAAATTAAAAACCTATTTCTTCACTTGCTATACAT
The DNA here is from genome assembly GCA_013397955.1 of Grantiella picta. NCBI lineage: Eukaryota > Metazoa > Chordata > Aves > Passeriformes > Meliphagidae > Grantiella > Grantiella picta. The sequence goes on along the minus strand of VZRM01002344.1, from coordinate 4,503,362 downwards.
AACAAGAAGGATCAAACATCAGGATCCATGACATAAAAATTAATGATTCTCACATAGTCAAGTTGCGGGAGCAAAAATTGCAATCAGTTCATCTATTTCCTTCCCCAATTAATCACCCATCACAGTGTGTTTGCTGGATTCTGATGACTCCTCTAGTCTGAAATTTGCTTTGCATTTCTCTATGCACAAGAAAAACTATATTGGCTGTAGGTAAAGTGGCCTCTGAAGTAATGTAAAGGAGCAACCAATAAACCTTATTTCTGTTATCTTAATTTTGTTTTGAGGTACATTTCTGAAAGGTGCACTTTGAACTCCATGTAGTGACACTTAAAAATTCATTTTTCATCCTCCAGATACCTTCTGTTAACAAATTAAGTAGAAGTAAAGTCCAAGTAAATTACACATTTAACTAACATTTTAAAATGCAGAAAACTTAAATTCACCAATAACTGCAAAAGGCTTTATCACTCCTGTATTATGTCAGTAACTTCACAGCTACCAAATCAGCCATCACACATTAATTTGATTGTAATCATTATCATTTGGAGGATTTTCTGTGGTACATATACTATAATTTTGCCTTTTATCCAGCATTTTTTTCTATTTCGGTATTTATATCAGAAACTGGATTTGTCTTCTAACCCCTGCATCTTTCATCTCTCTTTTGACAACACATTCTCTGGCAAATTCCCATTTTCTTACACAGCCCTCGCAGTCTGACCACTAATGTGCTTAACTTTTTCACTGGTCTTCCAGCAACAATTTTTATGCATATTAAATTCCCTTCTCAATGGGACCAGATGTGATTCTTCAGTCAACTACTCTTGAAACACAGTATACCATGTCTTCCACATTCCTTCCCATTTTACTCTTTCCTTAGTCCCTGTGAATGATGGATTATTCTCCTGCAATACTTCAGTGTCTGTCACCTTAGTGGACCAGGCTATCGACCACCTATAAACCAGGGTAGCTCCATGGAAGTCACTGGAACAGGAGTGATTTTACCCTTGTCCCCAAAATTACAGTTCAATGTATGTGGCACTTTATCCTAGTACAACTGCAGTGAAGAGAGAGAGAGAGATGAGGCAGAACCTTATAATATTGATTACTGTGACACAGCCACAATAATCAGTCATCTGCCACAGCTTGTGAAACAATTTCACAAACTTGCAAAATATCAGCAGGATCAGTGGAGGGTTTAAAAGACAGTAAAAAGGCCCAATATTGAGGAACCTGCTTTTAGCTTTTGAACCCCCTGCTTATTTCCACAAGAAGTAAATACTGCACACACTACTAATTCAAACAGCTCATCCTCCACATTCTGCCACAGCATTTGCAACACAATTATGAAGTCTGTCTTGTTCTTCCTTGCCTCCAATAAATAGAAAAGGAAAAAAGACAGCAAAGCAGTTAAGCTTTCTGGAAGAGACAAGGAGGCGAGTCCATACCACATCAGTGGGATCAAAATTCCCAAGAGGAAAGCTGTGTCCCTTCTTCCTACATTATCAGTTGCTAACTCATCCCTTTTAGATTCACACAGGACTTTGGCCCAGGTTTTATGCTGTGAATCTGTCCTGCCCCAACTTCAATTTAGTTATCTCTCTTCATTTTTTTCTTTTTGCCTTTTTTTTCCCTCAATACAGTCTAATCTTCATTGTTTGCATTTTAATTGCTTGGCAATGCCAAGTTGTTTTGGTTCAGTCAAACCATGGAGGCAACGTTTATCACAACCGTTACACTGCGAACCAGTTCAGTTCTCACCAAAAAGAACTGTTATTCCCATCAGTGACTTTCTGTTCTGAAAACAAGGCTACTGATTTGGCTGAAGGAAACAAAACAGCCTTTCCCACTCCCAGATAGCTACAAGACTCTCATCTCAACAGTCAAACAGAGGGGAGGTGCCACAGAACCAAGGATCCTGTAGTTTCTGGAGAAGCATTTACTGATAGGCTAAATCACAGTGACAGAAAGATGCTTCATTTTTCAAGCACTCCTTGTGGATAAAATATTCAAATAAATTTTCATTCATGTGTTGGACAGACTAAGCAAGGATGAGAGAGAGAGTGATATTCTTGAGAAGGCAAAATAAACAAGTTTTCTGATTGTCCTGTACTACCTGTCCTAGACCAGTGACACTGTGAGCCATTAGCAGTTTGTCTTGCTTCTTAGATAGCACATTCAGGCCAAAAGCAGACTCAAAGTCACCAGAGCTAATGAATCAAATATCTGGATTGCTTCAATAAATGTTGAAGAGTTTATTTCAGTTTCCTCTCACCTTAAAAAAAAGGAAAATTTGCTTGTGGAAGTGTACCAACCATGTGCTGACCTTTATGGGTGCCTTCCAACCTGAGGTATGCTGAGATTTGACATGTGAAGAACTGGAGTAGGATTTGCTCAGGATACACCATGTTTTGCCTGAAGGTGTGGGGACCAAAACTGAGCAGTTGTGAAACTCCAGGACTCTTTGATTAACATAATGATATGCAAAGACTGTGTATCCATCTCTGAAAGGAAGAGGGGCTTCTGAGCAGCAGTGAACAATAGTTTCAAGCCAGCAGCTAAGGAACATCAGAAGAAACAATGTTGGAGAGGGATTAAAGGGAGGTAGCATGTAATTATCCCAGCTGGAACTCAGCCTAGAGCCGCATTTCAAACTGTTTTTCCTTTTTCAAGAATAATTACTATGAAAACACTTAACCAACACTGTCAAAACAGATGTCAATATTCCATTCAAAATATGTTGGAGCTTTTCATTATTAAAAGGGAACAACCGAGAACATCAGAAGTTACAGTTTTTACATATCTCTTGTCTGTCAGTTTGTCAATTGCAAGAAACAAAGGTAGTGCTCCAGATCCAGCTGGCTAGAAGGAAGAGGTTGAAGTCAGCTGTGGATGCAACAGTAATTTTAAAAATTTGAATAATGTTAGCTGAATAACTCCTAAACACAGTTCTTCGGCACCACTCAAGGCCTGGCTGTGCCCTTTGTAACAACTGAGGGACCAGTGATTGTATCATGGAGCAACCTGCTGAGTACTTTTCACCACTGTCACTGACAATATTGTGCTTGACTGGACCACTGCTATAGACTTTTAAATCCCTGATTGCGCTGAAAACTGAAGAGATGTTAGATTAAAAGTGAGATCCTAAGTCTCTTTCCGTTTAGGAGTCAATGACCACACATACCATATTACAAACAGGAGGACTTTTCCGAGAAGTTAGTGTCCTCTAAGAGTTTAATAGGAACACTACAAAAGGTTTTTCATGTTCCTTTCAAGTGAAAGAGCAGTTCTGATAGTATCTATTCCTATTGAACTTTTTATTCATTCCAAACTTTCTTTTGTTCTACAGGGTTCTTTTTTTTTTCTTGGAAAACACAGGGAATTTATTTGGGTACAGCAGTACATCTTGACCAAGTATTTTGCAGTTAAAATATTTCTCTCTTTGTTGGATGGAATAAAAAACCCTACTGTGGCATTTCGCTATCCTGAAGTCATTTCTACGCTCTTGAAAGTTCTATGCCAGGATAGTAAACAAAACAATGGATTTAGGGCATAGAAGGGGAGATTTATTTTACTTTTTTTTTGAAAAAGCAATGAAGTAAACATTAGTCACAGCAAGTAGGAAACAAAATTTATCATAAATATCACCAGTGTCCATGTGTCTAAAATAGAAGTAACCATATGAAGAGACCATTTCTGACCCATCTACTAGTGGGCTGGCATACACAAAGCCATTTATAAAGGCATTCTTCAAAAGTTAGGTCAAATTTGCACCAGCGGAAATTTCTTCCCAGCAATGGAACTTGCCCCAATACAAATATGGCTTTAGAATTCTGAGTTTTTCCAGAATCAGTTTTCCAAACAGAACTAAATGAAAAAACTGGATACGCAATGAACTCTTTGGAAAGCTGTCTTGATTATTAAAAGCTGAAACCAGAGCAACAGCCTTTACAATTAATGTAGTACTGATCCAAAGGCAATTAATTTTAACTTTGGATGAATGAGGACTAAATTTGCCAGACTTTAAAAGCTTGCCTTTTCTCATCCTGCCTGCTTTCCTCTATGTAACTGACACCACACTATTTGTCTCACATGAAAGTCTGGATGGGTATTATTGCACATTAGTGGAAGTTTTACGGTTTGCTATCTATGAGAGAAAAGAGAATGGATCTTCTTTGGCTTCCTCTGAATGACATATGGCTGTTTTCAGCTGCTGGATTCTGAATTCAGTGACTCAAGAAGTCTCTAGCCCATTTTAGTGCTCAAACTTCTTGCCCATGATAAATGGAGTTTTAAACCCCAAACTTCCTTCCAAAGTCATTAGAAAGTTCCTTTGAAATGATCAGGTGACCCAGGTATGAGTTCTGCACGCAAAAGAAGGAGCTGCCTTGCTAAAAGGAGCTGCTGTGGGGAGCTGAGGGCAATAATGAAGCTCCCAAGCCCCACAGTGCCTGAGCACAGCAAACCTGACACTGGCAGCCTCAACAACATCTCCAGATGTCCAAGAAAGATCCTGGGGACAGGGCAAGGCTGAGGTTTAGGCAGGAACACAAGTCAGCCATGAGGATCAGGCCCAGCTCTCGTGCCCAGGGTGAGCCACAGCCCCCGGATTGCCGGGCAGCCCAAAGCCACAGGGCAGGGCTGAGGCAGGCCAGGAAATCAGCCCATGGAGCAGAGGTTGGGTCAGTGGGATCCATGGCTGGACACACACACGGGCAAGGCAGGGATGCACAGGCAGTCCTGCAGCACAGGGCACGAAGGAAAGGCCCCGGGCTGAGCTGCGATGTGTGTCCTGGGCTCACGGGAGTGCCAGCCAGGTGGCTCAGGGCCATTTGGACTCTCAGTGCCCTCAGGGCCTTGGCAGGATCAAGGGCACACCATTGAGGGATGCTGGGATTGAGATATTTATGATCCAGAAAAATACTCAGTTGAATTCTTGAAGCTAAATATGGGCTTTAAAGAAGTTCTAAACTAGATTTTAACTGGAAAGTACATTCTAGTTGCCTAAGCATAGGCTTCATTTTGTACAAAAGAAAGTACACTAATGATTAAATCACAGTAATTTCCCTTACCTCTGCTCCAAAAGCAAGATTAGCCTCATATCACTGTATTTTCTTTTAGAATGTAGAAATGTCCCTATTAACCTTACCTTTACCCTGTTCTGCAAAAAGGGAAAAAATATTTTTAAACTATTTGACAAGCAATTTTAGCAAATCACTTAGCAGCACTACCCACAGGAATGTCAATGAGTATATTTGTATACATTCTTAAATTGCCCTAACCATACCTGAACACTTCCTAAATTTTTATCTCATGCCTAAAAAAAGAATCAATAACCACTTTCTTCTACTGCCAGATTTAAACACTCAGCAAGCCTTAACTCCTTTTAGCTCAATTCTAAGCCAGTACTATTCTGCTGTTCTGGTAAATCTTAATTTGCTAGCTTGTAGCCTTGCAATTTTCAAGATCAGGAACAGCTGGAGGCCAGGCAGGCCCCAGTTCATGCAACATAGGCACAATTCCTTTTTCTTATCAGCCTGTAAATGCATCATGCAAATGAGATAATGAAAATCAAAATATAGGATGAGTAACAGCTAGCATTGTGAAGGTTATTTTGGGTCTTTCCTTTACTGAAGGATGGCAGTTGTAAGACGTATGGTCAATACCTGTTGATGAAACCTGAGTTTTTATATATAATTTTTATAGAAAATAGTTTTTTCTTTACGTAGAATATAAAAAGAAGGGATATTATTTTATTAACCTTATATAAGATAAACTTTTTATATCTTCATTTGCTTAAATAATGTAATTTCTTTCATTTAACTGCTACTTTTTTCCACTAAGGGAGAATAGAATTCAACTGACATTAAAGTGAAAAATCGTGTGTGAAAGAATATTATAGACCAGGCAAGTGACTCTACACAGTGATAATGTTTTTATATTGTAGTTAATCACTTCTGAAAAATTACACGCCCTTTTTTCTTCTTCTTCCTCATGTGACTATCAATATTAGCAGTTACAACAGGTAAACTTCTAAAACTTCTGTATCTGAACACCATAAAGACATAATCCTGGAAAGTTTTTACTCTAGTATTTGATATGCTGATATTGGGCTTTATGTGACCTGGCATCAAGCTTGCTCTCACTGAAATCTGTGGCAGAAAATCTTTAAAAGTCCACCTGGGACACAGGATACTTCTATTGCACCCAGACTAAAAATGTGGAAGACAGTTATTTAACTTAATCACAGTGTAAGTCTTCCTTGTTTAATCCCTCTTACCAATTGCCAAACTGGCAAAATTAAACACAGTGAAAACAGAAATCCTGATCAAGCAGTACCGACAAATCCAGTTACTAAATACTGGAACTTAAGGGAATGTTGTAGGGAGTAAATCTTAGGCCCGAATTCACTCTTCTCAGTTATCTGTAAAGGACAGTTCTCAGTACATTTGGTTCCCCAGTTGGCTCCTCTGCAGCTACAGAGATAGCAGTTAATTGCTTCACTTGATTAGAATTCACAGCTGCATCTGCAGCAAGAAGGCTCCTTCTGAAATTAACTGAGCTATCAATCAACAGAATAATTTGCTAGAATGAAAAGCAACTAGTCAGCTGTGCACTTATCAACAAAAACAGCAAAGTTTCTCTGGGAAAACTCCTAATGTTTGATAAAACAATCATATTCTTCCCTCCAGCCTAAAACATCAATATAAATCATTGCCTTCTGCACTTGAACTGTTCTCAACACATTTGCCAGCTTGATTTTCTGTGTGCTACTGTGTTTACAGAAGAAATCTTTGCAGGTTTCTCTAATGTATTTTAACATGCAGCATCAATCCCATGCAAGGCATACTCATGAAACTTTCTGATTCCATTTCCTGAGTGACCTGCTCAATATAACTCTATCTCTGCTGTTGTTCTATGTGGAAATTAGGCAAGCCTGGAGTTAACGAGAACCTTGCTACATGTCTTACAGTTACTAATAAAGTTCAGATTCCTAAGAAAGCAAGCATAAAAAATTACCTGCTCTGAATATTTTGGAAGAAAAAGTTCCATGAAACAACTTACTACACTAATTGTTTTAGCCATTGCAGCCCATAATGTACTTTGAGATTTTGGTATCTCCTGCCAGACAGCACATGTAGTCATTGAGGCCAAAGTCATTTTTTAAGAGGAAACTCAAGCTGTTTGCTGCTACAAGAAGCCTTGAATCTAACTACATAGGCTATGGTAACTCCTTCAGTCCAACTTACAGACTTCAAATATATGTTCATCAATTTTGCCTAGTTTATATTTGCTAATTCTGAACTAGGCTTGTTCATGTATAGTTATGATCACTGACAGGCTCTTCTTCCCCCTCAACTTGTGCACAATGAAAATGAGCAAAAGTCTTTTCTACAGAAAACTAGGCACTGATTGGTTCTTATGTAACTTGCTGACCTTGGTACCATAAGAGCAATTGCAATAACATTTGTTATGCTTGTGATTCTGCCCATTCTCTAAAAGCCAGGCTTGCAATGGCTGCTGTTCTCTAGACTATGCCCAGCAAGTAATGTTTTCACAGGCTCTGTTTCTGTGGTACCTGCATATAGAGGATCAGCTGACCTGTGCACTAAGATCTTTGGAAAGTAATGTCTGAAGCCAGTTTACTGAAACTTTATCAAGCTCACAAACCTCATAGAACACTTGCAACATAGTAGAATCCATGCAAAAAGCTCTTCCCTCACATCCCACAGTCTCACATTTAAAGCTTTACTGTCAATTTAAGCTTAAACTTGTATTATTCAAATACCTATTAATTATTAAAATGGTAGGTTTATTAGTAAAAAAGCAAACACTTACATATTTGCAAATGTTTTTGTCTAGTTTAATATGATGACTCAGTGTGATTACTGATGTTTTCTTTTTACGCACTTTGAAGGTATGCAGGACTTTGCACAAAGTCCTGGATAAAATGCTGCTATTCAAGCATCTTATAAGGACTGAATTGTACCATTCCATAACATGTCAATAATTTCTCCATGTCTAACTGCATAAATACTAGACATGAGTTCAAGTTTTTGCATCAGAGCAGGAGTTTGTCCAATGTGATGCAGTGACTTTCTGGTGTCTAGTATGCGGCTTGCAAATGGATGAATGAAATTCCTGCAATACAGAGAAACAGAATTTTTCCTATACATCCCCTAATTTTCAGGAGCTACAGGTTCAGCCACAATTTACTCAGCAGGAGCATTATTGCCCTTCGAACTTTAGGGAGGGCAGGGATTTTATTAACTGCAATTAGAAGAGAGTGAAGCCAGAGATGAGCACATTATAAACCTCCCAAGTGTCTTTATGTAAATAACCTAAACATTTTTATATCTCAGTCATATTTTACACATTATTTCTTGAAATAATAAAGCACTTCCTGCCACCCAAATGAATGCATACAATGTCATGGTGAATATGCTTGTTACAAGTCATGACTGTCAATTAAGAATGAAAGATCAGACATCAGATAAATTTTTTTTAGCAATTACAACTTTTAGTGTGCTAGAAGTCATTGTCTACAGCATTGACCTCCTTCAAGGGCTTAATGATGGAGTTTAGAGTTCACAAAAGAGAACACTAAAATGCTGAAGTGCTTGTGCTTCAAGGAAACAGGAAAATGGAAGTATAATTTCCTTTTTTTTACTGTAAAATTAACACCATATTTCCAGCAGCTGAGTAGCGAGGCATCCTATAGGCAAATTTCAGTGTTATCAGCTCATTCCAAGACACAGCAATAAAACTGGACTACATTAAATGGGTTTAAGGTGGAGAACAAGGTCAGCCTCATAGTTAAGATTATCAAGAAGCAGAACCATTCCAAGGGAAAACGTCAGCTCAGTCTATTTTGTACTAATATTTGTATGTTTAAAACAAGTCCATTAATTCTTTTGAACAAATTAACTGGGTGATGTTGTGAAAGAGAAAGGTATTTTAAGTTTTAGTTTTCTAAATTGCCTTCTAATCTGTGATTCCTGACACAGGGCAAAAGGTTTTGATGCTACTATTCTCAGAAACATTTCTGTATTCCCGTTAAAGCAGACTTGGAATAACTGGATTCAAGGCAAGTATTATAATTAGAAAGCTGCATGTGCGTAGGCCTACATATTTTAGGACTGAAACGATACATCTCAATCTGCACAAAATATATTTTTAGAGGTAAGAGAACCAAAAGAAATAAACGTGCTCTTTACAGAGCAACTGTAGCAAGAGTAAACTGATTTTAATGTTACTGTAACTGTGTGTGCTGTGTTTCCATATTCCCTCTAAAGCTAGAAGTATTTCCAAGGAGCTACCTAATAGATCAAAACACGGCAACAACTCTGAGGTGGCAGGACAGGAATGACTGCAGAAAACTTGCTGTGCTGTGAACTCATTATGATCAGACAATCCACCAGGCTCTATATGTGCTTTGCTGCACTACTGATAGAAATTTTATTCCTTGGTATTTTTTAGAATCAGGAATTTTAACTAAAATCAATTAAAAAAATACAGCATTGAATAAGACACTATGATTGTTGCCTATAGCTGTGTCTAGATGTTCATCAGGTTAAAAGCAGTTGTTTGGGGTTTTAACTCTCATGGATTTGATTTGCATTCATTTTATCCTCTGTTCTTTCACTAATTAAAGTTTTAGGAATGCTTTTTGGGAGCTCTGATCCAGCATCTCTGAGTGCAGTACAGCTGAGCTTCCTGTATGGGTACTGACCCATAACTGTGAACAGATGTGCTGCTTTGAGACAGACAGAGGTTACAGATGTTCTGCTGCCAGAAAAGAAATGCTGTTATTTCAGTGAAGCAAGAGAAACTGAGAGCACCTTGACCCATCCAAGGAACACCTTACCCTTTTGCTTTACTGTTCTGCCAGGTTTTTCTTCTTTTCATATAATGTCGTTGATGAAGCTTTAATGTGTGGGAGACAAGGCTATTGCTGTTTATCAAGCCCTTTGAAATGTCCAAATGCATTGCCAGAACTGGGAAGCACAAGTTTTATTGAACTGACTCTGCAGTGAACTCTCTACACCAGGGTATTTTTACTTCCCTCTCTCCAGCCCCCCCAGTTGGTTTTCTAATAAAGCAGCAGCTGACTCAGCAGATATGTCCTGCTCTTTTCATTATCATTTTAAGACGCTTAAAGAACAGGGATGCTGTATAAAGCGGCTTTTAAAGTAGAGTGATGGTTTCAGGAGGAAGGATGTCTCAAAAAATTACTTTTTAGTAGCTTTGAGTTGCATTGCTCCTGATCTAGTTCCTCCTTCACACTGAGGAGAAAGCAATGACAGCACAGAGGAGCAGGAGGAGGATTAAGGGGTGACCCCTTCTGTTGCTTACAGCTTCCATTCGCATGGATATTCCTTGTGAATAATTATTTCTAAGCCTATACAAATTCTGAACTCAGTTCTGGACCAAGAAAGTTTCAGGAAGGCTTTTAAGATAGGGTCAATCTGCCAGAAACTACAAACCTTGCCAAGAGAAAACATCCACAGGAATGAAACTAAAAATGCTTTTTGTGATTCCAGAGCATCAAGACAAGCACTGCAGCATTTCTTTTAAAGCCACAAATTAGAAACAATAAAAAAGCCCTAACTTTTTTTCTTACCTATTTCAAATATGTGTAAGGGCTGCCGTTTCCAAGTCTGTGAAGATTAGAAAGAACTTAGGCTAAAAATTTCTGCAAGAAAATTCATCTGTTGCCTGTCTAAAGTATTTTGGGATACAGCTGGTTATCTAAGCAGTTCTACTGGATTATTTAGTGTCAATTTCTACATTTATCTTTGCTTGCTTTCTGAGAAAGTAATTTAATTAGACTATATTTACAAAATGGAATAATAACAGATTATTCCAGAAGGACAGTGATTTCTTTTTCTTGCCAGAGAATACTACATATTTGATTATCAGCCTCCATTAAAGCACTGACTACATGCTTATGAAATCATTTAAGTTCTATGGTTAAAAATTCAACCCTAAAAATAATCATTAGGCAAAAAAAAAAAATATCAGCAACTAAGAGACTTTAGTAAATGTTAGCATTGAATCGAGTAAATCATACTCATTTGAGGAAAATCAAGCCTGCTTAACAGCTTTGGATGATTGCTTTGCAGAGGTTGCAGAGCACCATGGATTATTTGGGGGTAAAATATCACTGCAATTCCATACAGCTCATGCCATTAAGAACATGAGGAATCTTAAACTGCAAGTGCTGACAAATGAGCAACTTCACGAATTAGGAAGCTCAAGCAAGAGGTAGACTATCAGGCTTTCTGATAAAGCATTGCAGCTGCACTGCCTCAGCTCTGGCCTCCCTTGCTGCCACCACCACCACACCTGATCCATCAGCTCAGAGACTGCATCCACCTGCAGACAGCAGGAGCTTCACCTTGGGAACGGTACTCTTCCCTAGGAGTTCTGCATATAGGGGAAAATGATCTGACAAAATGGAATGGAGTACTGGAGGTGCCTCTGCAGCCCTACCTGCTTTATTTGTAATGCATGTGTGAATTTGGGTACACAGCTCCTGGGCTGAGCACTTCATTCAGTTTATAAATGAGTTCATGTTTACTGTGGAAACTTGTTATGAATCCAGCTCCATCTTGCCTTGCAGAATAGGCTTTGTAAATCAGGAAGGTATTAAAATAAGGATCTGTCTTTATCTCTGAAGCAGCCACTGACTGCACACAAAGGACAAACAGGAATTAGGAGAAAAAAAAGATCTACACTGATCTGTAGAAAGAAACAATAGAAACCAATGACTGTAATGACATGAAGAAAGAAACTATGGCTGCAGAACTCTCCAGATGCACCCAGCTGTTTATTAGGGATATTTCTAAACCTGCGATCAATCCTTAGTCTCATAGAACTAAACAGATTTCTGACTGCAGAACTATGAGGTTTGTTGATTATGTCTTTGAACTCAGATACTCCAAGAACATAACAGCTGTTTTTCACAAAGAAATCAGACTTGCTAAAAACAACAGCATAAAGAGACCTGATGGTTTATGGTAACACCACTATTGCATGGAGTCTCATTAACCAGGCAGCACCATTGTAAACAACTAGATTAAATAAAGAGTACTTTATATGAAAGGCATAATATTCTAACTGAAGCTGGCTTATATTCTCTTTAACTTGTCTTAATTGCAATCAAAATAATGACATAAATTGCTAATCACAGCACTTTGGATTTATGAAGCATCATAGAGGTTAAGAACCACTCTGCAGCCACAAACATGTAAGTATTTTTAAACTACAAAGATAAAAAGGAGGTTAAAGACAACTATCAAATGAAGATGAGCAGTTCAGCTCTGTGCTGTCAGTGAAAGTCCTCTGTGTCTCTGAGACTTATTTATCTCTCTAAGGTGTCTGGTGACCAATCTGTTATCCCCTGTTATTCCTGAGTACCTTACAGGGTCTAATCAGAAGCTGGCACTAATATGTGAAGCCATGCAACAGTGTAGTGTGAGGAAGTGTAGTGTTTTTCTGATTATGAGTAAGACTACAAAAGTTTTGCATTCAGAAAAATTACACCTTTAATAAGTGATCTAAATGTCTTCCTATATATTAAGAAGAGTGTGTTTAGCAAGGCTCCTTTGTTCCCATGTTTCTGTTCAGTTATTTAGCTACAGTTTCGCAACAAGAAGATAGAATGAAATTCCATAGCTGCACCACATTACAAATGCTGTCAAGACTGGCTGAAGATTACTGATTCTGCTTCAGTTGGAATTTGTACAAGTAATGTTATCTAAAGAAGAACCATATGAGGGCAAATTGAGAAGCACAGAATGAAAACTATTAAAGTTTAACCTAGCGGCAAAGTATCTTAAAAAAAAAAAAAGAGAGACATTCAGCAATCAATTTGAATACACGAGCATCTAAGATACCCAATGAGCAAATCAAATTCCTTCAACTTCTCTCTACCAAGCCCTAGTAAAAGTCATAATATCTTTAGAGCATCTCATTCAGTTATAGATCCACAATGAATTACTTTCCCTTGATAATGCTGCATCTATTAATTTATAATTCATTAAAGAGGACTGATGCTTAAGAACAATGGAATGTGTCTATTTTCCAAAGTACAAAATGGCATAGGGAAAAAGGAAAATTTCTCATTCAAATCCTTTAACTCTATCAAAATGGATTATCTTAGCACAGGCAGTTGTTACTTGACACATACCAAAGCTGCTTATGTGAATGCTGTTTAGATTAGAAATATGACCACTTTATTTTGAATAGGGACTCAGACAATAAATTATCTTAACCTGCAAAAAACTCCATGCTTAACTCACTTTTATTGAGTTTTGCTTCTTAAATGCTGGACAGTACTGGTACTCAGCATTAACACTGCCCACTGTGCAACACTCATGCATGTTCGATGAAATACAACAAACAGTCACAGGCATGACCAGTCACAGCCTAACATGTGGCAGCAACTCATGCAGTGAACTGAAGCAACAGTAAACCAGAAAAAGAAAGATAATATTGGACAACACTTTCCTCGGCTAAGAAATTATGGGCCTTGTAGTTACAGCAAAAGTGGAAGAGACAGGAAATCTGGGATTTATTCTGGGATCTGTCACAGATTTCCTGCAAGGCTTTGAGAAAGTCCTGTGGGGTTAACTTCAGCCATGGGGCTTTCGCTCCTTTGAGAGCAGCTTGTAGCCATATCTCAACCCTCCTCTACAGTGTGAGCTAACTTAGGAGTTAACTAACAAAGGAAGGATGGTACTGGTGCAACTTTTGTACAGAAGGAACAGCAGAGTCAGATCTAATGCAGGTGAAACAGTATGATCAAAAGCAGCCTGGGCAATAAAAGCCCAAACACTAAAGCAGGCAACATCCCCCTTCCCAGGAGCTGGCAGGGAAGGAGTAAAAAGGACATGCACTCCAACCATTGAGTTGCGCAGCTGTTACACTGGTGGAATCAGGAAACAGAAATTTATTTCCACTGGAAGCCAGGTCTTAATTTCCCTACCTTCTTCCAAGCATAAAAACTACAGGGGAACATCCAGGGCTTGAAATTTCTTGAACTATACCTCCTCTTCAATTTTCACACGCAGTACATTGTACTCATGAAATCCAGCTTCCAGTGGTGGGAAAACAAGACACTCATTCCTCTAAGTCACCTTCACATACTCAACTGTGTTAGCCCAGAGTTTTCAGTTACAGAAAGTAGTACGGCAATTTCAACAGGTCAGTTTTATTTCTCAGGTCCAGGTGGCTGTATGTCTCAGGTTTGAGCAAAAGAGGATAAATCCCACCTGTTCCTGTTGGGAGCTCATGCCCTCTTGGATTCTTCTGGCTGGAGAGGTGGTTCCACTCATTCTCTGAGGACTACCCCAAAATTAAGATAACTAATCCACAACAATAAACTATCTTGTGTTTTAGGTCACTTGCCTAAATGATGATCCATTTTTATCCCCTATGTTCTGAGCTATTTTGTTTCTGCTCAGTGATGCTACCTGCAAGGGAAATAAAACCTCTAGAAGATGGCTCAGTGCTGCTCTCAAGTTCAGTTAACAAGGATCTGAAACAAGGCATCACCCAATTGAATTTCCTACCCTCCAGCCAATAGGGTTATTAAATCATAGCAGGTGTTTCTACTTGTTTCATGATGCTAGTAGATGCTTGGATGCTAAGAGAGCTTGTAATGTATTTGTAACTTTTGGTTATTTATGGAAAATGCTGTCTAGAAAAGCCTTACTCTGAATTTGATCTGTGTGATGAATTTATCAAACTTCTAAAGTGATTTATTTTAGTATATGCATCAAATCTTAAACTGAAGAATGATTTGTTTGAACTTTCATTTTCAGAGAAAGATAAGTCTGGAATCAGACACTTGTATCATAAAATAATACTGCATTCTAATCTCTTAAATCATCCTCAAAAATGAAAGATGTGGTAACACAGAGCTGCATCCACATAACCCTAAATCACAACTGTTGTTAACAAGCTGTCTTTATAGACAGTTATGTGATTAAATTTCTAGGAGACCTGAAACCACATTTGAACACTGAAAACGAGGCAGCTGCTTTGTCAAAGATATCCAGCATTGCTCTCAACTGGATCTGCTGGGCAATCACTTCACTGCAAGTCCTGACTGGAAACAAGTGAGGTGATCCTATTCAGTCCCATACTCTAGTGATCATATTCAGCACAACTCTAGGGAAAAAAAAAAATGAAGCAAGATAACATCTTGTGTCCTGAGCTTCAGGCTCAGCTTTGAAATCAGGTTTGATTAGAGATGTAAATGCAAACCTTAAAATCAAAGCTTTATAACAAAACGAAAAGGTCAGGACACAGGGCCACAGGTTGCTTTTGTCCTCTGTAAGCCTTCTCCTGATAGAGAAGCAAATTATATCCTCACAAATTCTTTCACTGCATTGAAATGTTTGTATCTGTCTGCTCACACTCATCCTCTCTTCCTCAGCCCCATGTGCAACTTCACCTTCCAACCAGCTTGCAGGAAACAGAGTCACTGAGCAGATTCCAATATCACGCCAAACAAATAAACCCTCCCCTGATTTAGGGCCAGTTATCAGCCCTCTTCTACTTAAGTAGCTTCTATATAGACCTATAGGAATATTCCCAGTCACAGAAAGGTCTAATTTCCCATCAGAAGATTATCTATTAAGCATTCCACAGATGCTAAAGAGGTACAGCATTAGACCACACCAAAATCATCGACAATGGGCTTTTCCCTTGCTAAGGGCTCTAAGGACACTAGAACAAAAATATTCTGTACATAATTTTTCTGTTTAAATCCACAGTGACTCTAAAGAGGTTGACAGTGAAAAGATTTCTGACACAAGGTATAAAACCAACATCTTCCTAAAGTCTACAGGTTTAAGTTCTATGACTCTGCAAATTTAAGTTTATTGTAAAAATGTCTTCTATGGTGGAAACAGGATGAAAGACAGTAAAATCTGTAGAAAATTAAATAGTAAATAAAAGATTATGAAATATTTCTTCTGTATGAGTTGCATTTTGTGTAAGTTTTTTTTCTGTTTTAAAGAATTCACATCCATCTATCTTTACACAAACCTTACCCACCTATATCCACATTTTCAAGCACAAGTATTGCTACTTCTCTGTATTCTTCAGTGTGCATTGAATGCAATTGTAACGTACCTGGGGCTGGTCTTAGTGCCTCCAACAAGGGGAGCTCACACAGTCACACACCTTCAGGGCTCAGCTATTCCTGCTCATGTGGAACACCACAGCACTTCTCCTTCAGAGCAAACACTTCCTGCCCACATTCGATTTTTTCCCAGGAACAGCAAAACCAGGTTCCAATTTGGAAATACAAAATGAGAGAGACTTTTTGCATCTTCTTTTGAGATGAGAAAAACAAAAAGTCTTGACCTGTAGTAGACCTTACTGTAGTTCCAATAATGACTCAAAAATTTGAAACCAAACATTTGGTGCTGTTCTTTTATAGCCTTGGTCTGTCTGAAGCATCTTTTGGGAAGGTTTCTTTACACTGTGCTAATAGGAACAAAGAAAAGTCTCCCAGTTCTGATTGTAGCAAATTTGGGGCATGTCTTTTTTTACTGTGTTTGTGTAACATCCAGCACAACAGACCTCTAATTCTGACACATTTCTAAGAACACAGGACAACAAAATCACAAAAGAGAGGCTGAAGGTGATGCTACAATTCTGACTGGGTCATTCTAAGCATGAGTATGAAGTTCAACTCATCCAGAAGGGATTAGCAGATCAGATTGTTTACCATATAAGAGAAAAATGCAGAGTTTTTAATAAATATTTCTTCATGCTGTTACTTCATTTTGACAACAATATAATTTTGTTAAAATATCATAAGAATAGTTTATTATTCTCAGAGCATTCCTTCAAAATCTAAACTCTGAATTCAACAGAACTGTACTAAATAATTGACATCAGAACAGTGTCCATCCGCTGCTCTTCCTAGAAAACTGGTACCTCAGAAATGAACTAAAATTAACAATCACAAACATCAAATATAAAATTCTCCTCCAAAAGAGGAAAATGTGTGAGCTAAAGACAACACAGTCAATAATTGGATAATATTCTTTATCACCAGTCCTGTCTAGATGACAGTATTGTAACTGTTTTGTATCTTTATGTTACATTTCCAGGTATTTTTGTTATAGCAGACAGAACCTTTAAATTTTTTTTTCATTTACTATGTCTTTATTGCCATGAAATAGGACCTCAGCTAGAGTAGATTCATATATATCAAACTTTACCGGGGGTTGTCATTTTTCACCAGCATCTTATACTGCCTATTTTTGCTATGCATTTAGGAAATTACCAAGAACCTTATATATCTCTTCCTCTCAGGGAAGAGAGAAAGCATAATTATCCCATTCTAATTATTGCACTTTGGCTTCCTTAGAATATTTGTTTAGCATGAAGATTTGTTTATGTTCACTGATCTTTGGTTAAGTTTATTGTTAATTTATTTTAATTTTATGTTCCAATTTTATATTTTACTGAACACTGCCTCTAAGACCTTCAACTGTGGCCACCCACATACTGAAATTTTCATTTTACCTAATACTGCCTTATGTCATAACACAGTAAATATATATATACTTACAAAATAAATTTCTTCCAGCAAAATATACCCAGTATTTTGGAAGTTATTTTAACAAGCTTGTGTAGCATTGCATAGTGTGTGTGTGTACATAAACATGTACACTTGCTAACCCCCCTAAGAACATACACAGAGCTATTGTTGAAAATTTTCATGAAAACTTGGTAAAGGAAGTCCATCTGCCACAGCTCAGGATGTCCTGTTTCTGTGAGGGCCTTCAGCTATTGCTTGGCCATTTTCTCATTGAAAACATAAGTAGGAGACTTGAGAGCATTTAATCTACTATTAAAACAAACTGATTTGGAAAGGGTGTTTTGAAGACTTTTCCCCCACCAGCTGGGAACCCTGAGGCATAGACACCTCCTCAGACACAGCACACTTAATTTTGTGTCCTCTGGAATGGTGTCATCAGTGGGAAGGATGGGAGGAAAAATTCCTTCTGTAAGGAGGGGATGTAATCTGGTCATTGAGATAATCTCAAAATACAGCTGCTGTTCCCAGGCAATATCTGTGCCCTGGTTGTCTTTCAAGGCAAACCACAGCAGGGCCCAGGCAGGCTCTGTGGGCTCCTGGCAGTGGGGTGGGCTGGAGTTCCTCCTCTGCCCTGCCTGGCTTCTGAGTGCCCCTAGCCCCTCAGCACAGGTGGCCTCTCTGGCAGAGGGAAGGAACAGAGAGCCTTGGCTTTTAAAGTACTGGGGACATAATTTGGGGTTAGTATGTGCTCATAGTATGTATCTGCTTGTTTTAAGGGACTGATTGCTTTGCAAGAGGATGGAGGCAGCTCTGTGGCTAGTTAGATTCTGATTTTATTTTGAATTATTGAAAGAAAGCCCCAAAAGTTCAAACCTCAGGAAAATTCTTTCATGATTCATTGGGTATATTTGTTTTTCTTTAGCACTGCTCTCCAAAATGTTCAGCTTTAATTTTACAGTTGATCAGTCTGCAGGAAGTCCCAAATCTCATTTCCACTAAACAAGGGCTTTCCTTGTTTGTGCTCCTCATTGAGAAATAAAGAATTGCAGCCATGAGAGGTTTACACTTACACACAGTAGTTATGAGTACTCAAACCAAAATGTTTTCAGTGGGGACTGGTATCAGACCCAACCAAACAAAACTAAATGCCACAGGGATATGCCCTATTACCAGGAAAAGAAGAGGAGGACAGAAAGAGACAATGGGTGGAAAAAAGGAAGTGCATGAGGGGTCAAAAATGTCAAAATAAAGCACCAATAGGGAACACGGAGCAGAGAGTCCAACAGCAAAAAAAAACCTGGGGGCAGAGAAGGGTCATTAATAAATGCCCTAAATACCTTAGTTTTTCCATACAAGCTTCCTTTTCCCAGTAGAATGACTGCTGGTGTTTATCACAAGACAGCACTGGATGCTGCACCAGGATGGAGAAGACAACAGGGAGAAGCTGGAAATAAAATGTCTGCTCTGGGCTCTGCCTGTCCTTTTTGGCATAGAAACCAGCATTGCCTCTGATAGGGGAAAGAATGAGACTGTGCTCCTTTCATCCTATGATCCAACAGGAACCACAAGCCATGGATAGTCCTTCAATTTCATCAGAGCACAGCGTGAAACAGCCTTTTAACCCTCCTGTCCCCAGAGGCAGACACAGCCCCACTGCCCTCCGGAGAGCAGTGGGCAGGAGTAGAACAACATTCTGCGGTGTCTTAGGCATAATGCCCACCTCCAGCAGCCTCGGTGGGCCCTCACCATTCCAAATCTCCCTCTTGTCTCAACAGCAATCACGCACTACATGCAAAATTCCTCTAAAAATTATTTCTGCCTGCCTTTCTGCAAAGAAAGATCATTAAATCTGACAAACAGGGCACTAGTTTATCTTAATAAATAGTGATCCACACAGACTGGTTAGGAGAGAGACCGAAAGCAGTGAGACAGAGGTGGGATATGACATGGAAAAGTAACAACACATCACACGTGGTTTAGCTCCATTATCAAAACTCACACAATCTTTTCTAAGGAGTTTGTGCAGGCTTGGGCCCTTTTCAGTAAAGGTAAGTGTTTTTATGGCAGCTGTGCAAGATCAGTGGTTTTGAAGCCACTTCTTTTGAAGTCATCCGAAAGCATTCAAACAGTGTCAAAGTAACAACTGTTGCACTGGTTGTCTTCAGAATGACTCTTTAGCTCAAAATAAGGTTGCCTTGCTACCCAACTCCTTTTGCTTTACCTGAGTTTTAAAATGTCCATTCTCACCATTGTCATGATACCAAGTAAAAGGTTACTTGAGGAGAAAGAAGAAGGGAACATCCTGTCATTCTTCTTTCCTCTGTCATGGTAAGGAACGTGCTGATAA
The DNA here is from genome assembly GCA_013397955.1 of Grantiella picta. Classification (NCBI taxonomy): domain Eukaryota; kingdom Metazoa; phylum Chordata; class Aves; order Passeriformes; family Meliphagidae; genus Grantiella; species Grantiella picta. The sequence goes on along the minus strand of VZRM01002344.1, from coordinate 4,483,443 downwards.
TGCCAGGAACTGAAAATTCTCCCTTTTGACAGATTAATCGATTGGAGAGCTTTACAGTAGACCAAAAAATGGGTAAATGTTGTACTCACCAGTCTAACTCATTAAGAATTGTTCCCCATGTAGTCATAATGTAGGAAAAAGAAAGTTTGTAAAGCTTCTAGACTGCGAAAATGGAGCATTTACACGTTATAATTGTTTTCATAATAAAAAGGCAATATTACAAATATTTTTGAAACACGAGGATTCTCTCATGTGTTTTGCTACCGCCATTCCCGTGGATGTCGCACAGCCACACATTGCCATCTAGCGGCCCAGGCCGCACCCGCAATGACGCTGAGAACTTGGAAAGGATATTCCAAATTAGTTCACAATAACAAACACGGATCAGTTTTGTTTTTCACAAGTACAGTACTGCATGATAAAACAATCACATCTAAAAGATGACAAGTAAGATTTTTTTGTTGTTTTTTTTTTTAGTAGGACTGAGGAAATTATTAGGAGAAAGCAAAAGAATGTCTGACTATAAAATTATCATTTGTAGGAAATATCATATCTCGACAATATATTAAACAGCACATATTATACCAAAATTTAGAAGAAGTTTTATTTGGTCTACAATAAAAAAAGAACAGAGAGAGGAAAGAAACAAGGAAAACTGTGAACAGCTAATTCAAATGATGATCTGCTATAAGGGCAAATATTAATTCAGGCAGAAACGTGCACAAAAATTACACAGTTCATTTTGAACTCCGTTACACAAACCCTCCAAGCAATGGCCTGATTAATTTTTAAGTATCAATCAAAAACTCCACTGCCTCCTTACAAAGTAAATGGTGCTTGGGTTGGAAGCAATTCTGCTGCAGTGGAGCACTCAGAAAAAGTGATCTCAGTGCTGCCAAACTCGCCTGTAAAATACTGTGTGCATTGGCTGCATCTCACTAAAACCTTGTAAGGTTTGAGAGAGCTTGGTGCTGTTCCAGAGGCTCAGAAGGAACAGAAACCCGTTTGCTTTTCCATGCAGTATTAAGCTCCCTTTCAGAGTCAGGTCCTGCATTTCTGTGTCACAAACTAATGTGCTTTTAATCAAAACTCAGAAGAAAATTATTGACTCTGTTTAGTGACCATTATGAAGACCAAAATATTTTCAGCAAGTGAAGCCACCCAAGGGAGAGCTTGAACAGAGGGAACAGGAAAGTCTTAGATCAACTTTGGCCAGATATAAAACTGCATCTTGAGGCTGCAGTTACCTGAAACACTGGGACACAATCTGCAAGTTGCTGTTAACAAAGTGGAAAGATTCTGCTCCAGTTTTTCCTTCAGAGGCTCTGGAACTCATTGGATCTGTGACTTGATTCAGCTCAATAACCAAAAAGAAAATTGATTCTTTGTTTCCACTTAGATAATAAACTGAGATTGTTTATGGAAAGATATAATGCATGTATATGGAGTGGGTATAAGGGGAGGAATTAGAGACAGACTGACCAGAAAAGTGTAAATAAAAGGGAAGATGAAGACATTCCCCTTTTCCCATGCAGTTGGAAAAAAAAAAACCAAAAACCCAAAAAAACCCACAAAAAAACCCCCAAGAAACCCCCAAACAAACCAAAACCCCAAAACCAACAAAAACAACACAACCCCCCCCAAACAAAACCCCCCAAAAAAACCAAAAGCCAAACACCCTAAACTAAACCAAAACAAAAAAACCCCAAAAACAAACACCAAAAAAACTAAAAAAAGCTAAAGCCAAAACAAACAAACAAAAACAAACAACAACAACAACAAAAATAAACCACACAAAAAACCCCACCTAAACCTATCCAGATACAAACACTTGGACTTCTAGCACTTTTCACTTTTTAATTTTTGGTCTCCTTGTTTGATTAAGGGGTTATCATCCCCGTCCCCAACAATGAAAGAATTCCACACTCTGTGTGTCACATACTCTGACAATTGGGCACACACTGCACAATGCACAGGGCAGAGCCAAGCCTGTTTTTTATGTGTTTCTCTCACTAATATTTCCCTGCCATGCTGAGCTGTCTGCTGGCTTTTCTCCCTTAAAACATTTAATAAAACCGCTATTAGATCCCTTCAGCTGCCCAGCTGCATTATTTATTCAGAAAATAAATAATCAAAATCCAAGTACTTGTTCTGCCCCAATATACAAACGCTGACATCTGTCAGTGCCCATAGCACGTACTGCAGGATGCCATAGGGAAGCATGCAGGGCATGCAAGAGAAAGCAGTGGAAATGCAGTGTACAGATTTCTACCAGAAACACCCTCTGAAAACCAATAGAAACATCAATGCAATTGCTTGCACAGTGCACAGGTTTAAAACAATTTATGAAGAACATACATATATATTTAGCCCCAGATTAAGCAGGTATAGCTGAATCATTTTTTGTCCTGGCTCTTCTGGAAATCATCTGATGATATCTCCAATCAGTTTGTCCAAAAACCGATGGGAGCCTTCCTATTGGCTTTAGTGGGCAACCTAATAAATGCCAAGAGGCTTATTTGGAAATAAATGGGGGAAATATCTGGTAACTATTTGCCCAAGTTAATTCTATTTCTATTTTTGTACAGGATTTTCTTGATTTGCTAAAGTAGAAAGAAAGTAACAAGAACAAACACAACTGGAAACTGTTCTTGTGAGAGAGGCTCTTCACTAAACAGCTGAATAACCATTTAATCCTGGACCTAAAGACAACTTTCATACCAAACAGATAAATAGACTTGTTTGGTTAGCAAATGAAAATGCTTCTGCTTAAAACAAATGAAAAAAATGTTAGATTTTACAAGTCTAACAGGAGTGGCTAAGGTTTTAACTGACACTGAATTATTTTAGCTCTACTTCTGTGAGATAAAAATATCTTTTACTTTCTGAGCCTTTTATTTCACTTATTTGATCCTGAAGATACTGTAGATTTATGTGTTGTTTGTACTGGAGAGCACAGCTGGTTTAGCTTTTCTGTCAGACCCCCAGGATCCTGTCTTTAAAATGACTTTTTTAAATGCACAGTTGGTTTGCCTAAGCAAATTAAATTTGTATTACACTCTGGATCCAAAGGAAAGAATAAGAAAAAAACAAAACAGAAGGAAAAAACCAAACACACATCTCCAGCGCCACCTTTAAAAGACAGGGGATTCTGTTTTGAATAGTGTCATGTTGGTATGAAATAGGTTTAAAAAGTTAGCCCTATCATGCAGACTATTTGTATATATGATAGTAAGCCAAAGGGACACATTGCCCTTATCAACAACAACAAAGTAACTTAAGAAATGCAGACTGTGAAATAGAAAATTACAGGAGCCTATTTCTACAAAAAAATAATTTGGGGAAAGACAAAAAAGGAAACAAGGTGACAAACCAAATCCTAGTAAATCCAGATGAATTCAAAGTAATATGAAAACAGGAAGTCTTAGGGTAGTATGAAGAACAATTAGGATACTTAAAGAAAAATAATTACATAAACCCGGAGAAGTGAAATTGTAAAAGAGTCCCAGACAGATGAGTCTCAGAGGCAAAAAGAACTTGAAAAGGGAATGGCATGCAGATAAGAATGATTTCTTGGCATCACTAAGCAACAAAATGGCTAGTGTGAAGTAACTGCTCTTTAAACTGGAAAAAATAAACAAATAAAATAATACAAACTGAACCAGTTTTGGGAAAAAAATTCATGTATTTAACTGTAACAAATCATGAGAAGACAAATATATTCACCTATTTCTGAGGCAAATGAAGAGTGAAGTGGTTGCCTGATAATAAAATCAACTCTTCGGAGAAAAGGTTGGAAGAAACAAAATTTGGCAGTTACCATCGAGTGGTATCAGAACAGTTTATAACTAGGAGGATGTGGTTCTTTTTCAAGTAAATTAATCGATAAAATAATTAAATTAAAACATATAAAATGATACAATATCCCTCATGAAACTTGGATTAAAAAAAGCAGGAAAACCAGACCTCCAGGCTTCTTTAGCAGAGTGACAAAACATGACAAAGTGTAGACACATGTGATTTAGATTTTTATGAAACCTCTGACAACAGGCCAGGCAATACACACAACAGACATCTAGGTTTAATCTGGACAGTTTTGGTTTCAGAAGATTCTCTCAGGTGTCAGGTTTCAGTGAGAAACAGATCATAGCACAATTATGAGAACAAGGGAATGACTACTTGTGCTAGCTAGGAGAGAAAGAAAACACTGTAATTAACCCTTAAATTGGAGGGTGCCATCTTCTCCTAATTTTCCTATCCCCAAAGAACAAAACAAATCACCAAATCTGCCAGCATCATTGCACTGTCCTTCTACTGTGCAAACAAAGGGATCAGACATATCCCACCTGCCCACATGTAACTTTTTGTTCTGGACACCAGATTTAGTTCACAATGCCCCAGCAAGTGCTTGGATTCAGAAGGACAGGACTTGAAGTACTGCTGGAATGTAGATGGAGGTTAAAAAACTAACAGGAATGGGGAAAACAACAGTTACTCAAGCCATACCTTACTTTGAATAAATCTGAATATGTACTACTATTTTTTCCCTTGATAATTATTTTTAACAGATAAGTGTTACAAGAGCAGAAAGGAATAATAAAATTTATTTGAAAAGTAGGGACTCTTAATTGAGAGCCTGCTGAAGTTAGGAAAGGACTTTAATGGGCTTTGGCTCAAGCCCTTATAGTGTAGCAAAGAAAACAATATAAACCGAAGTGGGATTTATATCCCTATTATAAATAATGTATGTAATCTCAACTACTGCAGACAATCTTTGTATATATCTAATTTATCATTATTAGGGTGAGATTATGGCAGCTTTATGCGAGACAGAGGCAAATCTGGGCCATTAATGAAAACAGTTTATTTACATTATCTTCTGTAACTCCTCGGGCACTTCCACTCCTCTCGTTTAAGCCCTCACTCCTGCCCCGCTGTGGCCCACAGGAATACAGCACACGTGCTCAGGGTAAGTGTGGCTGAAACAAGACTGAAAACTGAAAATAAAGGGCAAGTATAATCCTTGTGGTTTTGTCATTTCCCCTTCGAATCGGAAATACAATTGTCAAATGGTCAAGGCACAAATAAAACCTTGAGGGGCATTTGGTCTTCAACCTATGCTGCCTATTAGCACTTGCTAAAGGTGACAGCACCGAAGAAACAAATTTGGAAATCTTTTGAATAAAGTTTCCTCATTCCCTCTCACAAAGGATCAGCAACAGCAGCAGAAGGCAGCTGCTCACCCAGGATGGTAATGCTGCAGCTGAACTCCATTACTTGAGTTTCAGAGGGCACCTCAGAGAAGTTTCGTAAAAATGGGCTTTGTCTAGTAGAACTGCCCACAGTTCTGCCCTTGGAGGAAGGCTTGGCCCAGCAGCTTGGGACAGAAACCTACAGCCAACCTGATCTGCCCCTGCTGTCAAGGACCACAATGAAATTTGAAAACAGCTTCATATATCTATATGGGCTTTAGGACAGAAAATAGCCACTAGGATGTTTTAGCAAAGGTTCATGAATCATCATCCATCATCACCATCACCAAAATAGCCACCCAGAGCTTGGGATAGCAATGCAAATCCAAGGTCAAAGAGCTTAAAAGACATTTCTGGATAAAAGAATACGTTCTCTCCTAAATAAAAGAAACTGGCAAATAGGCTGCTTGCAACAAATATATCTGAAAATATGCGATCATATTAAAAATTACCACCCTCATAATTTTAGCAAAAAAATATCCATTCCCTCAATGTATATGGTGAAACAAAACCAGCCATGTCTAATATATTACTCCTCTAAAAACTGATGTGGTGATATAATAAGGTTTGTGTCACCTCTCTTATGTCAGCACTCTATGCCTTCTCTGGGAAAAATAATTTGTCTTCTAATTCACGCAGGTTTAGTAAAAAGGGCTTCCAACCTGGTCCATTGTGTCCTTCAGAAAAATGTTCCACAAGATTGCCAGGTTGTTTCTTACCAGGAACAAGAGAACCAACCATTAATTTTAAAAAGGTCACATCATCAAATGTGAACACGTACACAGCCTGACTGGGTTCACCCTGTTTTCTTCACGTAACAACTGGATGCATAGTTACCAAACCTGACATTTTGTATTTTTCTCTGTATTTTTTTAAAGAAAGAATTCTTCCTTTCAAACAACTTCTTCCTACTAATTTGATGTATTTATGACTCAGAAAGACTAGTAACCTATAGCCCCTTATTTTATTAATTAAATAAGCAAAGCAACAACATATGCTCCTACACTCCTCACTTTCCTCCTCTTTCCCTGAGATGTCAACCAACTGCAACACTCCCAGCAGCCATCTGATCTTTAAGCTCTCCTGAAACTACCAACAAAAAGGAAATTAATGTCAACTGTGCAGGTGATTTTGTATTGACACTTTTCCAATAGAATCCAGACTTAGACCAGCAATATGTTCCACTGGGGACAACCATCCATCATGAGATGGCTGTAATTTTCCAACACCAACTCTCCCAGGATACATTCGAAACAATAACAAAAGCCAAGAAAGAGTCTTTATTTCATTATCAATTTTTACACCACTGATTCTTCAAGCTGGTGTTGTATTTTTAACTATACCAGTATGAAACATCCCACTTAAAGCTGTTACTTCAGTACAAATATAAACCACAAATAAAATATAACCAACCTACCCAACATAAATGATCCTACTTTATAAATTATGTTAACCTGCTATACTTCCATCTACAGTATAGTTAGTTAATATTTCCTTTCATCCCACCAGCCAAAAAGGTTAATCCTCACAGCAGCTGTTACTACTCCAGCACAGACTGAATGTGAATTTAACCTCTCCTGGATATAGCCCAATAAATTCTGTTGTTTTTCTAAGCACTTCTGTGAATTAAAATGGACGTTGGCTTGCCATCCAAGCTCATGAACAGGTCTGAAGTGGCTTTTAGGCATGTCGCCAAATAACTTCCCAATTCCCTTATAGGGTATAGCTCTCACTCCAGAGATCTTCCATGCAAGAATTGAAAAACAACACCTTCTCCATTTCATCAAAATTATTTTTCATTTTCTCAGCATTATTTAAATAAATTCAGGACAAAATTACATTAAAATAATATTAAGGGTTCATTTACCCTCTGCAATACCCAGTAATTTCAACTTAGTTGTAGCAATGCAAATACGAGAGGAACATATCCTCCTGCAACCTTCTTGACAAGGCCAGGATATTGAAAAACCTGACTATTAAATTCAGTCCAGAATTATATCCATGTGTTTGGATATAAGGCTGAGAAAAACAGGAATACTCCCCAGTACGAAAAAGGCCAATTATAAGAAACAAATATATTTTTTCAGCTTATGCTTGGCTTTATCCTAATTTAAACCGGTTGCTATAAAGCCTTTGTTTTCTCTCTGACTTCAATCACAGTTTTCAGAAGTTTTCAAATTTAAACCTTGATTTGGCAAAGCAATGAGCAACGCACTAAAGTTTAAAACAAATGGGAATCTACACAATATAAGCACATTACCTGTGTTTCCAAATCACCCCTCCTGGAGATGAAATCTTTTCCAAGGGGAACTCATCACCAGGCTTGCATTGATGGGTGGCTTTGAACATTCTGGAACTTGAAGCATTCTGGGCTCTTGGACAGAGACTTGCCTGCTGATAATATAATCATAAAATAATCAAGCTTGGAAGAGACCTTTAAGATCAAATTCTTTCTGTTTCACACCCCCCTAAGCATAGTCTGTAAGACTCAAATTCACAAGAGAAGATACAGAGCAGCTAGAATAAATTCCAAGTCGTAATAAACTTTCAACCCCCTGAAACTGACCCAGCTATAAGAAGTCAATACCCCCTCTTCACAGCCATTAAATCCTATATGTCATAATTACTGAGTATAAAGTTAACTTTGGCTTTATGCTTAAACATAGTTACATTTTTCCCTTGCTTTGCGAAAGCGTTCAAGCTCCCTGAAGGTGAGGAGTGCAACTCAGCAGCCGCGGTGAAGCTGTGGCCGGGCTGAGGAGGCCAGCGCCCCGCACGGCACAGGTGCTTCCAGGCAGGGCACAAGTGCTTCCAGGCAGGGCACAGGCACTGAAACAGCAGAGAGCCAGGTGGGGCACTCCAAAATATAAATTCCCAGCGTGTTGCTGGCTCTAGGGCAGCCTGTCCAGGCCGCGGGGCCGGGAGCTGCCCGTCCTCCCCTCACACTGGGCACTGCCGATGCAGCGCACCTGCTGCCGCCCGCACCTCAACAGCGATTTCACGGCGCACAGTGGACTCAGTTCAGCCTTTTTCCCTACTACTGAGTCTCCCTGCTAAGGAAGGGATCCCACAGGCACAGCTCAGCTCCATGCCCTGGTGGCTGAGGGAGCCTCTTGCTCCCCGCTGCCGCCGGAGCTGTCCCACCACATCGGAATGGGTTCTCCCTCACCGGGCCCTCACCTGCGCCTCAGCAGCGCTTAAACGGCACAAACGCGCTGGGGTGTCAAACTTGGGATGACAGAAACTTGGAACCATATTGTTCTTGCCCTTTCTTGCCTCGGGGAAAGTGCCCCGGGACCGTGTGTCTCCCTCACGTCAGGAGGAGACTGAAGGGAGACCTTATAGCACTCTACAGCTCGCTCATGAGGGGAAGCGGAGGGGCAGGCACTGTTCTCTGGTGACCGGTGCCAGGACCCGAGAAAACTGCACGAAGCTGAGTCAGGGGAGGTTTAGGTTGGGTATCAGGAAAAGGTTCTTCACCCACAGAGGTTGGGTCCTGGAACAGGCTCCCCAGCGCTGCGATCAACAGCACCAAGCCTGTCTGAGTTTATTTGGTCAGCGCCCTCGGGCGCACGGTGTGTCTGCTGGGCAGGGCGAGGAGCCGCACACGGCGATCCCGGCGGGTCGCTGCCCGCCAGGGACATCCCCTCACGCTGTGACTCCATTTCCCGGCGCGCCGCGGGGCGGGAAGGGGCGGGAGCCAAGATGGCGGCGCTGGGGGCGCGGGGCTCGGCAGCGCTGCCCGCGCGGCTGCGGGCGCTGTGGGGCCTTCCCGCGCGGCGGGGGCTGGCGGCGGGCACGGGCGGTACGTGAGGGGACCCGGGGACACCGCCGGAGCGCTCCCGGCTGCTCCGGGCCCGGGGTTCAGCGCTCCGCGTGGTGCTGCCGGTGCGTGGCTGTGGTCGCCGTGGGCAGCGATGCGGGTCGGGTCGGGGCGGGAGGAGCCGTGAGGGCAGGGGTGACTGTGCCCGCGGGCAGCCCCTCAGCCCCGGCTAACAGCCGCGGTGTGCCTCCTCCCGCAGAGGGAAAGGGCGCCCAGCCCAAGCCCGCCTTCACGGACGAAGCGGTGCAGTCGCTGCTTTACAAAATGACGGGGCTCGACCTGCACAAGGTGTTCCGGCCCGTGAAGAAGGGCCTCAAGCCGCCGCAGTACAAGCTGATGACCGAAGCTCAGCTGCAAGAGGTAGGCTGCACTGCTCCCTTCGGAAGTAAGTGTTGGTTTTAGCAGAATGCCTGTCATAGCCCATATTTCTGCGTCCTTTCCTGCGGCGTTTGAAAATATTATGGTTTCTTTAATTTGTTTGAGGTCATTCCCTGAAGTAGTGTAAATCGGTGTTTCTTCACTTGAAATAGCGTGGTTTGTCCAATTTTGTATGATTTTCATGGAATATGGAAGGAAATCGGATCTTTTTCATGAGTGTCTTTTTATTATCCTGTTATGCCTTCAAACTTGTTAAATTATAAATTATAGCCTTGGAAATCCTCTGACTGCTTCTTTTTTTTTTTCCCCTGTGGTCTGACTTGGTTCAGGATGACAGAGGAACCTGCCTTGAGCCATTTCTTCTGTAGCCACAATTAAAGCCATATACAAACTGTTGATAGTGGTTTATGCTTTGGGGGAAATTTACTGCGGAAAAATGACTGAAATAAACTTGGTGTTCACAATAGTTTGTCCACTGTAGTCATGGAACTTCCCCCAGTATTTTGTCGAGGTTTCAGTAGTAGTGAATTGTTTACATGAGATTCACCTACCTAGAGGTTGAATGAGAGTCTCATTTTTTCTCAACTGCGGAAGAAAAAAAAAACCCCTTTTCTAAATGAAAATATTTGTCCCCAAATTGAATATTATCTTTCCAGTAGAATAATATTTTTAATTGTGAAATTAAACTTCTTTTTTTTTCCCCCCCACAAGGCCACAAGAAAAGCCATTGAGGAGGCTAGATCAAAACTAGTCATGCCCCCTGTTTTGAATGAACGAGAGCCAATTGATGATGTCTTAGCAGACGACAAAGTCCTTGAAGGAACTGAAACTGCCAAATACGTGTTTACAGATTTAAGTTTCTCTGTTCCACATCGTGTAAGTAGTGTGATTGACAGAATTAATTTGTTCTCAAAATAAGCTTCAATGAAAATGTAGTTATATCAGTTTGCAAAAAGGCCGAGGGGTTGAACATTTAGTCTACTACAGGGCAGTAGAGAAAAATGTATTTCTAAGTGCTTGCTTCTAACTAGTAATCATAAATTATAGTCTAGTCTTCAAAAGTGGGCAGGGGGGAAAGCTGTGTGGTAGTTAGCTAATTATTTTATAAGCAGATGCTTGTGCTATCCTAGGAGTGCCAAGTTTTTCCATGCTTCCTAGAAGCTTTTAGTAGAACTGGATTACTTTGTAAGATGGAGCTACTTCATAGTTGCAAAGATCTGGTGGAAAGCTGTGGAAATGATGAACGAATTCACAGGAAAGCTGTAAAAGGAATAATTGTCTAATGGAATTGTGGAGTATAGGGATAAAATTTCCTTTGTGTAATGAAACATCTCAATTGTCTTTAAGTACCAGTAATAAGAAACTGGAAAAATTCTTAACAAAGTTATGATTCTAAGAAGTCTCGGTAGTTCAAACGTGCATATGGTGATGATCCTGTGAAATGAATTGACCAGTCTTTCTGTTACTCCATCTGAGAGCTTTCTCCAGGAACCTGCTATTTATTCTCCTGGTGTACCATATTGAAAACTTCCCTGTCAAACAAATTTTCCCATTTGTCGCTCTAAATCAATTATGGTTGTGAACAGACCTGACTATATGATTCTATATGTTGTATTTTTTGCCTTGCACTTGCCCTGACTTGATTCTAGCACCTACCTCTGGAATGAAAGGTACATGATACTTGCATTCTTAATTTTGTATGGATTATCAAATTATAAAATCAGGCTAAGTCCCTGTCTGGGTATGAGTTACGATCTCTGAACCTCACAGAGATGTAGCTTTTAGTGTTGGCACATGCACAGTTGTCATACAGTAAAACTGAGGTGCAAATGCAGCACTTAATTAGCAGGTAGCAAGGCAGAAATGATGAGTCTAGCACATGGTAACAACCTCTTAGAAACTGGTGTTATTAGAGTGAATTTAGGAATAGAAGGGCTTTGACAAATGAGATTTTTTTTAGAATGGTTCTGGCTATGAAGAGAAGGCTTTGGAAGATAATGTTTTTCCTCATTTCCAGGAACGTTTCATTGTGGTTAGAGAGCCAAACGGGGTGTTACGCAAAGCAACCTGGGAGGAACGAGACAGGATGATACAGATATTCTTCCCAAAGGAAGGGCGCAAAGTGATTCCCCCCACGTTTTTCAAGGATGAAAACCTTGGGGTAAGCTCTTCCTGGCTTTGAAACTATTCACTTTTACTTCATTGCAGTGATAGTGAAACTGTGTTCTTTGGGCAGAATAGCTCTGAATAAGCCGTTCTGCATGTGTGTGTTTAGTTGCTTGAATTCTGTTTTGAACAATTGCTTATCATTGTAACTTGGTTAAAACACTTGGAACAAAGCTCCAGGTAAGGGCCAGGTCAATCCTGGGTAGGTGTAAATACTGTGGTGGTCATACTAGAACCAACTGTACATTTAATCTGAAAATGTGAACTGGTGTTTCAGAATCAAAAATCAAGAAACATTATATTAGTGTCATCAAGGCAGTTCCTGTACTTCTATCCATTTTGTCTTTTGATGAAGGGGTTACTCACTGTAAGTGTTGCCCAGAACAGAATGTTGTGGTTGCTGTTTTGATTTTGGAGAGTTGGGATGATGTGATTACATAATCTGCTCTTGAACTTGAATTTTTGTTTCAGACTGTATTTCAGCAAGACCGTCATGAAGATCTCCTTAACATGTGCATTGCTCAGTTTGAACCAGATTCACCTGACTATATCAGAGTGAGTTCACTTTTAATTTTTCTTGTTAAAAAACCCAAAACCCCACAAAATTAGTGAAGAATTGTAGGGTTTATTTTATAAACATAAGTGTTTTGCTGGGGATCAACGTTGTTGGTCACTTGTGTTCTTATTTCCCTATATAGATTATCCTTGTGATAAGTTTTGGGGTTTGTTTTTATGCAGAGAAGTAAAACAGGATTTTGCATAAATAATTTTCACCAGCCTAGAAAGGTACTGCACATGCAAAATACAGTCTTAACACAAGCATTTTGGTTATCAAACCAGAATTGATGATAACACCTGTCAGGGGCTACAAGCAGAGTTGTGCTGCTGAAGTCACACTAACTGCTGGCTTAAGACTTGGCAGGACCAGGTAGGGAACTGATGAAATGCACTTTGAGAGCACTGCACAGAAAGAATTATTTTGACAAAGACCAGCTACAAAAACATAGTTCTAGCTGAACTATTCAAAACTAGTAGCTCTAGCTGCTCGTAAATGTTAGTCTACACTTGCCTTTAAAATACATACTTCTCTTTAAACTGTAATATTCTCAGTTATTTGAGAAATTGTAACTTCTATTAGCAATGTTTCAAGTAACTTTTTTTCGAAGTAAAGTTTCACCTCTTTGCTCTAGCATTTTTCTGCTGAAAGAGTAAATGCAGCAGTGCAGTGAAGGTTCAGAGGTTATGTCCCTCCCTCCCCAGATGTTCAGGACAGAGATGGGATTTAGCTTCCTTTATCATAAGGATGTCTATGCCTAAGTACTAAGGATTGGGCTAGCCCAGTGTTACCCTGAATTATAACATGCATAAATCTTTACCATGGTTCAGCATGTGGCTTACTCCTGCACTTTAGGGAAATGAAAATGGGTTAAAAACTCCCAGTTGAGAGGTAGAGGGGAAAAGCTGTCATCCAGCTGCAGTTCTGCAAATCAAACAGGACCTTGTGTGTGCAGGTTCATCACCGCACTTACGAGGACATTGAGAAACACGCCAAGTATGACCTGCTCCGCTCAACGAGGCACTTTGGGGGCATGGTGTGGTATCTGGTCAACAGAAAGAGGACAGATGGATTACTCATAGATATGATCAACAGAGACTTGTAAGTAGTTTGTCACTTTTTAACCCTGCTTATCCTAATAAATAGAAAACGTGTGCCAGTGTTTGGAAATAAAAACAGTATTTCCGTAAGATGTACAAAAATTTTTATTTGCATCACATTTTAGGCTAATTCTAAGTGTTATCTACAGTCCGTGAAGTTGTAGGGTATTGAACTAGGTTTCTGCAGAAATTAGCCTTTTGTAGTTGTTGGGTTTTTATTTTTATTTCCTGTGTAATTGTCATACTTCCAACTCTGAGCACTGCTGATCTCAAAGCCTAACACTTCTGTACTGAGCTCGGTTTGGTTTATAAGGTTGATACACTCTGGGTTTTATAAAGAGCAATTCCTAAGTAGCTTAACAACACATAGATAAGCTTTCATTTTAAATGGGTAGATTTCTATAAAACATGCTGCTTAACTTATTCAAAGCTCCCAGAAGCGAACAATATTGAATTGTTCAAAATGTCACTAGAGCTGGGAGAAATTTGTACAATCAGAACGCCAAATTGCAGTGGTGGTGGCATTTCCTGCTGCTTCAGTCAGAAACTTGGAACTGGTGGTCAGATCTTGCTTTTAAACCTGACGATATGGAGAAATCAGGAAGGTTCCTATTTTAGAATCAAGCTGTTAAAGGGAAATGACCAGAGTTCAGAATGTCTTTCCCTGCCATACACTTTCAGTAGTTTTAAATTCAGCTGAGAGCTCTGTGTCACAGGCTACTTCTGTAAAACATACTGGTCATTGCAGTCTGTTGCGGTTAGAATGTTCCACTAAACACTCGTTATTGGGTAATTAATTGTATTTTGCAGAGATGTCAGCTGTTTTACTGCTGAAGAGGCCAGCTGGCTTCAGCTGTAGGAGGGATAGATTGAGGTACTTGCCTGGTGCACCTTGGTGTTCAGGGGCTTCTGGCCATTGCAGTAGGTGCCTGTTCACCTGTGTGCACCAGTGATTGGGTACTCACTGGAAGCAGCAGTTCGACAGCCTGTGCTGTGCAAAGGACATTCCAAAATACACTCTAAATACTCTGAAAAGAATTGCTAAAATGAGCCTTTATTTGCTTAGGCTGGAGGATGCTACTAGTTTAATTACACTGTATCACATGCTTCATCCTGAATGTCAGTCAGCAAAAGAAGCTAAAGAAGGGAAACTTCAAGGAGTTGATCTGATCAAGGTAAGCTTTTTTTGCTTTAAGCTACTTAACTACAGGAGAGACCTTTTAAGCAGCAGAACCCCATTTAGTAGTCTAAATTTCTCCTTATCTTAAGAAGCAGATATTTTACCAGAACTGTTGTATATGCCGTGTTGGGTTATTTTGTTAAGCTATATATATGTATAGCTGCATCAGGATTTCAGTTGTAGGTGGCTGATCTGCCATTGGCATGATGAAATTTCATTATGCAGCTGTGCTGTTAACTGTACATCAACCTCTCTCCTGCCATGGTTGCAGGTGTTTGTGAAAACCGAATCGCAGAGGGAAGGTTATATCCAGCTGGCCCTGCAGGCTTACGAAGAAGCAATGGCTACTTCTTCAGCCTCATGAAACAGATCTCAGCTCATCATATGTTTTAAGTCTGTTTATAAACATTTTGTGTACAGGATTCCACAATAAATACTTCAAACTGACTGCTACAGAATGTATTTTTCTTTACTAAAATTCATGTGAATAACTATAGCAGTTTATTTTGAAAAGTTCTGTAAGTGAACTTTGAGCAGCCATCCTGACTTTTATTTTCGCTGACATGGTATGCTGAGTTTAATTTTTTTACTATTACATCTTGAATCTAAGGAATGGCCCACAATTCATTTTATTTACTGAGGAAAATGCAGGGTCTGGACAGCTTTATTTAGGAAAGGGTGTAACTTCTAACCTGTATCACTGCTCTGTTAGAGCTTTCAGTGAGAGGTGGTGGCTGAAATGGTAACTGAATTGATGTTGCTGGTTACTAGATACAAGCTAAGTAGCACAGTGAAAACATAACCATGTACCTGAGTGTATGTGCTGAGAAAACTCAGGTTAAAATACTAATTGTCAGCTACTGTGCTTGTTTCAAATATTTTTAATATTCACTGTTGAAGCTGGGTTATTCTTAAGAATTCTACTATTCTTAGTAAAAATTACTATTAAATGGAGAACTGAGGAGTAGAATGTTTAAAAGGATTTACTGAATTGTTTAATAAATGAAAACATTTTTTAATACGTTCTGGAGCAGGCCTACATCTTGAATTTCAATACACTGGAAGCTGATTCTCTTTGTACAGTTGCTGGGTCTATACTTCCTTCTACATGTACATGGTCCACATGTGATACAAAAATCAAAATAACTTGGAGCACATAGTCCACAGAACTTCATTCCTTTGGGTTTTGACCAAATCAGGAAATGATTCAGTCATCTGAAAAAGGATGTTCACTCATCTAAGATCTCTTCATCCAGATTGATATCTGTGGTGTCAATATCCTCCAGATCCAGGTTATCTAAGTCATCTTCCAAGTCCAGCAGTGTCTGGGAAAAGAAAAGACTGGATGAAGGTGATACTGCTGTGGTTACATGGAGGCAGCTTATGGGATGTATGGTTCTGTAGGATGTGTTTGCACTCTCTGCAACCCCAGCTAAGGCAGTGGTGTGGAACACAAGTGCTAAAAGAAGCTGTAGAGAGCAGCTGCTTGCTTGGTAAAGAAGCATCTTCCACCAATCCCAGCTTTTTCCCATGTTCTGAGCAGCTGTGTTTGAAGTGCACCCTTGTAACCCCCCAAGCCTGCTGAGCTGGGCTCTGTTACTGAGCACAGTGTGCACACTGGGCAGGGCTCTGAACACTGTTCTGGGACTATTAAAGTGATACTTTTTGGGAGCTTTGTTAAATCACACTAATTAAAGTATTTGCTGTAAAATGAATTTACTGCTTATATTTCCCCTCAAAAAAACTGTTTTGGTACCTTTTGATCTTGTGCTGGAAGGGTATCAGAATTCTGCACAACTGGTTTCATCACTTCTTGTTTAGGAGAGGGAACTGGTTCTTCAGCGTTCTGTTAACGGCAAAGAAATTCCTTTAGTTTTTTTCAATTTAAATTCTTTCAACACAAGCAGGTAAACAACAGCAGACCTATAACCCCCTTTCCCAGTGGTTCTCTTTCAGCTTCCCTCAGTTACTCTTGAGCCACATCTTCACAGTCAGAAAGGATTGTAATCGTCACTCCACTGGAGACTATCTCCCTCCCCAGTTTATTTGAAGCAGTTCATGATGGAACTAATCAAATGAAAACAACCTTCAGACGGTGTCAGTTCATTTAAAATACTGAAGTACTGTTAGAAAGTAATTTTTCAAGGACCTCAGCAGGAGAGATTAAGTTAGTTGAGCCTGAGACAGCAAATTTTCATAGTTGCTGGGCTTTGTATTCCATATCCTACAATGGTTTAACACTTCCTCTTCTCTCTTGACTGCTGCTCAAGTTTTATATTAAGATAATTCATCAGTTAGTAGTATCATTGAAGCAATGGTACTATTCAAATAACTATTATAGAATTAGTTATATCCTACAAAACTTCCCATATTCAGCCTCAGCAGTAAGAGACAAATGTGGTTTAGGGCTTCTATGCAATCATGAGATGAATGCAAAGATACTCTTAGGTCTTGTTTTCAGCTTCTAATGTAAGCTAGTTCTCATTTTTTTTAGGTAGCCCTAACAATGTTTATCATCTTAAACAAATGTGCAAACAAGTTTGATTTTGTTTTAATGATAATTCCTTTGCTACACAAGAGGCAGAGATTCACTACAGAGGCTTGAAAGCAACCTAACTTCTCTGGTCTGTCAGGAATATTCAAAATTATGTTTTGTAGTGTGTCTCCTATAAGGAGATAAGGAAAAAATAAAGACAATAGAGAATTGTAGCTTTTCTGTTTCTACTTCAGTTTCCACTGCAGTTTTAATTTTAGATGTTTATAGCCTCAAAGAGCTATGCCAACATCACTGTAAGAAACTCTCACATTCTGACTTTTATGTACAAATGTAAAGTGTATTTGAAATCAGCAAAATTAGGAGTTGTCTTCTGTTAAGGCTCTGAAAAGCTTTTAAGTATTCATTTCAATCTGTATGCTTATACCTTATACTTGTGTTTTCTGCATAATAATTGGACAACTGAGGTGGTAAAAAATGAGTTTGTTTAGAGTGATTAGAACACATGTTCAAGTACCTGAGCAGGATTCCTGGTCAGTTAGTTATGGGATAATGTTACTCCATAACCATGCAGCACACTAGCAAAGAACACAGAGTATTTTTCATTGCTGTAACATGCAAAGAGTTTCCAGTTGCAGCTACTGAGCTTTTAGGAAACCAGCTGGAGTCGAGGCAGTGTTTGTAAATGCAACAGAAGTTATTTTTCTGTAGGATGAATTCAATGGTAAGGCTCTATGATTACTCACACTACAACCAAGGTAAGGAAGCACAAAAACAATTTCGCAGTCATGAAGTCGTTAGTAGTTACAGATGTAGATTAAGAAGAATCTGAGGCAAAAGAACATGGAGCCAAACTAAAGTGCTTACAGTCAAGGTAATTAAAGGAAGAATTTGTCCATTATTGGTGAAATATTTTCTAGGGTAGATGTTAGTATAAGATAGCATAGTTCTCCCTTAGAATTCATCACTCAGTAGTAACACTGACCTGAGATGTCATTATTCCAGAAGGCTCAAATCCTTTTGCTTCTTCAAGTAAGTTTCTTTCTTCATTTGGCTAAAAGTAAAAAACCCAAAACACATTTAAATACTGCACTGAGTTGCTTAGAGCTGATTTTACTAAAGCAACACATGTTTTTCTTCTTAGACACAGCAAAACCTTCTACTTACAGTGACAAGGGGGTATTCCCTGGCTGGCCTCAAGTCAGCAAGACTTTGCTTAACGTATTCTTCAGCAACAAAAGCTTCCTTTAATCCAGGGAAAAGATTTTCATATTCTGTAGGATCAGCAAGGGACTCGGCAGCTTTTTGATTGACTTTAGAGAGGTTCTCCCGCCAGAGTTTAACAACCCTGGAGATGCAAACCAGGTTTGTTACAGACAGCTCATTCTGACAGTGCAATTCATGCTCTGCATATGCTTAGGAATTACCTTGAAACTTGGCTGGGCAAATATGTCCGTGCAAGAAAAGCAGCTTCAGGGAGACGCCCAGTTTTAATCAGGAGTTCCAAACATGAATCAAGCCTAAAAGATTTGAAAATGTAATTTTAACCAGTAAATTTAATAAAGACACATTCTTGTATTAGCATAGCCATTTATTCTATTACATTAAAGTTTTTAATTTCAGGTTTTAAATCTAGCAGCCATTACGAGCTTTTCTGAGAAGGACCTAAGACCATCTTTCTCTTTGAAGTTTTAAGTTAGCTGTAGTTAACCACTTGAAAAACCTGAGGGTCTTGGCACTTGAGAAAGCAGAACAGAATAATCAGAATCTTGTTTGCTACTTACTTTCCCTGCAGGAAGTAGCTCATAAATGCCACATTGTTCTTGCCATCTTTTTCTGCACCTTCAGCTAACTTGTTCACCATGTTAGCATTTCCTGAAGCTGTGGCCAGGAGCAGCAGTCCTCCATAGTCTTGTGCATGGTGGAGACACTCCTGGGCTAAGCCAAACTGGCATTTACTAATGGCAAGCTCTGCAAGTTGCTTCCACTTCTGTTCTGACTGATTATACAAAAAGGGGAGAGGGAGAGAAAGGCAAAAAACAAACAACCATTCATATTTTTAAGCAGCATTTAAAGGTTTTCAGAGCATTCAGTATGAAAATGTAAGTTTACTTGTGAAGGTGCTGTATCCCATGATTATACTTGTCTTCCCTTTGAGGTATTGTGACTATTGCAGCTTCCCAGCATGACACAGTGAGTATTTGAAGTAGATCCCTACACAGCTACAACATTACATAAAATAAACAGCTTCTCAGTAAACACGGAGGGGGGAGGTAGGCATAACTTTAAAATTTAACTGTAACAATCTCTTAAAGCTCCCAAGTTAACTTCAGAATGCAGGTGGGCATTTGTGTCTGTAACTAAGTTAACATTCCTCATAAATGTTATTTTATGTTATTTTATTCCTCATAATGTTATCCTCCTTATTTTACAGTAGGAGCAGTGAGATCAATTCTCTGCATAATAATGATGGGACAAATCACTGCCTGTCAGTTTTTCTTGAGCAGCAATCTAAGTTTGCCCAGGCTGGAACAAAGGTCTGAAGGCTTCAGCCCTGTTTTTCCCCCCTCTCACTGTTAAGTACTGGAGATTAAGGCTTGGTTCTTGGCTCAGGTTTTGTATTCTCCAGGAGTTTCTGTAGCTTTCTGAGCAGACAACATTCTTTGTCCCCATCCCACATCTTAGATTCCTTTGAGTTACAGGCAGAAGAACTTCATCAAAGGAGGTGGAGGCATTTCAGTTGTGTTTAGGGAGTTGTATTGCATCCCTACATCACACTGCCTTTTCTTACAAGGACTGCCAGATTCACAGTAATACTTGGAATCAGGATGAATCACCCAAATTTATATAATTACCTCTGCTTCCACTGCAAGCTGATAGGCTATTTTTAGTTCTCCAAGTTGAAGAGCAAGTTCAAAACGATGCTCTGGATCTGTAGATACTGCAAGAGCTTGTTGTTTGAAGCCCTAAAATAAAAATCTGAAAATGAAGCTGGGACCTGTCAGGTCAAGCATAGTTTTAAATGCTTCAACAAAACCACTCTGAACAAAAGGTTACAGTGTTCTCAAACAAATGGAAAATTAACAAGAATTAATGCTCACAGATAATATGACTGGGTTTTGCTTAGCAAACTCAATTAAGAATATGAATAAACTGGTTTATTTAGTTTGATAACTTAGAAGTAGTTTTCTTGCCTGTTTTTCAAGAAAATGTGCAACTCTGGTTCTCTGTTCCTTTGGAATTGTGGGAAGAACTTTGTCAGCCATGCCAAAATCTCTTCTCATCACAGCAGTTTGATATTCAAGCACTGAGACCAGCAAAGAGTAACTGACAATGTTTAGCTCTTTATCACCCAAATACAGTCTGTTGTCCTTAGGGATATAGCCCAGAAGATACATGGTTCTGAAACAAAACAAAGAACACTCAGCTTCCATAGATCCACTACAAAACAGTCTATAAAAACAGACTCCAGTCGTTCTTACAGTAGCCAGAATACTCCCATAGACTATTCTACTTTTACTCTTTGTACACTTTCACGCAGCACTGTTTATCCCTCCACAACTACACTGCTGCCTCAGAACATCCAGCTCGTTGTTATCCATCACTCTAAAGCAAGGGACAGCAAGCAGGTGACACAGTTCACCTAGAACTCACTTCACTGAGAGAACCTTTAACACTCCTACCTGGAAGCAGCAACTTACCTGTCCAAGTGGGCGATGGTGACAATCTCTCCTCCAACATAGTAGTTGAGTCTGTTCACAGAACTGGTGTAAATAAAGCAGTCACCGACCCACAAGCCTGTTTTCACAATCTCCTGAATCTCACCAAGAACCTGCAAAGTAAGTTTGGTTTAATTAGACACATAAAAAGGTACTTCGAGGTAGCAGGAAGACTACTGCGATTTAAAATGTAATTCCACATTCTACACTTAAGTAAATAGTTGGGCAAGTCGCAAAAATAAGTTTAGATAAAGATTAGAAGTACATAAATGATCATATAGTTTTACATAAATGCTACCTTAATTCTTACCTAAGCCAATTATAAATCTAGGAGACAAGCACCAAACTAAGCATTAAGTCAAGACAATCAAAAATAACTTTCCTTCTGAAATTTTGCTTTCTGACACTTCCAAGCATGAGATATTTTCACTATTTCTCAAACTTGAGTAACATTTCAAAACTTGAAAATGCTGAAAAGAAATTAAGCTATGACCCAAAAAGTGTATTTTAAAAATAATCTCTATAACTCTCTGAGAACAGTGAACAGATGAAGAGAAATGCAGGCATCAAGGTCTGTTATGTGGGGATTCAAACAAGGATACACTCCTCAGGTATCCCAAAAAAGTGATTAACAGTGTTCCTCAGGCAGGTGTATAATGTGTGATACCACATGGTGTGGGAACTAAGATTTAAATGTTAAACTATGTTAAGGACTAAGTTTGCTGCGCTCTGGGAAGACCTGCTTCTACCATCTATCTTATTCCACACTTTAAATAGAAGGTACCTCAAAGGCATCTTCAATTCCATCTTCAGTGACACCTTCATGTGTTTCTTGGGCTGCTGCAACTTTTTCTGACAGGTATTTCAGAATGAAGAATGACTCTTCTGTAGCAATGCACACAAGCTCACCCGAGTCAGACCAGAAAATCTGTATCATCAGAATCAACAATGGTATAGTGTTAGACACCCCAGGCTAAGAAAGGATAATGTGGAAATTGAGGTTAATACACACTAACTCTAGAAGCTTTAGGACCTGAAAAGCCACCAGATACAGGAATTTTTTTCCTTTTCTGCTACATGACTGAGATAAACTTCAGTTATCACTTTACTACTGACAGCTTGGCTTCTTTCAAGAAAATAAATTTAGTAAAAAAAATATAAATTAGTAAACATATAGAGGCAAATATCTCCAGTCCCATGCAGAAACTCACGTGTTTGGGCTGGATTTCAATTCTGCGAATCAGTTCTGTGTTTTCCCAATCATAGAATGCCAAACCATTAACAGATCTAACTCCCAGCAGAAAGCCACCATAGATGCCTGCAAGAAAATAAAGGTGGGAGAAATCCTCGTTGTGCAAAAACCACACCAACATATCTGTTTTAAAAGTACTTACCTTCTGCCCCAAAATCAGGTTTGAATGACTTCTTCTCTTTGAAATTTTTAAATATCTTTACAACACTGTTGCTCTCCCTGATTGCATACCTAAATAGAAATTAAATTGTAAACAAACAAAAACAATCATTCAGTCTCCAAAGTAGCAAATTATTAAATCATAAGCCGGTACAA
Organism: Grantiella picta; assembly: GCA_013397955.1. Taxonomy (NCBI): domain Eukaryota; kingdom Metazoa; phylum Chordata; class Aves; order Passeriformes; family Meliphagidae; genus Grantiella; species Grantiella picta. The sequence continues at coordinate 4,461,208 of VZRM01002344.1, read as the reverse complement.
AACAACTGCATTTGAGTTATCTTCTATAACTAGCAGAGTGCTAAAAAGACAAACTTTTAAAGCAGGCCAATTATTCAAAGTTCATTATGCATGCAGGTTTTGGTCTTCATGGCCTGAAAACTAAACTAAAGTAGCAGCAGCAGCAAACGTAATGCAAAGGCAAAAACGTGCCAGACTTACTCTGAAGAGTCATGTGCCCACACAAACTCCTGTGCAGAGCCAAAGCTCTTGTTCCTCAGAGCCATGGCTGTGTAGATGATGTATTCACCATCACCACACACCACCACGAACCTGGGGCAGGAGAAAGAGGCATTTGTCAGATACCTGTGTTCAGTTCAACAGGCAGCAGCAAGAAGGCAAATTATTTGTAAAGGTAAAGGCTCCCATGCCCAGTGTACTCACTGCAAATACAAAGAGCACGAGCTTTAGATATTCCTAAAATGTCGTGAGATTGGATTTTTTTCCTGCATTGTATTTTTAGCTATTTGGTATTCCCTCTTCCTTTGGTCTCCACTGAGCAGCTTTTGTACCTTGTACCCCTTCTTTTATTTTAGCCTGTTATAAAATCCCCAAATATTCAAAAGGAGTGATTAAAGAATCTATTACCGTCCATTAGGGTTGTGCTGAATTGTCTGAGGATAGATTTCACAGCTGCCCATATCCTTCACAGCCAGTGGCAACCTCTCTCCATCTTTGATTTCAGCATCTCCCATAGCTTTCAAGTTAGCCTGTTGGACTTCGGAATGTTTAGCCCAAATAATTTTTCCATTTGCATCCATGGACATGGCAGGTTCTTCACGACCAAGCTAGAAAGTAAGTAAGAAGTTAGGTTATGGAAAAAATACATTGCTGATTTTCCTTTCAGTTAAAAATATCAAGTGAAATTGCCCATCTGTCTAAAATGCCAATTCAACTGCCAAAATTTCAGTATTTTATATATTATCCCAGAATCATAAACCAGTTCCTCTGAACACAGGACAGTGATGACTCACAATTTCCCATTCCCAACCATCAACTGTACCTTAACAATAATGCTGCCTTCATCATATCCCAAAGCCACGTTGTTGGAGCCTCTCAAGCTAGCCACACACCACACCCTCTCCATGCCATAGTTCAGGGTGCTCTCCAGGCGGTAGGTGCTGGAGTGCCAAATGCGCACGGTTCCTAGGGAAAGGAAGGGATGGATGCCTTTCAGCTCTCCTCAGGGTGAGGACAGCAGGTGTGCAGCCACACCACAAGGAGAGTTCTCCCCCGAGTTCCCTCCCTGTCCTTTACACAGCAGAAAACACAAAATTACCATCTTCGGAGCCGGTGATGATGATGGGCAGCTCCGGATGGAAGCTGACACACGACACGTTCTGAGCATGTCCTTCCAGGGTTTGGACACAGGTTTTATTCTGAAAAAAAAAAACAAACCCCAAGAGAACACGGTGCTACATTTTACCTTTATTTCTTAAAAAAAAAATCTCCCCCAAACCAAAATATATCTGAAAACATATTTCTGCAGATTTCTTACATTTCCAAGGCGCTTAAACAACAGCACTAAGCTATTAAAAATTGTGATTGTATTGAGTTGTACCTCCTGCCCTGAAGAAAATATTTATTCCCCTTGACAGAGGTGTTCTCCTCTATTTTCAGATGTGTTTATGACTAGAAAATATGCTTTCTCAGAGCTGCATAGCACAACAGATTAAAGCAAGACAGGAGGCTGAGTTCACTGCAAAAAAAAAAATCGTAACATTGTGTCCTGAATTTTGTTTTTTTCCAGTTACCTTAAAGAAATATCAAATCTCATGTGAAATGAGGATACAAAATGGAGCGAGTCAAGTGTAGCTATATTACCATTTTCTCATCTAATTTAGGTCTTTGGTAAGAATGTTCATTCACACACTTGTGAAAGAAAGGCTACTCTGCTTGAGATAACTAAGACTGGAGTATGAATCTGGTGTCTCCAGCTGCACATGGCTGCAAAATTTCAAGCACTGTTGTGTCACACTCATTACTTCAGTGAATGCTTAAATTAACAGTGCCAGCTTCAACTTTTGGGCTTGGATTACTCTACAGCAATAAGCTTTACCAACCAGGAAGCACCACCTAACACCTCTGGTCTTGCTCTTCTGGCCATTCAGATATTTGTACACAGGAAGAATTTATGAATTCTAGGGTCCAACAACAGAATTGAATTCCTGGATTTCATGTCTGTTTCTTGTAGAGCATTCAAACAGGGCTCCTGTCAAGTAGAAGTAAATGCATATGTGTCCATGCAACACCTGAGCCTGGGCAAATGTGCACAGCATGAAACACAAGGTGGGGAAAAGCAAAAAAGAACTAAGGGGAAAATAGTGAGAAGTGAAGGGATTGAAGGAGTTGATACACAAGCAGTATTTACACTCGAACATAAAAGAGCAACACCTTAATCCACAAACATGAAGCCTAAAAGGCAGGGATCAATAGGTTAAAAGAAAAAACCCTAATGCAACCAACAGAAACTTTATGCCCAATGTTTCAACCTGCACAAAGGCTCCTGAAGAGCTGAGCACACACCTGGTAGTCCCAGATCTTCACCAGTCGGTCATCTGCCCCAGAAATGAGGTATGGCTTGTCCCCACCACTGTAATAGTCAATGCAGTTCACTCCTTTCTCGTGGCCTTCCAGGGTGAAGTTGGGAGATGATGATCCAAGCTGCCACACCTTGGCCACAAAAGACCCAACAAAACATCAGCCATGTGTACTTAGCAATCTTTTGTGCCCAGGTCACCCTTGCCAAGCACAGCAGGTATCCAGATGTGCTTTACAAGTCCAAAGAGAAATAATACAGAATTCCAAAGTCACAGTTGTCTTCTTAGTGAAGAGCCTCAACAACTGCTCAGCAAACTACCAGTCCTTCCCCCTAGTAAACATAAATAACATGCTGAGTTGCCCATGCTCTGCTCATACCTCTAAACAGTGGAATTGGTTTCTTTAAACTTTTTTAAAGACATGAAACTGTATAAGGCACTGCCTTTAAGAAGCAGTATGTGTTTATAAAAGTAACTGATAACTAATTATTATCGTACATGAGCTTCCTCCACCTGCATCCTGAATTTTGATTTTTCCAGTTACGTTAAATGAATATCAAATTTCATGTTAAATGGGGATGCAAAATGAAGCAAGTCAAGTATAGATATATTACTATTTTCTTACGTTTATCACATCAAATCAACATTTACATGCACCTGATCTCAACATGTGTGGACATATGAAATCAAACCTAGCTTTTTACAGCCAATATACTGGTAATGTACAGAAAATGTGAGGCAGTGTCACTGCTCAGAGGCTGCAAATCTGTAGTCACAGATATTTAATAACAGCTTCACAGCAAATGAGACTCATCAGGGGCTACCATGAGAAAGCTGAAGGCATCTTTGGAAACAATACCATGGACAGCCAAGGACATGAAAGTAATGGGAGAGACACCTTTACCAGGGTTTAGCTTTTTCTTGTCAATGCACAGTTAAAGCCTTTCTCCACTACATAGTTTCAATACTCCCAAACCACTCACTGACAGTATAACCATTACTCCTCTCCAGTACCTCTGTGTAGTCCAAATGGAAATGCAGCACTTAATTTAAATACTACTTTTCGATGATTAAAGGCAACAGGTAATCTGGTAAATTTACTGAATTACTTAGCAGGTACCTGGATAAATGTCCAGGTCTTTGTTCAATCAAAATTCCATCACTGCACATGCTTTTAAGAATACTGACCCTCATCCATACAGGACGATTGGCTTGTGTATGCTGATCATCACTTAATGACTAAAAAACCCAAATACAGTTTCTCTACCTTAATTGTCCTATCCAAAGAGGCACTGGCAAACTGATTATTGTCTTTTGGGTTTATGACGATCTGCATGACGTAATGGGTGTGTCCTTCAAAGACCTGAGAACAAGACCATTTTTTGTCCCAGTCCCAGAGTTTAATCAGCATGTCATCTGAAAAAAAAAACAACCCACAAACAACAAAGCTTCAGTGAATGATAACCACATTCTTACAGTACATAATCCTTCATAACTTCATCTTAAAGACTGGAAAGGAGGCACTGCTAACAATCTATTTTCATCTGTAGGATTACCAGTCCTTGCAGAAGGACCACAGGGAGTGAAAATTTCTCAAAAGTTGTCCAGTAAAATGGTGATAAAACTAAAAAGAAATATATCTGTCTTTAAAATGCAGGTTAGGAATCAAGGTGTTGAATTATTAATCTTAAAATAGTGGGCAGACAGGAAGCAATTTGCTCTGTTCTTTGTTCTGCAATACCTATTCTGCTAAGGGTTAGGAAGCAGAGACAACTGAGCTGGGTCCTTAGGTACCTTTAACAGCAAAAGAGAAATGCAGAGTGCCTGTGACTCACAGAGCTCTCTGCAGCCCTGCAGAGCTCTGGCTACATCAGTAAGGTTTCCAGGAAGGAAGAGGACTGAGCAGCACAATCTAAGTGTTGGGCAAGATGTGAAGGGACACTGGGGTCTTCCACACCTCAGTAAAACAGATCACCTCAAAGGACAGAGCACTCAGTGGTTTTTTTGGAAAAAAAGATGAAAGTTATCTGTTGCTTTCAAGTCAGATTCACAGCTGAAAACTTACTCCAAACCACTGTCAAATTTTTTAAAAAACAGAACTTAAGCTGTTATTTGAGAGTTTGCCACACTAATTAGCACATATATGAACATTTCCTCTGGCAGATATTAAGAGATAAGGCTCTTTGCTCTTCTCTGACAAGAACATAAGCTACTATATTTTAAACTGTAAGTGCAGTTGATATTCCATTAAAGAAACAGGAACGCATCTAGCAAAAAACCAACAAAGTGACAACTCTCGTGCTCGCTACATGCAATCCCCCACTACACAGAAGACAGAAGCCTGAAAATAGCTGAATATGAAAACATCCCCAAGGACTCTCACCACTGCTTGTGAGGATGAAGGGCTGCGTGGGATGCACAGCAATGCAGCGGATGTAGTCGGAATGGGCCTCAAACATGTGAACTCTTTCCAGGGTGTTGTAATTAAAAACTCGGATTTGCATGTCATCCTAGGAAAGGGAAGAAAAACCACCATGCAAACAAGTCTCTTGTACAGTGCACCTTCTGTGCAATGAAGGGGAGCTAGTAAAAACATATTCCACCACTGAAGACAACAAAATGTTTAAGGAATTTTGTCTGCTAATGATACAAATTATACTTAGATTCAGAAGAGTATAAATTACACATTGCTGTTCCGAGTCATTTATGAAACAGAAAAAACTTCAACCAAATTTTCATTTTTAATAGTAACTAGGTCATGGCAGCATAGGATAATGAAATGAAAAGAAATGTTTACACTGTGTGCAGGGCAGAAGACTAGGAAAAGAAAGTTGAGACAAAAATATTTAGGCATTACCTTAATTTAGCCAAAAAATATTCATTCCATACAAAAAAATGTGCTAGCAAGATTAGACTACAACTATTCCTCTCAAGGTAGATTCACTGAATAAAAGCACAGATTTTTTTTTTGTAACGGTGATCAAAACAAAACCATTTATTTTTAGTATAACCAAGAACAAAAGCAGAAAGCAATTTCTAACTCACCTTACCTAGGATTGTCATTAGTTTTATCTTAGTTAAAGCAGCACCATTAAGGTGCCAGTTGAACTACATCTACTTGGAAGTACTTGCAGTGTTAATCACCTTAGCAGGTTGCTCTCTTTTGAAATGAAAAGTTTAAGCTTCTAAGCTTCCCTTAAAAGAGAAAGTTTCTGGGAAACAGTAGTGAAGTATTTCCTTCTCTTCTACAAATTCCTATCACATCAGATTATTACGTGATGCACAAAGTAATGAAAATAAATTAGAGAAAGTGCAGGTGCATAAGAAATCACAAGAGGAGAACAGCTTACAGCTCCAGTAACAACCCAGTTCTTCCTCGCCACAAATTTGGCAGCTCTCACGGGCAGGTCACACACTTCAAAATTCTTCACCAGAGTCTACAAATAAAAATAGTTACGTTTATAGCACTGGAGAAAACACCAGTTTTGAAATCAGCTCTTTATATTTTCCTAACAGTATGTCACTTCCTCGTCTACTAATATTGTGACTTTTGTACACAAAGGAGAGCACAGTCAATTAATGGTATTGATTTAAGATTCTTGTTTAAATTCAATTTTTCAACACTAGCTACACATCTGTCACTTATGAATATTGCATACTACAGGAAAACTGCAGCCATCACCTGTGTTTCGTGGTTCCAAACACAGACACTGCCGTTGTACAGGCTGGCCAGCATCCATGGCTCGGTGGGGTGCAGATCCACACTCTTCACCCGGTCTGACCGCGCTGTCAGCTTCCGCTTGATGTCCAGGCGGAGAGGCTGGGGGAAGAGAATTGGGAATAGCAGGTTATTGAACAGGAAACTGGCACAGGAACGGAAAAAGGAAAGCTGAAGTTTACTCTTAAAATAAAAGGATTCAATCCTGCTTTTCAGGCAGAAGGTCACTACTCTTTGCTATCCATCTCTGTATTTGTTTTTGTAGGAAGCATCACATCCCCAAAATGGCAATGGATTCATTTAATTTAATTACTGAAATTCAGAATTTCTTCATATTGTAAAGAGTATCTCCAGTATGGTCAAAAACCCCCAAAAATGCACTGCACATCTTCCTGCTCTCCCTGAGCTACAAAAGCAAAACAAAGAGAACTTGCTCCCAATACAAATGTTAGAAAATTAATCTTCCTGCAACTTCACCTGATAGAGCAGGAAGAAAAGTCAGTTATCACAATAGAGCACAGCAACATTTTCCCATTATAAATTTACTTCCATTCACAATTCCAAAATTACGTTTCAGAATGGAACACTACATTGCAGAAACAGAGAGGGAAAGGTTAAAGTCTTTCCTTTACAAAGAAGGCTGTAACCTTCCACTTACACCACTGCCAGTGTAAAGCCAGAGTATTTAAAAGGCATGAAGTCTAGCAATGCGATTTTCTAAAATACTCGAGGCGTTACAGAGTCATTTAGACACTGAGTTGAGATCACTTGATGCTGGTTCTATCTCAGAGAACTTCGTGGATAATAGCTGATCAAAGAACACTGCACGTATTCGTAAAACCTGCTGTTATATATGAGAGACACTGCAAGGAGAAAACACCGTTATCACGTAGTGCCTGTATCACAGACAAGACATCGAGTGGCAAAGCTGAATTTGGGGTTCATTTCTCCTGCCAGAAACACCAGGAAGGCAATACCAATTGCACTCGGGTCTGTGCTTATCCTTGGAACTGCTGGGATGTGCAGCTCCCAGGGCCGGGCAAGGCCGATCCGAAGTGCACAGGCATTTTAAGCACCGGCACAGCCGCTCGGTGGGTCCGAGGAACACCCACTGTCCAGCAGCGCTGCTGCTCCAGCCTGGCCCCTCCGGCCCCCGGCTCCGCCACCGCGGGGCTGCGTGCCTCGCTGGGCCGGGCGGGATGGTCAGCCCCCGCAGCGGGGCCCGCACCGAGCGCGCCCCGGGACACGCCCGTCCCGTCCCGTCCCGTCCCAGCCGCGCCCACCATGGCCCCGCTGTCCCCAGTGCCGCTCCGCTGCCGCTCCGGCCAGGATCCGACCTCCGACGTGGAGCTTCCGGGACCGCCGCTCTCGCGAGAGTGCCGCCGGAGCGGGCCGGAGTCTCGCGAGAATGAGGCTCCGCTGTGGGATGCCGGGATGTGTAGTCGGCGGTGCCGCGCGGGGCAGGCTGGGAGCTGTAGTCGGCGCGCGCCCCCTCACGAACGGCAGGGGGCGGTCGGAGCTGTGGACTCGCAGGTTTAGCGCTATAAGGGACTCACAGGGATCGTCGAACCCAACTCCTGGGGCTGCACACGACATCCCTAGAGTAGCACCACGTCTGAGAGTGTTTTCCAAACTCTTCTTCAACTCTTGGTGTTGTGACGACTGCCCTGGGGAGCCTATTCAGTGCCCAACCACCCTCTGGTGAACGATATTTTCCTGATATATCCAACCTAACCCCCCCGACTCAGCTTCATGCCATTTCCTCCAGTCTTGTCTCCAGTCACAAACGTGAAGAGGTCAGAAGCTGCTCCTGTTTCCCCTTGTGAGGATGTTCAAGAGCACAATGAGGTCTCCCCTCAGTCTCCTCCGGGCTGAGCAAACCAAGTGTCCTANAGTGCCCAACCACCCTCTGGTGAACGATATTTTCCTGATATATCCAACCTAACCCCCCCGACTCAGCTTCATGCCATTTCCTCCAGTCTTGTCTCCAGTCACAAACGTGAAGAGGTCAGAAGCTGCTCCTGTTTCCCCTTGTGAGGATGTTCAAGAGCACAATGAGGTCTCCCCTCAGTCTCCTCCGGGCTGAGCAAACCAAGTGTCCTAAGCCACTCCTCATACGGCTTCCCCTCCTTCACCATCCTCAGGAGCCTCCTTGGGACACTCTAGAATAGCTTAATGGCTATTTTCTCTAGTGGTGCCCAAAACCGTGTCCCCTCAGTGTCCCCTGTGCAGTCCCCTGTGTGACCTTGTACCTCTCAGTTGAGGACGGTGCTGAAGAGCTCCCGGGCAGTGCTCAGGTGCGAGTGTCCCGCTCCTGTCCCCGTCTGCAGCCTCAGTGTGCACAGCGGTGACACTGGCTGAGGGGACAGCTCCTCGGTGACAGCACTGTGAGGTGACCTGAGCCCAGCATGCTCATCCCTCTCAAAGACCTGAGCCTGGTCACTCCCGCAGACCTTGTGACAGGCGAAGTGACACATTTCTTAATCATTTTGTCAGCTAAAATTGCTGCAACTCCGAACAGCATCTCATAGACACGGGGAATGTGAGGGTTTGGGAAGCACCAGAGCACAAGGAACGACTGTTGAGGGAATTTCTCCTACCCCTGCTGCCAGACTGAAATTCCATCTCTAAAAATTGCATCCTCCACATTTCGTTGTATAAAGGAGAGGAATAACACGGAGGATATTTATATTCATTGGGATTTTCAGTCAAAGAAAATTCTCCTTTCGATACAAGTGTTCATCTGGGGATTAGGAGCTCCGTGTGTTCTATCCCACAACACTGCAAGAAGGATTACACTGGCCTGGAGTGTTTCCAGTCTGAAGGACATAAACAAACAAAAGGGAGAGAGACAGAATAGGTACTGCAACTCTTGTCATTTTCACTCCAAGAGAGAAAAGACAGATAATTAAAACTTTAAAAAACCCCACAAGTCTGATGAAAAGTGAGAAGAGAAATGCCTGAAGCAAGAAAAGGGGCACAGTATTGTCAGCTGCTATGGGTGAGTTTAGACTTTCAGCTTTCTTTAAGGCTTGCTTTCCACTTTGAATTCATTACAGTAATGATTCTACAGTGTAATGAATAATACTGAAAATGTTTGAGTACAGAATTTGAGGGTTCAGAATCTGGATAAACTTGCCTAAAATGAATGATCTGGGTAAAATTTATGAATTTTGAGTGTAGTTCATGAATTTTAGTTATCTGAGGTGGAACACGGAAAGAAGAGATGCAGAGTAAAGATACCATAGTAGGAAATGTAGGTAGTGGGATATATACGGCACACATTGTATGTTTTTCCTTGAAAAACTCAATGAAGTCCTGTCCAAAGAGAGATAAGCCTATAACAGGGCAATTAAAGATGAAGCAAGGCCAAGGGAAGATGAAGGTATAGAACTTGTTAGTCAAGAAAATAACTGCAGAGAAAGGAGGAAATTATTTTGGTGTTAACCTCTCCTGTGAAGTTGTAATAATAGAAAAGCTAAGGGGGAGAGAAAAAGCACAGGGTGTAAGCCAGGACTGACCTTACAGTAGGAAAGAAGAAATGAAAAAAGCAATTAAATTCGAAATGAGAAATATCCCACACAGCTGTTAGAGGCAAGTTTACCAGTTGGGTACCAGTTCTGAGTTAAAACCATGATCCACTGTGGAAATTAAATGGGTATACAGAGGAAATATATTATGTATTTGTTTGCCTTTCACATTCTTTCCTGCATCCTCTGTACTGGTCACTGTTTCACTGGGGGTTGTATACAAACCAGCTGGAACATAGGGTGTCTCTAACAAGTCTTTCAGTACAGGGATTACAGGAGAGCACAATCTCTACTTCAGGTTTTTTTGTGTGACTCAACAGCTATTCTTAGGTTTGTTTACTGCAAGGTATTTTTCAGGTGAAACCTGCTCCCCAACACAATGTTTTATTCCAGACTAGTGAAACAGAGGTAACTTTGCTTCTTGTGGGCATTGTCCTGAAGCTCCTCAGTGCCCCTTTCTTGCCTCTGCCTGCTTGGCTAGGCAGTAGCACTTGCTGCAGCTTCGCTGGAGCAACACACCTGTGCTGGGCATTTGGCTTTTTTCCTCCCAGGCCTGAGAGAAATCTAGCATTTTCTGTGCTTTAGGGGAAGGGCACAAACCTGAGTTTGTCTGTCTCCTGTAACTACCTGCTATCTTTAAGACCACAGGCAGGAAAAGGGGACAGGAGAGAATGATATAGGGAAATGATGAGATGGCGAGTAAGTAGAGCACAAGCACAGGCCTGGCTTCCTTGTAAAACCAGAATAAAGCTGTACAGAATATTTACAATGAAGGGTGTAGAGTCACTCCACAACTGCCTTCTTGTTAGAAACACAAGCAGCATTTCTGGAAACTGTGGCTATATGTGTGTATATAAGTGCATAATAAAGGAACTGGTAATAGGGTGTTGCAGGACACATTTCCTGTAGGTGCAAAGCTACTTTTAAAGCTCTTGAAAGTTCTCAATGGAAAGCATCAAAAAGGACCTTTTTTATTACCCAAATAATTGCCTCTCAGAAGAGCTGATCCACTCAATCTTACTTTTCTTAGATTTCAGGTTAGATACTTTTAGCTGTGAAATTATTGGCAGGTTTTGAATTTGTATGGCAATAAAAAGTCTTTTTGGAAGGAGGATATAGCATTTCAAGATTAAAATAAAAAGTACAATATCATTATTTCAAAGGAAGATATCAAAGCAGTTTGAGATACCAATCACAAGCACCTGTAGTTTATCCTTAGTGTACCAATTTAATTTTAACTGGTTTTTTAACAATAAAATACCAGTCCACTTTCTTTTTCTCTCAAGTAAAGACTAGCGGTCTGGAAATAAGGGCCATATCTGTGTGGCTCATCCTATATGTGTGAAAATTAATCTTCAGCTATTGAATGCTGTCAGGTAGACTCATACCTGGCGTAATAAATATAATGTGTGCTGCTGCTTGCTGCAGCAGGCAGTGCAGTCCTGAGGTCCAATGTTTCTTTGCCTTGATTGATCTACCCAGGATGCCAATTCTCTCTCCAGATTTCTCCAGATTTCTTATGGGGTTATGTGGCACCTCCTGGGATAGCTGCATTTCACTTTGGGGCTCAGCTCAGCAGTGCCTTGGAGCTTGACTAACTGAGGTGGTGTTGATGGCTTACTAATTCCCTAAGTGTTCTGTCAGTTATTTTGTAACCTGAATTACTGTATTATTCTCATAAAATCCTTGCTTTTAGAAGAAACACAGGCACTTACATCTTTAGGTCAGCTCTAGAGTATTGTAAAGTGTTTATTTCATACGTGAAATTAATGTGCTGTGCTCTTGATTGCCAGGAGTTAATACTTGCAGTGCAGCGAACTGAAGCAAAACTCATTGTAGTGTTAGCTTGGAAGATAGTAAAGATTGATGGAACATGGTGGGTTTAAAGGAAAGGTGTTATTAACATGCAGGTGGCAGAGCTGTGAGACAAACCCCACTGTAAATCTGAATTAAAGCCTCCCTTGTTATGGTAGCGTTTCACTTTGTGGTGGCTCAGGGACATGGCAGTGTTGTGGAATGCAGTTTGTTTCTTTTAGTCTGAGATGCCCAGCCTGTCTCTTATTCTCTTGGAAACAACCTAGCCTTGGATATAATCCTGCCTCATGTACCAAGCATTAAACTGACTAGAATAATGAGGAATTAAAATGCTAGTAAAGAAATGAGAACTGTCAAAAGTCTGGAGCTCATATTAGAAAAAATATAATCCCATCCTCTCCAAACCCTGAAACCTGTCAGTAACAGTCTGATGGTGCATAAACTGGTAGTTTCAAAAAATGGTTGTTCCTTCAACTACAATCATATATGTGGTGCATAAGAGAAACTAGATACTGCAGTAAGTAAAGAAGGGATTGGAAATTTTATATTTGATAGCGTCTAAAATAATATTGCCTGACAGTTTCATTGCAGACCTGCCTTTTCAACTTACAATTCTGCCCAACTTCAGCCACATGGGTTTGGATTATTTTGTACTTTATATCTTAATCTCAACAAGATCACCTATTTCAGACTGTATTTTCAAATTTCTGTAGAAAGATTTACTGTTTTTAGAGGGTTTTAAGTGAGCACAAATACTACCTTTTTAAAATCAGGAACAGGATAATCAGCAATACTTCTAGCATAATCTGATATGGACTTAATTTAAATAGAAAGTATAAAGTATTAATTGTGGTGGCACACTAGTATGTGATACCCACATGCTAATAACAAGGAGAGAGATGTCTTTAAACAGACAACTCTTATAAAAAAAGGTTGTCAGTGAGAGAGAACAAAGTGTTGTACATAATATAAAGACTCCAGTTTCCTGACCTCTTGTGCTACAGCTTCTCTGGGCACATTTGATTCATTAGATAAGTGCTATCTCTGTGTCATTCATGTAATCACTTAGCAAGAACCATCTTGATTGACCTGTTAGCGCTTCTGATTTATTAAGACTTGCTTCTTGTTTTATTTCCTGGAGGCCACAGTCCCAGTTTTGGCATGATTCCATTTCCATTAAGATTGGTGGCAAAAGGGCAGGTCTTGAAACCACAGAAGTGGTTCAGAAGGCAGCAGTTTATATCCTCCCAGGTATTCCAAGTTTGGAGCTCATAATTTCTTTATCAGATTTACAATGCCTTTCACTGTACTTGAATGTTGGTGCTAATGTTCTTTTATTGAGTTTCGAGGTTCAGATAAACTTATTCCATTTTCTCTGCTCATCTTCAAACCTGCCAAACTGTTCCTAAGATCTGATTCAGTGAGCAGTTTAGTTTGCCCTGAATATAGTGTTGAGATAACACAAACTAGAAAACCTATAAAATGGTTTCTTCAAGTCTGATGAATATCAGTCCAGTAGCTACTTAAAAATTTCTGTAATGATATTGATTTCTGGGCAAGAAGATTCTGTGATTTTCATTTTTATTTGCTATTATATATTATTACTTTATCGCTGCTGACTATGGAGTTGGAGCATTCTTGGGAAATGATTCAGCATCAGGTTTTCCATAAGCTTGCAAAAAATGTTTATTGAATAGTATTGGTTGCCAGACCTCTTAAAAACTAAAACTACAGTGTTTGTTTTCTACTGAAGTTAGGCAAAATTGATATAGAGTTGTTTTTTATCCAGAAATAAAAGGAATAAAAGGAAATTTAGGAGCAGCACTATGGACACTTAGTCAATATGAAAGGTTAGAGGTCAGACTTTGGCAATTGACTGTAGCTTGTGAAGGAAGGAAGTTGGTTGTTTTCTCTTGATCTGGAAGTTTTGTGTTTTCCAGATGCAGCGGTGAGGCTTCAGCTCCCCTGCAAATCTTTACAATGTGCAGAACAATCCAGAATCCAAGTATCTAAATATCCTACACTAGTGTCTGTTTCCAAGGAAAAATAAGGATGTTAAAACTCTTTTATGGCCGTGCAGTGGTATCAGACAACTGTCTTTCACTTGTGCATTCTCAACGAACAAAGGGAAGGAAATTGAGATTAAAGCACAGATGTCATTGTTGTCACTAAGATCCTACTGCTTCAGCACTCACCCCACAAGGCCCACTGCTCTGCTATGGGCAATCTTTTGTTTTTAGAATTTGATAGCAGTCGTTTCACCACGGGCTCAAATGCAGGTCAGGCATGTGGTGTGCTAGGCACAGAAAACTAAACCCCTGCTACTATGTTTTGGTTTCAGGGCAGGGTGAAACACAGGGTGTCAGAAGAATCTTTTAGAAACCCAAAATGACCATAATCAAACACTATTCTCTCAAGAGACATCTGTCATATAAATGTGGCTTTGTCAACAGGTTGGAGCTTTTTTTTTTTTGTTAAAGATAGTTGTTTTTCTAGGAAAGATCAAAACCACTCTGTATTTATGATTGGAGCTGCATAGTTACATCATTTATGAGTTTGCATTGTGCTGAGAAAATGAGCAACACCCAGAATTCTATGGCATTTCTGTAGCACTGAATGTGTGTCTTTGTATCAAAAGCTTTTTCTTCACAATAACACAGTACCAAGTTGTTTATGTAGGAGAGCAGGCAGTGATGAAAGCTATATTAAATTTTATCCTTGCTCCTTTATAATAATCACACATAAAGCCAGAGGCAAATACAACTATATATTTGTATATACAAGTCCTATACAAGCACTGTTTCTTGTTTTCCCATTTCTAGTAGAACCTAAATCATTAATTTTTTTAGAGATACAGTCATATATATATAATTCAATAATATTAGTGTGTGCTATGTACCTTCTTTGTGTAGTCTGAAAACTGCAAGTTATCCCAACTATCTCTGTCCATTGTTTGAATTTTCAATCTCAGGCTGTAGCAATTAATGAGCTTTAATGTTTTAGCTTTAAATATCTCTTTTTCTATCCTTGGTCAATATATTACATAAATAGAACCTGACAGAGGATTTGCAGTATTCAGATCTTCTGGACAAATCCATTCTCAAAGATGAAGTACACAGTCTATTAAAGAATGAGGATCAGTATAGAGTCTCAGTTTTGAGTAAAAAAGTTTAAGCTTTTAATCCTAAAGGTTTCTGGTTTAACTCTCATGCTGCTATTCTTGCAAATGCTACCATTCTCTAATAAAGTGAGCTTCCCCCTCCCTCCAAGTAGTGATTGTAACTATCACCCACACATAGTTTTATACCATTTATGAATTCTTCCATAAAAATGGATATGGATTATTTTTATATGGTTTTCGAAATTAAAACTGTTGAATTTTAATAATATGTAGACTGTATCTCATTGGAATTTCATCCCCCCAAAGTAAAAGTACTTGGAAAGTTGTGTGTTTATGAGTGCACACATTATCTTAACAGTTCTGTTCCTAAAAAGAAATGACAAGACTATTTTTCAATTTACCACAGAGATATAAAATGACAATAATAATAGTGTCTTTGGTTTGAGGGAAGACGGCAGTGTGATTACAAGATTAGCCACTCGATGGCGCCTTGATTCTGTTAATATCTATTTTTTTTTTCATCTCTGATGTCTGGACACAAAATCCCAAAACTGGTTTTGTAGTAAATCCATCTGGGGAAGAATGCTTATCACATATTTTTAAACGATAGTTTTTAGTGTCTTCTGCTGAAGTAAATAAAATTATTTCAATTTTTACTGATGCCTTTGAACTCCAGCCTTTCAATGAAAAATGATGAATTCCCTCAATTTTGGTGAAGCAGTTCTTCGATGTAAATATTTGTGCATGGACAGTGGCATGGGAACAGTTCCTGGCATCAGATTGACCAACAAGACCTAATGGCTTTGTGATATTTTTTTGTGTGTGTCAAAGGGCCACAGTACCGCCATTATAAAAAATGCTAATAGAACAGATCTGGTATTTTAGGGCATTGCTGTGTTCTCTGCATACTTGTCTGTTTTGCTGACAAAATCCTGGCTCATTAGATGGGTTTGCAACTGCAAGAGACGTCATCCACTGTTTGAGACTTTTTAAAATTAGTTACAAAATTACTTAAATGAAAATGCTTTCTGATTTTTTATATGAACTATTTCATGACAACTGATGAATATTGTTATATTCCCTGTATTAAAAATTAATGATGGAGTTGTTTGAGGGGCTTCTCCAAGATGGGATTCAGAAGACTGACTCTGGCTGCAAATAGAAGCTGGAAGTGTTTATAAAACTAACACTGCAGACAATGCCATTCTGTCAGCAGTACCTTTGGTGATTGTATGTTGGCTGAGAGATTTCTGGTGTTTGGGAAAGTAGATTTGATTTGGACAAGATGAAAACTGGGCTTTACTGGCTGACATCAGGTTTGTGTTTATCGTTTGTGTGACAAAAGGAAGTTTCTGGCAATAAGCCTTTGCAGCGTAGACCAGATTTTAAGGATATTTTTCTGTGCTGAAGATGGTAGAATAGAAAAAAATTCTTGTTGTACTACTCTTATATAAGTTCTCTTCAAAAAGAAAAGAAATCACTAAATTAAAGTATTTACCTTCAGACATGATGCTGTAAATTCTTCAAGTAACTTCGGAAAGGACCTTGGAGTGTGTTAGTATCAGGTATTGCAGAAAGGCTCTCTATACCCTGAAGTGGATGGGACAGCCATGCTGTACTTTAAAGCTCATTTCACCATGCAGTGGCATGGTTACAATCGTACACACTTAAAAAAACTACATAAACCAAGATTTTTTTTTTTGCTCCCTAAATACAACCAAATAAGAAGACCTGACATTGAACTGGATACAGAATTTCTCAGATTAAACCTTCTCCTGCCTAAACGTAGATGCAGAAAGCTCTGATGTCTTTTTTTTATTGCTATATAATCATTATAATGCAGGGGGAAAATGGTGATAAAAGCACCTTTATGCTCCTAAGTGAGTGGAGATTAATTACTGCTGAGGCAGCTGGCAGGGAAGGATAGGAGTAGTAATGGTTTCATTACCAAAACCTAATGGAGTGGTTAGGAAAGAAGGAGAAGTTATAACCTTTTAACAAACTGAGATCAATTGATTGAAATAATTCCATATTTTGGTCCTTAAGCACACATGGAATCCAGAAAACAACCAAAACAGGTTCCCCAAATGCTCTAGCATCGATCTATTATTTGAGAAAATTTTCTGCCTGTAAACTGTGTAAGGGGAAACTGACTGCTGGGTATGAGGCTGTGAACATACTTGACTGCAGAATTCCATCCACAGTGGATGTACTGAGAAGTCTTGGTTGTTACTGTTGGTCATCAAGGAAAAGGACTGCATATATGGGGAATATATTGTAGGCCCATATTATTAGATAAATTGTTGCGCTCTTGTTATATCTACCAGAGTGAAAATGATTTATTTTATCGAAGAATTTCAATCTGTGTCTAATTCCATTCAGAAACAAATTTGCAGTTCAAGGTGAATTTTTGGGGTCTTTTTTAACCTATTCCAAGGTGCTGAAGTATGTTCTGTTTTTCACTGAAAAATTCCTAAAATGTTCTGAGTCTCATTTTATTTAAATTTCTTGCAGTAGGACAGCTACAGAGTTCTGTCACATACTTTATAAATAAAACTGGAGATCTGAGAAGTTATTATGGTGTTTTCATGCACAGCCTTGCTTACATTTGTTTATATTGAGACATACAGTAAGCAAAACAGATCTTTTTTCTTGTGACTTCATGAAGGATTGACTTTCTTATTTGAAACAAATGACAAACACAGACTGCATCAACAGCATCTAGAGATTTATCCTTGTAAAAAAGCAAGTTAGAGAAACCTGGAAACCCAAGTCTGAGCTCAAGAGCCAGCATCTTCATTGCCTTGCATTCATGCTGTGTTAATGAACATTACAGAAGTTTAAACTGCTATGCTAAAATATGTTTGGCAATTCCATTTTGCTATCTTGCTCTGGGGAAGTTCAGCTAGTTGATATGAGATCATCTGGTGCAGGTACAATACTGACTGAGCCAGGTGAGGCAGGGAGGAAGAGATGCAACAACACAGGCTGACAGCCCTATGGCTGTGAGCAGATGTTGGAGCTGGAAGTCCAAGCTCAGGCAAAGGCTGGAGCTGTCTAGACTTCCATTGGGGATCATGGATCCTGCAGCCTACTGGCCAAGAGTTAATTTACTGTTGCCACTGTCATTTAGTCACAGTCTCTTGACCATTCTGCTCTGCTGCAGAATGACTGTGCAATCAGCATGGCCATAGAAAACCTGGTGCTGCTTCTTGTTTTAAATGACACAAGTTCCCTAAAACAGAAATCGTTCCATTATGATCATACAAAGCCTTTCTCTGGAAAACAGTTATTTTCCTTTAGTGACTCTGGATGTGCTAACACTTTAACTAAGTGCTCGTGTTTTCTGTGTATTCAGTTTATGCCATCAAGGAAAGCAATTTGCTGTAATGCTACACAAGGCACCCATTAGTAGCAAACAGCAATCTGTGTTTTTAGAGAACCAAGGCTGTTATTTCACAAAGGGAGCAATTCAACTCTGCCTTAATCCTCTAACCAGTAAAGCTCATCTTCCAGGTGTTATTCCTGACTATTTTACTGCTTTAGGCTTCTGAAAAATGTTTAGAAAATGAGAGTCTAATTTAAATTAAGTTGTTGGTGATTTATTAAAAAAATACAATGTGATATATATCTATATTAATAAATGCAAATGCTCACATTTTTTAAACGACAGAAAAAATACTTTATGTCACATGCCTTTTTTTTACATGCTTGTTTTCACCATCTAAGCAAAAAGAAAAATATTTAACTTAAAACTCTGTTTCTAAACATTCAACAATTTTATTGCTTTCATTTATTGTATCAATCAGTGAATAACAATACACATTTTTCTGACCCTGATACTTTGAATGCATTGAATTCTGCAGCTTCAGAGTCTGCAGTCTGTGTTATCAGTAGAGATGCATGATCTGATCAGGATCTGATCTGGCTGAATTGAATAAATTACTCCCTGGAAGTGCTCTGACTTAAGTAGAACTACTTGCAAAACAAGCTTTAATATGTAGTTTGACACTCTTACAATTATTTCACAAACTGAAAAATTAATTAAAACCATATAAAGAAAATATAAAATTATCTAATTTGAGAATATACTGTTTTCTCACTTGTTACACCAACTGACTTTTATTACAACTTTGTTCATTTTTGTGCCAAAGCCCAATAACCTTTCTCTGGTCAGGGTAGAAGGCATGACCATGGAGCAGGGTATTTTTCACCCAGTGACTCAATGTTTTGCAAAGGCACACTATACACTACAGTTGGCCTTTAGGACTACTCTCCCGTTGGAAAAGCATTGCTTTAATCTGATCATCAGAAAATTTAAGCAATCTTTGGCTTCAGGGCACCTCCAGGAAAAAATATAGACTTCAGCTATTAAAATTCTTTTCCCCTATACATGTGTAGGAAAAGATGAGCAAATTAAAAAAAAATCGGTTACTACAGAGGCAGCCAGAAAAAGACAAGTCAGTTAATTTAGTAAGTAGAAAAAATATTTAATATTTTAAAGTAGGCAATGAAAGAAGGACTGGTGTGAGCAGCAGAACCACCAAAGCTTGATTTCTAGTGATTTTTATGTCGTGGTTGAATTAATTGACATCCAGCTGAGGGTTTTCCATGGTTATAGGTGTTTATCCTAAATGATTTTTCTGGGACTTGATAAACAGGAGTTCACCCTGTAGCCTTTCTTTTACTGGAGGCATTCTATCAGGCCATTAATTTTCACATAGTGGTGTAGAAATAGTGTATCTTAGAGACTTTATCTTTCACAGTCAGGTTTGGTTGGGCAATCTACACTGGGCAACTGGTTCAAAAGCTGTGGGGGTGAGGATAAACACGTATTGTGAGCACCTATAAACCCCTTTGATCCCTGAATGTAAATACATGTGTGTGTAAAGATACATAAATATATATATCCATGTATATAGTACATGTATATATCCAAAAGTGAATGAAATAGAGGTGAGAGAAAGAAGACAATTAAGAAACTACAGGAAAACAATTCATTTTGGGTGCAGTGACAAAGGCAGCAAAGGGCACTACATATTTAAAAGCACTTCAGAGAAATGCCCTTTGTAGTTTTCCCCGAGAGACATCCCATTTCACTTTCATGCCATGGTTCAATTCTGAAGTCATACCTATGTCTACAGCAAAACCCTTTGTGAAGGGTCTATCAGATTTTCAGAAAGCCTTCCTTTGGAAGACTGTTACCTAAACCAAACCCAGCAGAAATCCAGAGTACAGTAGCATGAAAACAGGTAAAGAGAATTTCCAATGGTTCTCAAGGCTTGTTTGTGGGTCTTGGTAAACATCAGTATCTTTTCTCTTACTACAGGGACTCTATTGACCCGTTTTTGCCATAAAACCAGTAAGAATTATAATATCTTTGGGATCTTCTTGCCAGCCTTTTTGTCAGCTATTACTGCAGGTACAATGATAGGTTTGCTGATGGAAGAAAGTGGATACTATGGTCAGACCACAGAGACTCCAGAGACTCATCTGCTGGTCTCTTCCAGTCCTGCCCCATCTTTGGAGAGCAGAGGCATTGCCTGATGTCCACCTGCAGTTTCCATGCTGCAGTCTCAGGCTGTTGCTTCTTGTCCTGTCTATTTTTTCCTGTCTTTGAGCCTGGATGAGAGTGTGCCCGTACTCCTTCAGCAGCAACCTTTCATGTTTATATTATTTTTCCAAGGGAAGTCTCTGTTTGCTCTCACATAAGACAAATGTTCTAATCTTTCCATGGATTCCTCCACCTCGAAGAATTCTGGGATATTTACTGTCATCTGTTGCATTCCCATTTCTATTTAACAGTGACTAAAGCACTGCAATGTGAGATGTAATTAAAGCAAATGTGATAGAGAATAACTGACAATTTTTTTGCAGCTATTGAAAAACTTGTCTCATTAGTATTATTTTAAATCTCATTTTTGCAAAATGATTTCTTCTAATGCTCAGAATCTGCATAACAAGTGTAATCAGCTAGCTGAAATTAAAGCATCTGCAACCTCTGCCCTTTAAATCAGTCACAAATTAAAGAAAAGAATGTCTTCTAGTGGGAAAAAACTTTCTAAAGACATCCTTTCTATAAATCTCTTCCCACTAAAGCAAAATATATATCCTTGCTTAAAAGAATACAAATAAATCCTATTAAGAAACTCTTGTTTTGGTTGAACTATGTCTTCATCAGATCTTGAAGTAAATGCTGGTTTGAAAACCTCAGACTTCTTGCCAGATGGCAGTGGAGTGTCTTTCACAAGCAGCAGAGCATCAACGCATCCAGGATATTCATGGCAAATTTGAAAGGCATTCTGTGCATGTCAGAGCTCCATAGAAAGACAGCACTGTAGAACCTTGTCACAGAACGCAACTGGTAGGAGCAATGACACCATTATTCTACAGCCTTTGCCTGCACTGTTGCTCTCTTCTTTTAGCAGTTGGCAAGAAAATGCTAGTTAACTTTTTGGGAGAAAAATTGGCTCAATGCAGAGGACTTTTAGAAATTCCACCATAAACATTTGTTACACACAGCTTTGTCATTGTCATTTGAAAAGTCCAGTGACAGGTAATGGTCCTGATTCTTTCCCCAGTACTGTGCTCACTAGGAAGTGCTTTTGTTCCATTCAGGCTTTTCTGTTTTCTGCATGTATTGTGTTTGCATGGCCAGGCTTTGGCAGTGAGGGGCTACAGGGGTGGCGGCTTCTGTGAGAAGCTGCTGGGAGTTTCCTCCGGGTCTGGCAGAGCCAATCCTTGGTGTTTCCAAAGACAGATGGGTCACTGATCAAGGCTGGGCCAGTTAGAAATGGTGGTAACACCCCTGTGATATCAGATCTAAGAAGAGAGAAAAATGTTATTGCACAGTTGTAATTGAGGCCAGAGAGGGGTAGAGTGAGAACATGTGAGAGGAACAGCTCTGCAGATACCATGGACAGTGAGGAGTAAGGGGAAAGTGTTTTTAAGGTTTTATTTTATTTCTCGTCATCCTGCTCTGCTTTGTTAGTAACAAATTCAATTAATATGTCTAAGTTGAGTCTGTTTTGCCCATGATGGTATCTGGTGACTGATCTCTCTCCCCATCCTTATCTCAACCCGTGAACCCTTCATTATATTTTCTCTCCCCTGTCCAGCTGCAGAGAGGAGTGAGAGAAAGGCTTAGGTAGGTGCCTGGCACCCAGGCAGCCTCAACCCAGTACACTGGATCAGGAGGTTGCTAGTAAATTCCCTTCCTGGAGCTGTATTTGATCAATATTCTCTGTGAGGACAAGAATCCATGCAAATGGTAATCCGTCAAAACAGCTGAGACAGCACTGCATGCCAGAGGGCTGAAAAAATGTGAATGAATATTCTCTGATTTACCAGCAAGGTACGTTCCTCCAGAGCAAGTATTTAATCTGCTGACAAGGAGATAAGGGACTTTGAACAGCTTAGAGACCAACCTAACATCAAAAATATGATACAAACAAGGATACCTTTGGAAGTAATTATAATGCAACATAATGAATATCTCCTCTGTCTCCAGCACTGTGTGTACAGTTGTAAAGGATGCTGCAAATTCTTGCATATCAGTATGTACAGAAACAAAATGTTGTTTTGGAGCACAAAAAAACTTGCATATTTTCTCACTTCCTGTTAAAAAGTGAAATTTTCATTTCCAAGATAGGCAAAAAATAGGGTGAAATTCAATTTTCTCCTAATCAAAGTTTACTCGTGCTCAATTGCCTACTTCCTTTCCTTCTGAGACATAACCATTAGATAGAACTAGTGAGCATAATAAGAAACCAATTGAAGAACGTTTGCTTTCCCTCTTCAAACTCATCATTTGTGAATTGATGATAGTTCCTTGTGATATATGAAAGGTTTTCTTTGGATTCATGATTTAGTGTGAATTTCCAAACAGCTGCATTCTGCAGGCTTACTCCTGGCAAGAACCAGCTAGGAGAAATGCCACTGATTAAAACTTGCACATTTTGTTTCCTAGTGATTACGTTCTTCTGATAATATTTTGAAAGCTTAATGAACTGTGGTACTTCCTATCCTTGTAACTAGAAAACACTTAGAAACACAAATTAAACACATTTTTACTGAAAAGTCCAGGTCAGGGCTGAATCAGACAAAATAAGGAGTTTACTAACTCCAAGTGCAGTTTCTTCTGTGCAAACTAACATGAAAGCATTGCTCTGGCAAAATACACAGGAAGTTTGATATCAAAACAACTTTTATCAAGAAAAGCAAAGTCCAATTAATAAAACTATTTTTTACATATGCACTTCTGTGCCTGTCGTGATTTAACTCCAGCTGGCAACTAAACACCACACAGCCATTCCCTGAGAAAAGTCCTGGGCTGAACTTAAGACAGTTGAATAGGTAAAGAAAAAGCAACGCAGAGCAAGGAATTCATTCACCACTTCCCATGGGCAGGTGCTCAGCCATGTCCAGGACAGCAGGGCTCCATCATGTGTAACAGTTACTTGGGAAGACCTCAGTAATTACTGGGGAATGCCATCCCAAACACAACTGTTTTCCTTCTTGCGGCTTTATGTGCTGAGCATGGTGTTCTATGGTATGGAATATCCCTTTGGCCAGTTTGGGTCTGTCCTGGCTCTGCTCCCTCCCACCTTCTTGTGCACCTCCTCACTGGCAGAGCCATGGCAACCTGGAGTCCTTGACTTAGAGGAAGCAGCACTGAGCAACAACTACTCACTGTGTTATCAATATTATTCGGATACTAAATCTAAAACACAGCACTGTACTGGCTAGGGAAATGAAAATTAACTCAATCCCAGCTGGAACCAGGATAATGTCCATGGCCATATACGTATTGGTGACATATTAATCCAATTTTTGCAGATGTAACCTAGTTTTCAGCTGGGAGACTGTCTCACTCCCTTCCTATCCTGAGCTATTGACAGTGAGTGGGCTAAGGAGCAGGTGGGGATGAGGAGAAAGCATATGTTCCTCCATTTCTGCAGATGTTTTTTAACATATTTTCTGTACTTCCCTACCACTGATCTGTTCAGTGAATTTTCCCTCCTCCCATACCAAACAGATGATGGGGGACTATGAACAAGGGGGACTTTACAGTGATAAAGTTGATGTGAAAGTTTTTATATCTGAAAGGCAAGGTTGTAGGAA
The DNA here is from genome assembly GCA_013397955.1 of Grantiella picta. Lineage (NCBI taxonomy): Eukaryota > Metazoa > Chordata > Aves > Passeriformes > Meliphagidae > Grantiella > Grantiella picta. Next base: position 4,437,343 of record VZRM01002344.1, on the reverse strand, counting down.
AGACAGAGTATTTTATTAGAATAATTGATGTAGTTGGGAAAAAGCAGAAGAGCTTTTGGGCATACAAGCTCTTCTGGGGAAGGTGTGCACATATTTTGTTGAATAATATAAGGTTCTATCTACTGAAGGAGTGTTCATCATCCATGGTTAACTTAAACTTGCCTTTAGCAATGATCATGAATTCTTTCGAAAAATGCTGAATAAAACTGAGAAGAGTTCTTTGGAAAAGACTTTTGTTTTTATAGTCTCTGAAAGGTGGTACAAGGTGAAGATTGCAGCATGCTGGGTACTCTTTATGCACAGGGTACATTCAGACTGTTTGTTCTCTGCAGTTTCCCTCTTACAGTCCTAAGCGTGCCTTAGTTTTCACACCATGGAGCAACTCTTCAATGTAGAGTTTGCTTCAAACAGCAGATTTCTCCACTGGGAGGATTACTAGGGTGCCAGTTCTAACTGGAAGGTACAGCATTGTCGTTGATCTATGTTAGGATCCTATTGAGGAGCTGCAGCATTTCACAAAGGCCATGAGATATTTATCAGGTGATACCCAGTAGCAGCTTTAGACTTGGGCCAAATTCAAGGGAACAATCCAGATGTGAAAGGCCATGTACTGTGCACAGTGAGGCATTCTGTTGCCTGAAACTGTGGACTTAGTGATCCAGGACCAATTAAACAGAAACAGTCCAATGAATGTCCAACATTACTCAGTCATCCAGATACATTATGATAATACAGCACTATGGAGAGAGATACTGTGGTTGAAATAATTGTGACTGTTACTTTTCAGCCTTGTTACTAACAGACATTCCTCTGGAAGTGATTATACAGATGCAGGAAAACATTACTTGAAAGACAATTACTTTTATTTAACTCCAGACTGAAAGACAAAGGATTTTATGAAGTTTGTAACTGTTTGATGTTGTATCTATAAAATGTGTTTGTTTCCATAAACAGTCACATAATGTATTCGTATTGCAGTGTCAAAGGAATGAAAATCTGGCTTCGTTCTTCTTTTTAGACAAAACATAACAGCACAACATTGTGATGAAGATCTGGGAGACTTTCTGCTCAGTTTTAGTTCTTTCTCTTAAATGTCTGATGGCACACCTGGTCTTCACATGTCAGTTCCTAGGGTATTAAAACAATTAGTAAGTATATGGTAGTAGAAGTTCTATTTTGCATATACATTGCTTCTTTCAGAACAAAGAATAACATTTTTCTTGCAATCTCTCTGATTATTTTTAATTTTTTTGTCTTTTTTTCTCTACCAGTGATTATATAAGAATGAGATTATGTTAGAGGTGCAATGTAACAGGAAGGGTTAAGAGCTGGAGGGCAGTGGACTGGAGCAAAGAAACCACTGCAGGGTTATGACTTAATTGGGAGCAGGTGGAAAGAAATTGAGCATTCCTGAATTGAAGCAGAGGGGGAATTTCCTTGGAGTTCAGAGATCAGAACTGTCTAAATAAAAACCTTTCTAACTAGAAAAAAATAATGGATCCTTTGAAATGGAAAACCTGAGCCTAGTTGCAGCCTCAGTGATGTGCACTGTATCTGTAGAGCGGCTCTTACCAGATGCAGGACGTCTCCTTCAATCCAGTGCTTCCAGCCCCTGTTCTTCTTCTCACCTTTCTGGACACAGACCAGTTTGTCACCATCCCAGGTCACCAGGGTCTGCATGAATCAGGTAATTAACTCAGTTACATTAATGAGACGTTTATGAACATATAAAAATAAGTCAGATCAAACAATGTGAATGCACAATTAGAGTGGCTTTCTCTCATTCTCCATCTTCCTCCTAAAAAACCCCTCAAATGCATTTAGCCAAAACCCAAACACATTGAAGATGACAACAGCATGTTGATGAGAAGCTTCTGCACTGCTTTGTTGTCATTTCTGTGTTTTTCTTCACATACGTGAGTATCAAGTGTTCATACTAACTAGGAGATTGTTGGGTTTACAGCGACTTGTGCAATGAATGAAAGTTGTATTTTTTTTGCTGTTTAAAGCCATTGATGAAAAAATTATAAGGTTTCATGCATGAAGACTTGAGGGCTTATACCAACAAGGGCAGTGCTAACACTTTTTCTAGCTCTGCATAAAGTAACAAGAGGAAATGTGTGTTAATCTCATCTTCTACACTAAATTTATTTGTATATTTTCACGTACTTTCACAAAGAAGTGTTAAGAGATGTGCTCATAAGATGGACAATGTGCTGTAGCTGACCCTGCTTGAGCAGAGGGGTTGGACTAGGTGTTCTCAGGAGATCCCTTCTGTCCTCAACCATTTCCTGACCTGGTGTGATTCACAGTCTATCAGCAGCAGATAAGGTATTGGGTATGCTGATTCTTCTCCAGGAGCAGGAGAAGCCTATCAGTAGGGAAAAGTTCTCTTTACAGGCTAAATGATCAATCTACAGACGTTCCAGGGTACATTCAAAGCAACTTTGTTTGAATTGTTCCACATTTGAACCATTGTCCTTTAGGGATGCATTTAAACATGTATCAGACAAATCCTTATTAGAGACCAGTTACAGTCCATGAAAGCTCAGTTATTACAAAGCTCCAAGCGTATTGGGAGCTTAATTCATTTTCTGGTTCAGCCCTGGATGATTTATTTCTCTTATGAGGGAGCTTTCCATTAATAATGAGACAAAACTCATTCCATTTCAGTTAATTTCTTTCTTATTTACGGAATTTTCAAGCTACATGCTCTTTAAATTATCCATGCCCTCTTTACATTTAAATGTTGCCTAAGAATTTTATTGCCTTCATCTAAGTTTAATGTGTTTGAGGCATTGTTTTGCTAATAAAATGGCCAGAAAATACTTTTAGAGCAATTCAGAGAATAATGGCATGACATGCTTCCTTTTTCCTTCTCCCCTCACTAGAAACAAATAATATGATTTGTTTGGAAATTAATATTAGGCAAAAGTAATTAAATCAGGTAGGATTATAAATGCACAAAATCCCTTCCTTCCTTCCTTCCTTCCTTCCTTCCTTCCTTCCATTTATAGTGAAAATAAAAGTCTGCAAGTGAAAAGATTTTGCAGAGAAAGGCAATGGCATTGGTAGTGGTGATGAGCACTAGAGGAGCTCTAATTGATGGACTTAAGGAGTGATGAAACTGAGTCCTTAGATCACTAGTAATGTCTTCAACTGACCTGAAGAGATGTGGGAGCAGTGTTTTAAAGCATATACTTTGTCACACGAATTTGTTCCACCCAGTGCTCACTGGAGAAGGAGACAGAAAGAAAATTTAGAGCTGGGGTATTCAGGATAGTGAAAAAAAAGGCATCTTACTATGTGATGGCTTGCAGTGCTGTGAATGAGAAATAATTTGGAAGAAATCATAAGCATTACACTGCACAAAATTAGTTTGAGAATTAAAAGCAATCCATGGTGAACAAACAATGTCTTCTGTTAAATTTGTGCCCCTTCAGTGAAGGATGATGTGAGTTCCAATGTAAACATGTCTTTTACACTGCCGATTTCCTGTGGCAATTGCCAAAACAAACCAGGTCTTGTTGACAGTGCGTTTTGATCTCAGCTTTTCAGAGTTTGGCAACTGAGAGCTGATTGGCAGAATACACCTATGGTAATTGGCAGAGTTGAGAACAGGTAGATTCGGCGAATGATGACAAAGGAGGGAAGTGATGCAGGACTCTGAAGGGGACAGTCAATGGAAATTTAAGATCTACTGGCCTTTCTACATTTGAAGTGTTGCTTAAGCATTTCAGGGGTGAGAAGAAAGTAGAACAGAAGCAGTATTGATATGGAAGCATGAAGCTGAATTCTGTAAGTGAATTAGTGCTCATGGGTATTCTTTGCCTCCCTGACTTCTCTGAGAGGGTCTTGTTTGAATGCCATGACCCTTGATCCAAATGTTACTTGTCCACATATATTCCTGGAAGGTGTGTGAACAAATGGCCTCAGATTCCTGGGGGAATTTTGAGCTCAGGTTACTCTGTAATCCCAAAGGTAGTAAAGCATCCACTGCTGGGCCTCCTTGCCTCTTTGCCAGTCGCCCTCTCACCCAAACCACTGCTAACTTTGGCTCACATTTCTTTCTTGCCCTTTCCAAAGCTGCTTTTACATTAAAAGCCAAATGTGGGTTTATTTTTAACAATGTCCAACTGTTAAACTGCCCAACTGAGAATTATCAGCGTAAACCCAACCATCCTGAAAAGAAAATCTGTCCTAAGTTCACTGGGGTGAATTTACAGTTTCATTAAGGAGGATACATAGGTAAAAATACTGTTTTGCTACTGTCTAGATACATAAAGATGTATCATGGAAAAGCTGAAAAAATCCCCTGCTAGAAAAACATAATTAATGATTGTCCTCACGTATCTCACTAGCCATCCCGATTTGCATTTCTAATAAATGCTTTTAGAAGGAAAGAAGACAGTCTCAGGATGAAAATTATTTCTGCTTTGTAAAAATCCTCTGATTTGTCTAAAACATTGGGGTTTTACTTTAAGCATTCAGCTGATTTTTGGAACTGCTGGCTCCTGGTGCTAACTGTAGTATAAACAGCTATCAGGTATCAGATTTTTACCTTTACCACTCGGTTATCCAGTCCTTTGGTGTGTTCTTCAAACTCCACTCCCACAGTGTAATCCAGATCATAGTTTCTGAAAGTACTGACTGTTTTTGTTTTAAAATTATCTCCATTTTGAACAATCTCCTTTGTTTGTTTCAAGTGTTTTGCAATCTTACGAGTTGCAAAATCAATACCTGTCAAAAACCAGAAAAGAGAGTGAAAATTCCAGTACTTGCTGACAAAAATAAAACCCCACAGCATTTATATTTACACATTAAAAAAAAAAAGGTCCTTAAAGGTGGATCTCAGAATAATATTCCTGATCAGAATTTTAGCATGTTTGAATGGGTAGGGAATCAAGGGAGAATGAGAATGTAATCAAGGGAATTTGGGCATATTACTTTTATGATGAACCTATAGTCTGTGAGAGTATACAAGAGGGTAATTAATTAACGTAAAAGAATGAAAATTATATTAATGAAAAAGAAACAACCAAAAGCCTGAAACCCATTACTGTTAGATAGCAGATACACAAATAAATTGTAGTTTAAAAGGAGAAAAATTCAAAGCCAAAAGTCAAAAAAGTATCCATGCAGAGCATTTGACAGTTCCTGTTTCATATTCTGTCAACATTTTCTGCAGTTCTGATCTCCTTAACATCCTTATTTGTTTGTGACGAGGACTAACATTATGGTGTAAACAACTGCTTGGGACTGAATGCATTGCAAGTTACCAAAGGGAGAATATATATTACCAGGATCACAGTTTGCCCCAGCCAACCCCCTAATGCCAGCAGCATTACCATCTGCAATAAATATTTCTGACCAGCTGGCAGGGAATCTTATTATGGTTCTGTATGCAAATGAAATAATCTCCCATGCTTCTGCAAGAGATTGAAAAATGGGTTTGGTTTGCTGGCCATCCTTTAGTGGTTTCACGTGTGTGTTAATCATTGTCACCTCAGCAATGCCACTTGCTAATGGAGCCCTTTTTCTTTTGGTAGATTCATTATCCTACTTGTGAAGTAGTAATCGAACTGAGTAAGAGGATAGGCTTGAAAAAAATGTGACTTTTTAACATGGGGAATAATGGTCTTGTTCAATATTTATATTCAAGACTTCTTGGGTATATTTTATCTGCTGTGTGGATTAAAGGTATCTCTGTGTCTGATTTATAGCCAGACAACATAAAATTTAGTTTTCTCTGAGGGAAAGAATGTCTAGACCTCTAAGGAAATGCTATTTCTGACTAATATATTAGTCTTGTAGCTCCTGGAGAAAAATTAGGGAGGTTTTATTAAAGCATGGTTTTCATAACTGCATTTTGAACAATATAAGCAATAAAAATGATATGTAGTTCTATTATGGTAGATTTAAATACTTTGTAACATGTTTATGATAAAATCAAAGTCTCTGACTTAAAGGGCAAAACTACTCTTTAATTAAAGTATAGAAATGTGTATGCATTAATTAAAAGGACAGATGAATTTTAAAAAAGCCCTCAAAACCTCAGTATGCTTTGAATCTTAGCACATTAATACTTAAAATATCAACAAAATGTAAAATTGTGAGAAACAGCAGAAGAATATATTTTCACCCTTTCCCTGCAATTTCTTTTCTTTCTGAGAACCACCTATTGCATATGCATCTTTGCATTGTTTTTGGTCTTGGGGTTTTTTGTTTATTCATTGGCAGTTTTGAATTACTATAACTTATGGTGTATATATAACTTATAGTTTATATATGCATGTCTGCACAAAAATCACTTAAATTAATGCATATATTTCTCCTGATATTCAAGATACTGTCCTAATCATTCTCGCTTTTAAAATCCTTTTTATCCCTCACAGGTGTATATGCATATTATTTACAGATGTCCCTAAAATTATTGAGTTTTTTTCCATCAGTTAAAGCATCAGATTTTTAGCTGTGTAACTTAATTAGTTCAAAGCCTCAATTAAATACTGGCATTATTGTTACATTAGTGATATAGAATATCTTGTTCCTCTTTAACCAGATTGTGGCTTCACTGTTACAGTAATTATATACCAGGTGTAAAACAGAGCTTCTGTATCTGAAAGCCTGTTGTTTTGGGGTTTTTTTCCCCACCTGTATCTGTTTTTTCATTTATCTTAATAAAGAATAATATCTTACAAGTCTTCATTTGCTTATATATTTAGGTCATTGCAATTTTAAGTACATTACAATTACCTGATTTTTAATGTGATTGGCAGAAACCCTTATGCCACAACATACATTACAGAAAAAATGTCATTAATTTTTAGAAGGATTTAGATTTTTAGAAGGATATAATTGAAACATTTTCCCTTTATGTAGTTAATATTTTTTCATTTACCTAAAGCAACCATGTAGCCTTCAAAGTTTTCATTGCTTTCCATTTCCCACGTCCCATTGAAATCAGCAGGCATGGTGGCGATAGCTTAAAAACAACTTCAGCTCAAGAGGTGAGAGTGGAAACAGGGTCCACTAAGAGAATGTTTTATAAACCTTTATATCTTTTTTTCCATAAGTTTTATGATTTTCTAGATAATGCAGTTTAAGGGGCAGAGTGATAACCTGAGAAACTTTGCTTTCGTTGACAAAGTTCAGTTGAGTAGCTGGCCGACAAGGAACACTTTCAGAAATATATAGTAATACAGGATATGATTTTACAGTGACCTTTGTAAAGAACTGCTGGCTATTATGGGATACCTTTGAAATATATTGAACACAGTGGCAAATTGTACAAGCCAGTTAAACTTTCCAAGGTGAATTCCCCTTTTAGCTCCTTTCTACGTGTCACTGTTCTTTATGAAGTGGCAGTCTCACAGAGCTGACACACACAGAACTCCTGTTGAAAACTTAGGGAAGGCTTGGATGTGAAACAAATATAACTAAGACAGGACTGAAAAGGGAATATTCCTGTTAATAATATTTTTGTTTTCCTTTGATCTTCAAAATATCTGCTATACACTAATAGCTGTACTTATACCAACTACTCTTCCATATTTTTTAGTTTAACAGCAAGTTTAGCAAGCATAAAGTAAAACAAAATCAATCATAATTAGTATGAATCTTGCCTTAAAAATGATTTTTTAACTACTCTGAAACATGGCAGTTTGCATTGGAAAGCTATTTTACACATTGTTGTGGAGAAAAATACAGATTTCAGTTGTGCAAATAAGCACATTTAGAATATGTCTGAATGGAGAATTTGAATGTGCAGTCAAATTTTATTGGAGTTTAAGTACTAAAATCAAATTAATTTAAGGTTTGACATCATGTGGCTTTAATCAGTCAAGATAACTTACAGATAGCTCTACAGAGACACTAATTGAAATGACCAAAATTTAAAAACTTCTTGAACTCCTTGCCTTTTTTTTTTTTTTAGTAGGAGTATTAGAAAAAGCAAAAGAAGGATCTTGATCTGTACCTATAGGAGACATGAAGAGGGTTTTCAAGGAGGCATCAGGCAAAGGCTCAAGGAACTGCAGTGCCTGAAAGTTGCAGTCAGGTGAATTGCTGTGTGAATGCCCACGGGAAATTACCTGCATTCTTGGCTGCAGAGTGCAGTTTGTCTACAGAGCACTTTACCCAGGGAAGTTGGTTAGCACTGACATCCTTACATAGGAAGAGAGCTGCCTTCTAAAACATATGTCTCATTTCAAGCACAATTTATTGGGCTGAACACATCTGCTTGTGTATTTGTTTCCACTCTAAGAAATTCTAGATGAAACATGGATGATGTCACATTGAAAGTGAAAATTAAAAATCTTTTGTTCTGTAGTGATATGATGTAATACTTATGCAATAGGTTTGCTTTTGCATATATTTGTATACTTTCTTTCTTAGCTTCAATGTTGCATCAACATTAGTAATAGATGAGTACTATTTATACATTTTATGGATTTACTAAAGGCTCTGTAAGAATATATCAGACTGAATGTCTACAATCACCTCCTAAAATCAGAGCATATGTTGGAAGCTCAAGGTGAGATATTCCTTATGCTCATTGATTTCAGGTCTGATGTAGTTTGCTTCCTATGTAACATAAGATGGGGAAGAGACTGAAGCTGTATTGTGTGACCATCAACAATTAATGCCCATTAAGAACTAATAAAGTAACAGACGGTTCTCTTGCTGTAGATATGCAGAGCTAGGCACATTCAGGGAATTAATTATGACATGAATACCTCCTTTGCATAAAATATCATCATTAATTAACAGCATATGCATATAATTGTACAGCTTTCCCCCACGATGTTTTAGTTATGCTCATACCTTATTACTTTTTTACATTTTCCTCCAATATATGTATTTTCTAAGCATGTGTTTATCCATCAGACTAAATTAGCATTTAGAGCCTTTTCAGGAAAATATAAAACTAGGAGGTTTACAGACAATAAATTTAACCAATCAGAGAGCTGGCTAAGTGGGGAATTAATAAAACATGAAATATTCACTTGACAGGGTTCTGTGATGCTTCACAAGCTTTTAAAGAGTTTTGTGTTAAGGTCCACAAAGAGAATATTCAGTTTACGAATCAGTATCTTGAGATACGATAGAACTCTACCACAGTCAATTGCCTGCCTAAATCATGGGGTGCCAGGATACAGTACAGGTACTATTGTTTAAAAGCTCTGGGTGGAGAATTCTAAGTCTTGGGTCTGTGCCTTGCTGGTTATACTGACCTACTGCTCATCAAAATTTTAAAATTTTGACATATTATCCACTTGAAATCTTAGAAATCATGCTTTGTGCTATATATTTGTTGTTTATATACTGCATACACAGAGACAAACTTTCAAAATGGCAAACCAGTTTTTCCTTCCCATGGGAAAAGTCTGCATTTGGAGAACTGAAGATAGGATGCTCTCTCCAGATTGTCAGGACTGTTTTGTTCTCAGCATCCTTTTCTTGCAAGACCGCCAGGGATGCCATGTGAGCCATGTATTGAACCCCAGGAATGGGGGGAGGATGGTGTCTTCTCCACTTTTTCCAATATGCATGCTAAAAATCAAACTCTGAGCTCATATCTCTTGTGTCAGGTTTCAACAAAGGGCTAAGATTTATGGCTGAATATTGAGACCTTGGAAATTGAACAGAGTCGGGAAAAATCAACTTACTTCTTCTAAAAGCCTAAGCAACTTTTTCAGTCTTTATTTATGTGTGAAGAAACAAAGATGGCATTGCTTGTCTGTTTCCTGTGAGTCAGTATTGATTAGAGATAGTTTGAAAAGATCTCATGGAAAACACCTCGACTGACAAGATTGAAAAGTGAGGCCCAAATGCTGTTTGTGTGGAATGAGTCAGCAGTCATGGATGCCACTTCCAACACTTGCCTCCGGTTCCTTTCATTGTGTCTGAGACCTGCCCAGAAGAGAAATTCTATCTGGGTGGGTGAACAAAGTTCAGCCTTTCTTGCTATCTGAAAGGGCTGGAAGTGCATTCCCCTTGGCAAGGCTCTGTAAAGCAATATTAGAGCTCTATATAAAGCACAGAAGGACCAGTCAAATGGAATTTTCCCTGTAAACTTTTGGGCATGGTATTTTGAAGAGATGGTAACATGCTTCCCACTCTGTCCTTGCCTCATTTAATTTTCCTTTTAAATTATCCAATATGCATATATAACACAGGAGAAAAATGCCTTATACTCCCCCGAGCAGCCCCTACACTCCTCATGTTTGACAGCTGGGACTTTTGCCTATAGTTATTTGGTTGTTGTTTAACACATAGAAATATGGCAAACTGCGTAAGTTGTTCTTAGCAACTGAATTCCCCTGAAGGATTCAGACAGAAGCAGCATGGTCACACCTATTATTATTTTTAACTTGTTAGCACATGTGCACTCACTAGGTTTATTTTTATTTTTTAGAAAATTAATCACTTGAAATGTATTCAGTGATGGCTGCTACTCCAAAAGCTGTCAGAGGTGCTATCTCAGCAGGCTGGGGGCTCTGTTCTGCACAAACACCAGGAGTCACATTCTGAAAACTAAAAGTACTCTGGAAGGAGGCAGTTAGCTCCTTGTTGGTGTGTGATGGCTTGCAGGCTTTTGGGGGTTCAGCTGCTGCCCAGAGACTTCACCAAGGCATGGCAGGAGCAGTAGGAGAGGTGTGTACAGCAGGAGAGGACAGAATCAAAAGGTGCTATTTGCAAAATGGGCTCAGCAAATAGCATTTGATGGCCTGCTTGGGGGTTGCCCTCCTGTAATATCAACTGGCATTACCCTACCCTGGATATCCCTCGCTCATCCCAAGCTTTCTCGCTAGGGCAGGTGCAACTCAGCGTAAGAAAGCCCACCTAAGAGAAGGGGAATTCCTTCAGTCACATGTCAGAAGAGGAACTTGTCTGACATCTTGTTGACAAAATAGTAGGGATGGGGTGCAGACGCTGTGGGAGGGTGAGGGAGTACGCAGGGCACACAGAGCTCACAGTTATGCCAGTTCAGCACATTTTGTGTTTACATTTAACTTAGGCAAAGCTGCACAAAAATATGTTTTTAATCACTCTTAGAAATAAAATAATTGGCTTTCAGCCATTGAGTTTTTTGTAGGTTTTTTTTTATAAATCAATGGCTGTCTTCAGTCATTTCCATCACTCTTACTCCATCTGATTTTGCTAATGGAGTTGGGTGCAGATGTTACACACATTATTAATCAAAAGCTTCCCTCCTCTCTCAACCAAGGACTTTAGCTTAGCTCTTAGAGACTTCATAATGTCACTAGTGGTCACGTTACTGAGTTTGATAACATTAAAAATAGAATCCAGTGGATCCTATTGTCTTGGGAACTCAGTTTTATTAAAGTGGTTTACATTATGAAAAATTACACTGTAGAGAAATATTAGCCAATGGATAAAGCTGACCTTGATTTTCAAAATGAATGGAGAATACTGAATTTATTTGTTCACTAATTCTTCTGAACACTTATTTAAAGCTCTTTATCCAGGCTTCGAGGAAGCAGATAAAAATCATCAGCCTTTTGAAATCAGAAAAACTTTGGGAGCATCATGGTTTGGCCAAGGTCAGGAAAGAAGCCAGTCTGCAGAGCAAGTCAATGAGCATAACCATTTATGTTGTCTACTAAAGCATGCTTCCTTCTGGGGTAACTTTAATGTGGATGGAAAATCTGAACTCAGTTTAAGTGCTTTGTCATTGCCATTAAGGTTGCTTAAATTTTCCCTTAAATGATTTTTTCAGGACCTGAATTCCCTGCATGAGCTATACATTAATATCTGTAACTGTAATCTCTAATTTAATTGTATTTATTCTGTGGCAAAGTTTTGTAATTGCAACTGCCACATCTTATCTTCATCAGATAAAGGTTGCATTACTTAGACATTGAACTGGAATACTGATGGATGGGGTTTGAGTTAAAAGAATCTATAGAAAGAAGTCTGAGGTTTTTTCTTTGATACTTCCATGACAAGCACAATTTAGCTAAGAACATATGTGTCTTCTTTGGCTTATTCATGCCTGACCATAAAAGCTGAAATGCCATTTTAATGCAGGGTCTCATCCATTAGAAGAATATTTTAAAGAATCAATTTTGTCAAACAGAAATAGTCTTTTTTACCTCACCTGAAGAACACTTTATAGAGATACTTTCAAATATATTAGACTTCAAGTTTTCACTTAACTCGGAAGTGGTAAAATTCAATTACAGATTTTGCTTCAAGTTCTAGAATCCACATGAACAGAAAAAGCTGTATCAGCTGTTGCAATTAGTGCACAATATTGGACTCACTGTGGCCATTTAGAAAAATGTTAGAACCATTCTTGTGTCCAGAGCCAGTGTCCCAGAAGGACTGTGCATTGGGTGCGGATCTATTGATGAAAATGCACAATAATATTCAGCCTGTTTTCTTGCACTATGCTGCTATCAGTGCAGAGCAGTTTCCAGAAGTGTTACCCTACTCCTAGGAAAATTCCTAGATAGGCAGGTGTATCTATTTCCTGAATGCTTTTGTTTTGCCATAAAACACTTTTACAGCTTCAGATTAAAAAAATGCCAGCTCAGAAACCCAGCAGCAAAATCTTCAGGGTAACTGAATATGATCATCCTGTGCTGTTGCAGCTCTCTCAGAACGTAGGCACAAGTCGTTATTTCCTGTTGATTAAGGGATGCTCTGTGTAGTAAATCTCATAAATTTACTCCTCTCACAGCACTGTATGGTTAATTCTTTTCTGTCTGCATCTTCAGCTCCACAAGAGCACCCCTTCTGTGGGAAAGGCTCTGGCGTTGTTTCATCATATCCTGTTTGAGGAATGAACCAATGTTTAACTCTCCAAGGCAGCCTGGAACTTACCAGAAAGTAATTCGTTGTAGTAACAGCGGCATTTAGGTGTCTGTCTGTCCTTATGGTGAATTTCTGGCTCTAAGCTGGCAATTATTTGATAGGAATAGCACTAAGGATGGAAATTTATAGTAATCTTCAAAAAATCTAAGTTGAAAAATCCAAATATTGTCCACTGTAGTTAAATGACTTGGTATACTCAGTGTTATTAAAATGCAACACACTTGACACTGCAAGCTGCTCTTAAGGCGTGTGTGTAATCAATCAATTTAAGAATCACTGGGGATGGGCCAAGCAATATAATTCAGGACACATTGCTGAAGTTAAGGTTTCTCCCAGACATATGACAGGATAGGTTCTTAATAGCTGTGATGCCATGTGGTTTCAGTTACTGGATGCACATGCATGCAAAGCAGAGGGAAGGAGCATCTATGTTTGATTTATTGACATTGCCACTGGAAGATTGAATTGAAATAAGGGATTGATAAATATGGTAATTTCACTTTCAGTAAAAAGTACCAAGTATATTTAATATATAAGAAAAAAGAGAAAATGAAGTTTCTTAAATTGTGTATTTTAGATGAAAATTTATAGATTTAGATGGAGATATACCTATAGCTATATCTACATACATAATGTAGCAGAATGGCAGGCTGTGTTTCACTAGAAGAGTAGAAGAAAAGAGAAAAATAATTGAAAATTGAAAACCTGAGGCCTAAATATAATCTCAGATTAGGAAAGGATTTCCCAGAAATTCAGAGTCATGTTCATGATGATATGTTTTTCTAGTTTATATGTGAAAATAAAATTAATCAATTGATAGCAAGAGTTACTTTCAACAGAACATTTGAAAGTTACTTTTCCAAATTTACATTAAAAGCTTTCCTAGGAACTTGAGAACTATACAAGGAAGGAAGGAAGGAAGGAAAACAGCTTGCCTAGAATATTTCAACAAGGAATTCAAGGAAGCTGAATGGATAAGGCAGAACCACCATGTTTACCTCTGTCTTGCTAAAACTATTTGCAACTTAGTGTGAAATGAAAGTATCCACTCTGGTATCTAGAGCTTTTTCCCACTTGCCCCTTTTAGACTGTATGTGATGTTATAGTTACTGTAGTTTTTTGGTTCTATCATGATTTTATGGAAATTTCCAGATGATCTGAGGTTTGATGAGAGCAAAACCCAGTATGGATACAAGTGTCTCCTTTTGATGAGCATAAACACAGGCTGCCAGGTGTGTGAAAGCACAAGTGAAGTGTCAGCTTTGACTTCTGCGATAACAACCACGAAAAAGAGTTTGAGCTGGGAAATATTTCTTCAGCACCATTAGACTCCTTATGAGGAGTCTTTCTTCATGACAGTGGGAAAACAAAGCCCTGTGCTGAAATGAAATGTGTTACTTGTAAAAATATAGATAACTAGGCAGTTTTTTCTAACTTGCCAAACATAAACCAAAGTCGTTGCAGTAAGCTATATATCTGTTAGAATGATGTTTATCATTGCCTTTGTTGCCAGTAAAAGACAACCCTGTCAGGGAAAAAGCGTCTTGGTTATCAGGGTATTGTGCTCCATTGCTTGCCAGCTGAAAGATGAACATTTTGGGGAGAGCACTGCTGCATGAATTAGCTCTGCTATCAAGAGATTGAAACCAGTGGGCATTTTAAGGTCAAAAAAGTGTCTGAGCAATATTCAGCATGAGGGGGAAAAATTATTTCTTTTCCTCCTTGTGACTATTACAGCTCCATCTTCAGCCAGCAGTCCTAAGGATTCAGATAGCACCATGCTGTAACAGTGACAGTGACAAAGTACAACATGGTTGGAAGGGCAGGGAGCCCTCTTAACAGACAGTTGTGAAATTGCCTTCTGCCTGCCATTGCTTGTAACATGCTTATGGCCTTCCAAGGCTGATTTGCTATCTCTGTTCAACAACATCTCCTTCACTTGCAACTAAAGGTTCTATTACTGCGTGGCAATCAGATGGACCTGAAGTTTCAAAGAAGACATCATATCATTATTATAACCTTTTCTATAGTAGCTATTACACACATACTCATTAGACTGAGGCTCCAATTGGATGCTTTGAAAGTTTAGATTTATCAAAAGCAGCCTAAAACTCTTCCTCTTCCTCCAATTAATACATTTTCATTAGTGTCTGACCCAGCAGCTGCTGACTAATCTGCCTTTTATCTACTCAGCACATTGACATAACTTTTTACTTTCAGTGATAGCATTGGGTTTTAATAGCTCCCGTATCAAGGTAGAGATCTCAGTACCCTGCAGAATCCCATTCAAGGACATTTGCAATGCAGACTGTGGATTGAATTTAGATATTTAAATACAACAAGGAAACATGCTTGCATTAATCTTAACATGGAAATTAAATAATTAATTAATCTTAAACATGGAAATACCTACTTTTGAAATCCTTAGCAAAACTGCCGGTAGTTTTGCTGTCTTTTCAAAAGATATAAAAAGAGAAGAATTTAAAAAGTTTTATTTCAGCAAGTACTTTAATTGTGAAAAGATCAAATTATAAGCAAATAAACACCAAAATTACCTGTGGTACAACTTTACAAAACTGGATTTTCTAAAAATAAGGAACACTTGCACTATAAAGAAAAGGTGTATGAAAAAAGGAAAATCATCTTGCTCATTCCAAGCTGTTTCATCAACAATATTTTTTGTCTGGTAGAATGCACATGTTGCACAACAAAACAAAATGCACTCCAAAAAAAGTTGTAGTGGGTCCAGGAGGAGCTTTACTTCACAAAGAAATATCTCTTATGAAAAGTGCCCTTTTCTGTGCATACCTATTACATTTATTTGTTTCTCTTGACGCACACAAACATTTTTTGGAGGAGGATTTTCCAGGTCTGTGTGCCATCCTGTACCATCCTGTATTTAGGCAACTGATCCAGAGTCTTGAGGTTTTATGCTTCGGAGATTAACTGTAATGAACCTTTGGTCAGCTCTGCAATTGAAAGCTGAACTTACTTTGCTATTGATGGTTTTGCTGTTGTGGGGCTTTTTTTAGTTTTCATTGTGCGGGGGCACTTAAAGAAGAACAGTATTATTTATCTGGGGATATGCTCTACATTTACCTTCACTTCACTAAGATTTGGACATTCCCTTTTCAAATTTTCCATGTCTAATGGGTACTGAAAACGAATCACTTCAGGGAAATATGTGACTGAGAAGGCAATTAGATGTCCCTGAAGTTATACAAGCTGCAATGGGAAGTACTGTGTGACACTGAGCTAGCTTTTCAAAGAAATTTTGTGGCTGAAGAGGGAATAAGGCTCCCCTAAAAAAAATCCACATGATGTTCAAGCAAATTAGGTACTTGTTAACTGCTAATTTTAACTAAAAGTTAAGTACCTGGTAAGGTTTTTGAGTGGCCTTCAACAGTTTAAGTACCTACTTTTTTCTTTGGTTCCCAAAATACATTTGGAAAGACAGTCAAAAATAGATGGCACCATGCTGAGAGGTGGAACCAGAAATGGAATTCTGTGTAATGTGATAATTCAAATGTCTACAAGGTAGACTTACTGTGTGAGAAAAATACATTTTAAAGAGTTGTACATACGTTGAAAAAAAATTATCTAAAATAATTCTTCATCTGTGTTTGGGAGTAATTTTTCTTGTGTTCAATTGCACAAAAGATGACAAGGAAAGTTTCTAATGGAAATTTGGGCTTTTTCAGTCCTTAAGGAGGTGGAACCAGACTGTTCACAGGTTATTTTGCTAGGGAACTCTGATGTTCTACTTATTTTCTGTTTGGCTGGATAGGGAGTGAATCATCTGTTTCTGCATCATTTAGGAGAGTGTGAAATCTCGTGTTCAGTTCTTGTTTGTCTGGCTCCTGAGTCAGCCCCCGTGTCTCAGATTGGTTGAAGCCAATCTAAGGCGAAGTTGGGATGATGTGTTAGTGCTGCAAAGTGTTGTGAAAGTCTGTTCTGTGCTTTTGGCTCATTTTTTGGGTATAATAGGTCTAAAACTCTCAAGTAATTCTTTCAAAGTTAGAATTTATCCCCAGTTCCTAGGAACTGAGAGAGTATCTGTGTTTATGGCTGAAATAATGGAACACATGTTGTAATAAAGGTGTAGTGATGACTGGTGCTTTCCAGCTAGTGCTACTTTAGACCCTATGTTACCCTTAAGGATTGTCTTGAGCAGTTAATTGTCTCTGAGGAACATTGGCATCAGTGTTAGAATGGAGAGACTTCATTACAATGAACTACATTGTTGTACCCAAAGCTGAGTGTTTGGAGGAGCTGCTTGGTACTGTGTTTAAGTTAGTTCTTTCTGTGTTGCTGTAACATATATAAAATGGCACTTTTCTCTCATTTTCCTCTACAAAAATAACCTTGGAAATGTCAGCATCAAGAATGGCAACATGTTTCTTGACAGGATGAGTGAAAGATCACACAGTAATTTCACAGAAGTACTATTGAATTGTGTTAACTTCCTCTGCATGCCCTTAGCATGCCCAGCTGGAGAGAAGTGTTGGAAATTGCAATGGTTATGGATGATAAGCATCAGTGTCTTGGTAAGAAAATATAACTTGAATCATGCTGATTTCAAATTAGAGAAGGGGAGCAAGGAGCTACTGTGAGACTTGTTGCACTTGATTGAATGTTAAATTTCAGTGAGCTCTCCCTATATGCTGTGGTTCTAAGCCCCACCAAATTATAATGGTGACTGCACTGCCATATAAACATTTCCTTTTTGTAGTTAATCCACTGACTCGCACTAGAGAAAAACTTGGTGGGAACATCAGGATGGAGAGGAACTTTTCAGTTTAAATGTACCTTCAAATTTCAGTGTACAATTTTGCATTAGATCGTCACCACTTCTTGTGTTTCAGCTCTGCACTTCTGTACTGTTGCTTTGTGTAGCTGGAAGGGGTGGTGAAAGAAAGGCCAGTCAAACAGTTCCAGGAAAGCTCTGAAAGTGAGGCTAAATGCATTTTTAAGGACTGCCTATCTTTGCAGTATACTGCTGATAATCATGTTTGTTTTTCTGCACATGCACAAACAAGTTTTAAATGTTAGCTACTCTATAATGCTTATGGACCCATAAATAACTGCTCATGCTTCTGCTTCAATCTTGAGCTGACAAATAGCTGGACATTTAAATAAAATATTTTAAATTCGGAATGCTCTTGTGACAATATTGACCTTTTAATTTGCTCAGCATTAGAACAGTGGTGTACCACAAGATAAATGGTCTCTTGTTATGTAAATAAGTGTAGAGTCAATAACCAGAGATTGCTTCCTATCCTTCTTTCCTCCCTTTCTTTAATAAGAATGTTGCCATTAAAAGAGAGAATTTTATTTTGCCTCCATAGTGCAGAAACTTAATTGACAGGCAGTCTTATTGAAGGGTTTGGTGAAAAACTGAAATGCCATTTTGCTGAAGTGTTCAGTGTGGATACTTATTATTTGCTATTAATAGAGAGAAAGTCCTTTCCCTGGTAATAAAATACATGGTACTGAGGGGACTCTACTTTTGTGAGCACTTTTGCGAGACAGGACTAAATTATTTAAATAAACATTTGCTTTGAGGCTAAAAAACCTCCTTAAAATAGAAATTGCTGTACCACATAGGTAATAATCCAAGACAAATATGCTACTGATAGAGGACGAAAGGACTAATAGCTGTGAATCTGTTATGTGATTACAGATGAGGCTGTCCAAAAAAGAATATTAACACAATGTGATACATACTAGGAAGTCTTATGAATGTTGTAATGGTGAACTCTTGCTTTTTGCTGTCAAGTTTCACACAGTAGAGCCAACCGAATGATAGACATTGATGGAAGTGCATGGATCCAGTGGGGCACATCAGTCATGCCATGCCAGGATACTGCTATGCTCCACTGCTCAGTCCCATGGGAGACTCTATGGGAATCTCATGCACCTTCTTGTTATGAGGGATTTGCCATTCAGTCCATGCTTATTTTACAATAAGACTGTTACTGAAAGCAACTCTTTCCCATCTTTCATAGTTGGACTGTTGCATAAACATCGACTGTAACCCTAACTCTTATTTCAATTCTGGTTTCTATGGCTTAGAATGTAAGATTTGCTCTTAGCTTATGTATCTCCATGGAGTATTTCATGGTGTGGACTGAAATGAGAACAATGTGATAATCTGATATTTTAAACAAAAGCCTCTGGGAAGGAAAACAGTCAAGTTTATACACTAGAAAGGGTAAAGAAAGGAGCTTTAATTGGCTGGGGCTCTGAGCAACCTGGTCTAGTGAAAGGTGTCCCTGTCCATGGCAGGTAGGTTGGATTGAGATGGACTTTAAAGTCCCTTCCAATCCAAACCATTCTATGACTCAGATGATTCTGTCCCTGATCCTTTGCATTTGCAGAGATGTGATGATTTTTGAATCCTACTGAAACCTCTTTCATGTTGCGCTCAGTGAAAGCCTTATTTCTTAGTCACTGTGTGTTCTGAGCACACAATCTGAATTAACCCTTTGTTTGTTTAATTCTTTGCACCTTCAGCATAATAAGCAGGCTGCTCATAGCTGTATTACGCACTGCTGCTTTTTTCACGGTAAGCTTGGCCATCCTGAATTTTCAGGCTCCGAATTTTTCTGTGTTGCACTGTGTTTGCTAAAACCATGGTCATCTCTCTCTACTTCTTCTCTAAACCTGCAATTTCATATGCACAACATGCCTTCATATGTTGTAAAAACAGCAGATTTGTATTCCTTTTCTGTGTGCCCCTCACTTGAAAGGCCACAGAACTGTGAAATGTGGCAGTGAGCTTCCCCAAGATCATACCCACCTAGAAAAGCCCAAATGGTGGGAACTGAGGTAAAATAATGAGGCTTGTGGAACACATTGGCCTGTACTCTTCAGCTTTCCTCGCCTAGACTTTCTGGATTAAGCATAATAGCAAGACTGGATCTTTTAGAAATGGTGAAATGCCCCTTTTTGCCTTTCCATTCACACTGCTTCTGTAGGCACTAGTCTTTCCTTACAAAATAGAAAATGTCCGTTATCTGAAGATAACGCAGTTCTACAGAAATACAGAGTTGGTATTGCCAAACCGTAGCTGAAATTCTGTGGAAGATCAAGAAAATCAATATAAAGTTTGATTCCTGAGTAGCAAGCAAATATGGGTATGAATTCACTGTGAAGGTTTTGGTTACTAAATAGTTATGAAAGTAGTCAGGGAGGCAGATGTTTGTCAAGTAATTGTTGAATGTTATACATTCAGTAAGCATCTATTTTATGGAGAAAGTTTTAAATTACATTTTATGATAACAGGTTGTTAAAGGCTCATGGAAACAGCATGGTTAATTTTACACACATTAATTGGAAAGCATCGTCGTGGAAGAAATGAACGAACATAATTTCCTTTTCCAAGGAAAAGGGTTGCTGCAGTAGAGATAAGAGGTTACAATTATGACAAGCAATTGAGATGATTTGAAGCGAATATATTCAAAGCTAAATATTTCTGAAGTTTCTGTATTTTACATCCATGAGCTGTGGAAGTACTTGGTGAGCTTTCCTTTTCTCCATAATTAGCAGCAGGTTACACTGCTTCTGCTTGATAAGCCATTAGTTATTAGTATGATGCTAAATTTGCCCTTGTACCAGATGACCCAAAAGGGAAAAGCTGTCTGTTTGATTACAATAATAATAGCTTTTAACAATTGGATTTACTTAGCTAGATGTTAATTGATCCACTTACAACCTTCTGCAAAAAGTTTGTGAATGTTACACAAGACTGGAGAGAGCTGCAGGCAAAAATTAGAAGACAGCTGGTGAATTAAGGGTTATGAACTGCCAAGTTCTATTGAAGGAAAACTACATTTCAAAAAAGGTCTCAGTCAGTGCTGAACATTAAAAATAATCATGCCAAGTTTAACTGGGGATAGTGGTGTGAACCATCACTTTATTAGAGTTACTTGTTAGTTCTCTTGCTCTCCTTGGGGCTGAAGAGTGGAAAGATACCTGGATAGTGTCCATGATTGTGAAATCAGTAATTAAAAACTTGAAGGAAAAAAGTTTCTATGTCCAATAATCTTTCAAGAAAAACAAATTACTGATGCACTGAAATTTGGCAACTGGGATATCCTCAACCTTGTGTAAGATGATAAATAGCATTTTAAATAAAAAACTATTTGCAATCTTACTTAAGCAGAGAAGCATTTTAGCCCAAGATCCACAGGTTTCTGATTCTTTTCCTTCCCTACAACCTTTCTATCTTATTTAATTGTAACCACATTTGACCTGTCCCACTCCAAGTACTAGAAAACTTAATCCCCATGAGCTGCTGTTCTGTATGTCGGTCAGCAGGGATATCCATTTAGATATGGGCATATCCATTATGCCCACAGCTGGATGGGCAATACACTCTTACAGGAGAGAAAAGCAGCTTATGCATGCACCGGGTTGATCAGACTCAAGTATATTTCCCAGAGACTTCCTTAGGCATAAGTATTGCCAAGAAAAGAAAAAAATACAGTGGAACTTAAAGTAAACAATTTCACTATATGTCTGTAATTCTGAGTAGTATCATCCACAGCTGTTGCAACAGTAACACAAGAATTTATGTGGAGAGGGAGTATTGTTCACCTGTTTGTCACATGGGGATGCTCAAATCTTCATGGATAATACCTTCTGTGTACTTTCTGAAGTAGAGCAAACCCCAAAACTTCAGAAAATTTAATTAGATGTCCATTACAGCACATTTGGTGCTACACTCACAATATACAGTGAGTACTATTGAATTGAATAGTACTGTTGAAAGACCATAGTTCAGAAGGTTTATCATCCCTGTTCTGCTAACTTTAGACTTTACAGTGTCTGCTTATGAGCATCCTTTTCTTCAGGTTCTGTCCCTGCCCATGGCAGGGAGGTTGGAACTACCTGATCTGTCAGGTCCCTTCCAACCCACACCATTCTGTGAGCCTATGATTCCATGAGTCTATAATTCTCTGTTAGATCAGGCTCCCAGCTTTTTAAAAAGAATTAATAACTGCATATTTGAAACCAGTCTTGGTAAGTAGAGGATGGCAGCATTTGTTTCCAATTACATGTTTAAAATGTCTCAGTCAGCACTGAGTCCCCAAGGACGGCAAAAGCAGGGCTAAGCACAGGAGTTGCAGCAGAGAGGGAAAGGGATGTTCCCACTTCAGAGCAGACTCTGCTATCGCGATTTCCCCACTGAGTCCCTTAAAGTGGCTGATAACAGCTGTTACAGGAGACTCCTGGAATTCTGTGTTACATGCTAAAGCTCTGACCCAACCAGGCACCCTGTATTCTCCCTGAATTTGATGTGGAGTGGTGGTGCTCATTGTATATCCAGTGTGTTGATGGACTGAAAATCTGACAGTATGGTTTAAAAACTATTATTCTCACAAATGTTTAAATCAGTGTTCTTATTTAAACTACCAGGCCAAGGCTTTGCTCTGCTCAGTCTGCATGAGAACATGAGGGCTATGATGGGGCTTAAAAAACCATGCAAATGACACTGTACTAAGAAATGCTGGTCTTATCTTCCGTGTGGTGTGCGTACAATTACAGACAATTTCTAGCAATTATCTTAGTTTCTCCAGTACAAGGGAAAAAAAATAAAAGCATGGGCAGATATTAGCTAAAGTCTTTAGAAAACAATTGCCCCTTAGTCGTGCTTCAGCAAGTTCTGTTTTTCCAGAGTATCTATCCATAACTTTATTCATTTTGAGAAATCAGATTGTTATTTTTGATGGAACACTTCCAGTGTAGTGCAACTCCACTGGAGCTAATGATAACATTCTCACTGGCTTCAGTGAATACAGGACTTAAGTGCAAGCTGCATCCTACAGTTTTCATTTTCTTCCCTAAATTGCAGTTCAGCTTTTGCAAAGAAGATGACCTAGAGGTCCCTTGCTAAGGCTCTGAAAGGGTGATGTCTGTTGAGAGCAAAATAATAGCTTACAAGGTCTTAAACTCCAGCATCTTGTTTTACACCTAACAGTCCTTTTGTTGTAGTCAAGAATTATATCATGCACACATTTATAGTGTTTCGGATCTTTAATTGGCATTTCTAAAAATGGTTTTATTTGCAGTAATTTTTTTCCAAGTTATTTCCTAAAAATATTTTATTCTAATGATGCTGTTCTAATGTGATCTTCATTTCTTTGTTTGCTCTTGACACTGATGATGTTCAGTACTAGCATTTGGAAATTTGGTGGCAAGTCTGTAAGTTCTACTGTTCTTCACTCCTGTGTCAGCAGTAGGCTCACTGTACCTTCTTAAAGACCTGCTTACACGTGACTCCACACACTCTTATTTCCTAGGAAGAAAAAATAATTAAAAATACAACTTTTACTTGGGACACAAACATTATAGATTCATGTATAGGTCCAGTTGAATTTGAATCCACAATTTTCTATTAAATTAGATTGGGAGGCTTGTATATATTTTAGCCTATTTTTCATCCTAAAAGAAACCATCTGGTTTGGGCTTGTTTTCTGATAAAAGGTGGAGTAAGGGAAGTTATTTTGGGATCTCAGCTCTTGAAGGCCCAAATATATCCCTGGTGCATTATTCTGTATTTGCAGTGTATGCAGCTGTTTAAGTCTTTGAAATGGGCATTCTCTGTTTTGGACGCATAAAGAAGTGGGGATGGATTTGCCTCACCAGTTCTGAACCTGTGTGTTGATGATTGGTAGCTCAAGCCTACAAAAGCAGAAATCAGGGTCCACTTTATCAACATGGAGATCATGGCTACAAAAGCACAGGTTACTGTGACAGAAGATTTGATCCAGGGCTATCAAACAGCACAGCAGTGAGTTTTGACTGAGCCTGACCATACTGGATGCCTGATGCTGTTCCTTGTGTTCCTTAAGAGCTTTACAACCCCCCCTTGCTAATCATTGGATCACTGGGAGCTGGGCATAAGCAGGGGCAATGATTACATCTTGGGCTCGGATTTGTGAGGCTGCTGCTGCTTGCCTGTTTATCCATCTCTGTTACTGAAACTCCTTCAGTTTGACCTGAGAAGTGCACACAGATGTGTGCATGTGGCAACTGGGTTAGGTGAAAGAAAAAGTAGTGTGGAAGCTCTTAAGGGACATAAAGACAAAGGTTATGTATGACCTAGCAGAAGGGATGCACTTTCCAGTTCAAGATGAGACTTTATTAAGCTGCCAGAATATTTTCAGGAAGTTAGTCACATTTGTTATGGGGGACTGATAAAATGACCTTAAAAAACCTTACACTAGGTCAAGAACATTATTGACATCTGTTGCTAGAACCCAGTATGAGAAAGAGCTTCATACTGAGTTGGTGGAACAAGCAGACTGATCCAGTGACTTTAGTCAGGACCCATTTTGTTCAGTGCTGCAGAGGTAACCCAGAAGAAGGAGAGATCTGCTGAGAGATCTGCTGACAGGCTGAGGGATCTGAGAGATCTGCAAGGGCTGAGAGATCTGCTGACAGTGACAAAAACTACAGAGCAGAAGCAATCAATACAATAGAAAAGGGCAATAAAGCTCAAAAGGAAATAGGGAATGGTCAAATAAGTCACTCACATAAAATAAAATTTAAAAAGAACTACGAAGTACAGAACATAGAATGAAGTGAAGAAAATAGGAAGCGATAAACTACTGAAGGATGTAGTCCTACTCTCTGCAGAACTGTGAAAAGAATAAATTAACATTTGGCTCATTGTGTAAAGTTCAATAGGATCATAAAGCTCTTGAAGTATCAGGTTTTTAGAGGTAACTGTTCATTGTATCAAAGCACTCTCAAAAGTACAGGACTTGGTAATCTTAGCTGATCAAAAATAAGATACTAAATGGGACTCTTTACTGTACTTTTAATGGACAGAGTTGCATTAAGGGTTAGAGAAATAA
Organism: Grantiella picta; assembly: GCA_013397955.1. NCBI lineage: Eukaryota > Metazoa > Chordata > Aves > Passeriformes > Meliphagidae > Grantiella > Grantiella picta. Next base: position 4,412,630 of record VZRM01002344.1, on the reverse strand, counting down.
AGAACATCTTTTGAAGTTCATCAAATACAAGAAATGAGAAAATTGAAATATTGAGGAGTGGACTCTAAAATACTTGGTTACTTCCTTTGCATGAGTTAATTTTGTACTGACTTCTGCGTACATGGGAGACATGTACATGGGAGATTGTGATAAATTGTCCAAGTGCCAATGAGTGAATGCATGAGCTGGAAGGTATGATCCAGAATTCTTCCCAGCCTTCTGAAAAGTAGCATCAGAGCAGTCAGATTACCCCAGTACCTAAACTGGCACTAGACATGTGCACTCGAGCAACTGAATCTGAATTTCTGACTTCTAAAATCAATCTCCTGACAGGGACAAGTATAGACAGTGGTCTGGGCAGGAGGCCCACGGCCAGTTGTTGTGGCTAGAACAGGAATCAGAGTAAGGATAGCAGAAACTGGGGCTAAACGAACTGGCGTTGGGGTCAGGAGATGGGAAGAGATAATGCCTGGGAGCTGGCAAGGGACAGAAACTAGGGTGCTGATCCAGAAAAATCCAAGGGCAACTGGAGCTATTGTTTGTATGTGCAGATGAATACACAGATGTGTATGACTGAGGGCAGCAAGGTGTAAGCTGAACTTCTAGGTCAGGCATTGTAATGGGTAATTGAGAGCTGTTTGCCAGCAGAGAATCTGGAAGGGCAGATGCTTGGTGTCATGACACTGCCTGTTGTGCAGCTGGGAGGCAGAGTGGAAACACTGAAATGTTCTTCATGGAGGGAGTGTGTATGCACAGGAAATTCTGGCATCTCCTTTTTATTGCTTCCTCCCCTACTTCACGTGAGCCCATGGCCTCAGCTATAAAGTCACCACTTACACAGCAACTTTCTCCCTACCTCTGCTATATCAAGCCCAGATGGTGAGATCTGTCACATTCCCTTCCTAAACTGGATCCTGGGACTTACAATACTTCTTGAAAATTATGTTTAGTAGTAAGGGGTTTGGGGTACTTCTGCAAAGATTTCCTAAGTCTGCTACTGATTTCAACACTTAGAGGATATCCATTTAGAGTGCTGAATGCTAATAGCACTTTGCAGTGAACAGAAATGGAGGTTGGAGTTTATTAACTCAGCAGGAAGACTGCCTTTTACCCACACTGGTGAGAGAGTGAGAATGCTATAAAGAGCTATAGGACAAAAGAAAAGGCATCTTCTTTCAGGTCCTGTTAATTTAGAAACATAAAAATGATGATCTGAAAAAACATCCATTTCAAAAACTTAATTGCTGTTTTAGTTCTCTAGACTATAATGTAGTGCGGCCTGTAATTATTTTAAAAGAACAATAGTGTATTTTTCCCTTATTGTTGGGTGCTCAGTTCCACAGATCCCATACTGAGTATTTTACTGACTGTGTGAGGGACATTCCGTTAAATGTCTTCCTCGTGTGAACATTTCAGCTTGGTGTGTCTGGACAGACACTAAACACAGAAATAACACTGCTTTGAAATTGTCAGTCTTTGAAAGGGACATAGAAACATAATGGCTCCAAATGAAATTGTTGCTTTAGAAACAAGTCAAATGCTGCACCAATACATAATTATGTCAAAGGAAGCCAAAATAACATAGCACATCCCCCGACATGTTAGATCTAAGTATTTTAATAGGACGGCATTCAAAACCTTACTCCATCTTACCAGGTGCATTTCATCTCCTTCAATCCACTGGGTCCAACCACGGCCTTCTTTCTCTCCATTCTGTACACAGAGCAGCTTATCTCCATCCCAAGACACGGTGGTCTAACAAAACACGCATGTTTGGTATTAGTGTAGTATTCTCTGATACTATGATTAGTTCCCGTGAAGCAAAACTTACCTCTAATGATTAGTGTATGTCATAAAAAGAATGACTGTAGAGTGTTGTAACACTTAGGATAATTGCAAAAGAAATGAGCTCGAACAGAAAGTTGCTGCCCAACTGCCTGCCAAAAACTGGAAGGATGAGATAAAGCAAGAAAAACTATAATCAAAATCATTCTATAAGAACACACTCCTCTCTCCCTGCTGAAAAATACAGCAGCAGAAGGTCTCTGCAGCCTAACACTGTATTTGCAAAAGGAGCTGAAAACTTAAGATCCAGATTGGCTTTTTCCACCCTAAGAATGCCCAGCTGCTCAACCGGAAAAACATTCCCACTTACTGGCACTGGGGATGAACAAAGCTTTAAAACACTGAGCTGGTTTTTCCTCGTGTCTTGATCTGCCTTCCTTCATTGAGCAGAATGGTTTGGAAGTATCAGCAAACTGGTGACTTTGCCAGCATTTTGCTTTTATCAGCGGAGGCTGGGGAACTCCTCGAGACAGCACTGGCAGACTAAGTGCAAGAGTCAGGTGCTGCAGCATTCAACACAGCACTTTTGTGAATATTGGTGCTGTCCTGAGAAGTTCAGTAAAAACTGATACATTAAACTCCTTAAATGTCTGATAGCGCATCCTACAGCTTGTTACTCTGGTTAGCATTTATTGACAAATTTGCCTTTCACATCTCCCTAAGTTAAAGAGAAGGAATGCTCTGGAAAATATTTAGAGGGAAGAGCAGTGACAAGTTGTACTCCATGAGGATAGTTTAACGTTAATATTAGCACATGGCTTTTAAATCAGCTTGTTTGAAGGGACTCTGAGGACTAAATATAGAATTACTGTCTACCTTGTAAAAGTCTTCAGCCACTGCTTGCATGAGTAGTCAGATAGAGCGAGATGATGAATTCTATCTGTCATTAAAGGACATTTACTGCATCCATCCTGTGTAGTTTCTAAGAGAAGTCAGCTTACATTTTTCCTTCCAGGAATTAAAACCAGTTTAACACACAAGAACCATGCACTCCAATTTATTTAATCTGTGTAAGTCACAAACAATTAATTCTTAAATAATAACCATGATAGCCACTATCTTTGAATGACTGCAGCCAGCAGCCTCCTCCCATGGGAAGCTTTAGACTAAACAAGCATGGAAAATGAATGACTATAAAGAGTGCCAGGATAGATAATCACAGGCAAGGCAAAGGTATTGATCCCATACAGTCTGTTTGCACCACATGGGGTCTCTGAAAGAGAAACTCACATGTCCTTGCTAAAAATCTCTCCAATTTAGAAAATGCATTCACAAATTCTTGAGTTATCTTTTGTAAAGTGATATATTTAAACCAAGTAGTAGATAACATTTTATGAAACCTTATCCTTTTAATGCAAAAAAAAAAAAAAAAGCCAATGCAGGAAGGACAACATATTTGGGCAAAGCTATAGGTAATATGGTCACCATAACTAAATCGTCTCCCATATCTGAATCTGCAGAGATTCACTTAAGAGACAGAAGATAACACATAATAGGAATCAAAGTGAAAAATGTTTAATTTATGTTAGCATATCTATGAATTTCTAATTCTAAAAAAAAAATAATAGAAAATGAATGATGACTTGTAGACACTGTAGCATGAAGCATTTGTATGTGCAACTTTGCTAAGTAATTGCGATTGTTTGTATCCATTGAGTACTAGCTCAGCATAGTTCAATCATTACTCTAGCTTAATAGCTAAATTTTGTGGGTTTATATGTGAATTCAGAGGCAGTATAACATGATAAAGTAAGATCCAACTTTATTAGTCCTATTAATGTTCAAAGTCAGTTGTGAATGTTATTACACTTGATAATATTCACTGACTGAGTACACTTGGGGGAAATAGAAAAATATTTGTAGCAGCACAAATAAATGTTAACTTTTTAGCCTCCAAGGGTGATTGAAATTGTTTCATCTCAGAAAGCAACTCACTTTCTTCTCAGGATTTGTTGTTTTTCCAGTCAAGATTAGATATTGCTTTTTGCAATTTGGTGATAACCACGAAGAGTCTAAACCCACAGACCATTAACCAAGCTTTTATCAGACAATGTTCTCAGATATCCTCTGCCTTCCCTTTGAGAAATACTAATAGTGAGGGGATATGAGTAAACCATACAATTTCTGATTTCTTTGGGTAGCTATTTTGCTCAGAAGGTTATAAAGGGCAGAATATATTGCAAGAGAACATAATGTCATTTTCTTTGTTAGCAGGAGCAATCACTTTATGACAGTAAGATTAATCACTGGCATCTGTGTCTTTTCTTTCTTTAGGTCAAACTGTAATGTCTCAATGTCTCATTTATTAAACTAATACACAATATACAAAATTATCTTTTAACTCAGACTGAAACACATTCTTCCAGGCCAAATGTCTCTACCGAGACACACGGTTAGTGTTAGCTGAGGCTGGTGTTGCTATGGCTGTTAATGGGCACTGGCTGCTGCCAACAGTCCACTCTCTACCACACCTAAACCAGAGCAATACTTGCTTCACAACATTCCCAAAAAGATTTGAATTAGAACATAAAAATAATACTCAAAAAATACTGTAGGGCAAACATTGCATATATAATCTCTCTTGCTGTATCTAGGAACAAGGATTTATTTTTAAAGACTGGATCAGGATATTGCCATGGTACAATCAGGAGCCAAGCACTTGATTAGACTGCTAAGGCAGCTCTGTAAGACCCTTTGGTTCCTGCTGCTTTCCTTCCTGGCACACACAACCAAGATAAAGAAACGCTTCACCTTTTACATAAAGCTACTTTTCTTAGAAAAGTATGCCTTTGCAATTAACCTTGTTTGCCCCCACTTTGATAATAGCATTACCTAAGGTTTGCCTGATCACAGAGCCCGAGCTACTGTCACCTCCCAGAATGACTGAAAATCTTTGCCAGCGTTTGGTGGACACAGCAGGCCTGGGCAGACCGTTCCTATTCTTCATCCTCTTCCACAAGAGGAGGAGAGGTAGGCAAACTCAGAGGACACTGGAAAGTTGCAGTTGCCAGTAACAGAACCAACTACCTGAAAACTGAGTATTTCTCTAAAACTGAAAACTCCTGCTTTTTTGAGCATCTTCTACTACTTGTATAATAAATGATTTATTCCTTTCAAGTACATAGTACCTAATCGAGTTCATCATAAGCAAGCTAAAATCTTGCTTTCTTACTACCTGATCATGCTTAAACCTACGTTGAACACTTCCTAGGTCAAGTGCAGGTAATTCTCTAGGAAACTTCAACAGAGAATGGTGATGAGTGCAAGCAGTCAACAGTGTTATTTAAGAATACTTAAGAAACACAAGAAAAGGTAATGGGATGAGGTAAAACCCACGGAGTTTTGCCTCAATTTAACTCTTCTCAAAAAGTCCAACCACCGATATTGCACATTTTTCAGATTATATACACTTCGTTCTTGAGGTGTAAAATTAGAGAATGGGGTTCCTCTGGGAAGTGAAAAAGCCTTTGAAGCCTGAGAAAATACTAAAATTTTCTTTAGTTTTATGGTATGGGTTCTGAAGTCTTTCCCTTTTTGCATACTTTGATATTATCCTTTTATTACTTGGGCATCCATGTACTTTTTTTAGTCATTTCATCTCTTTGTGTTATGAAAATTTAAATTCATATGCATAGTACCACCTGAATCTTCCTGAATATTAAAGCTGGAAGAAATTATAATTAAAGTATTCTCATTACTGTTTCCAGTTATGAGACAAGGTAGATGTAATAACTTAAATATTTAGTAAACCCCAAACAAATTATTGACTACATATTTGCTTTTACTTTAGTAGCAGTAACTGTGATGAAATGTTGCACAATTTCAGCTTCCAGTGGCAAATCCTACTGACCCACAGCCAGAGATAGTGACTTTTGTACTTTACTGAAATAGTCATCAAGCATTTTATCAGAGTACTTTGCATTTCCCAGTAAGGTCTAAGTGCAAAGACATTTGGTGCTGGCTCTGCACAATGCTTCTCATTGCTGTATTGGCTCTTCCTGTGTGCCAGCTTGGGTCAGGTGCTCAGCAGTTGGAGGTACAGAATTTATTTTACAAATGGATGAAAGAAAATAACTTTTTTCAAAGTAGTTCATGAACATTTTTTGTAAATGCCACATAGATTTTTGACACATTGCCTTTACAAGTATGAATTGCAGCTACCACCTTTCATCAGAAATATGTTATTGATTTCCTATCTGTAGGAGAAACACAGCAGTACCAGTTCTATTTTTCTCCTGCTTCCCTCAGAGTGTTGTCTCTATATATGGAGCACCAAATGACTGCAAAGCTTTGAGTGCACAACACACTCCCTGCTCCATCTCAATCCAGTCATTCCCGGCTTGGGAGAATGACATGCCATTTTACAACTATAATTATGATCTAAGAAGGATTAAAAAATAGAAAGTAATTTTTTTAGGTCAGATGAAACAGAAAAATCCAATTTGAGCTGTGTCTTGTAAATAATACCAAAGAAAATATCCTAGAACTTTTGGTCGAGCACAGCAATATATCCAACAAGGTATTAACAGCTTCTCAAGATAAACTATTTCATCTGTACTGAGTATCACAGTGACAAAAAAACCTCTTGTAAGGAGTTTTTTGGGAGAAAAATGAATTGCTGATAGAATAAATTAATGTTGATATCACAGATAAAGTCCCATATAGCTTTGAAGGGGAATTCTGTGAGGTGCTCACTCCCTATGGCCTCTGTGCTCCCAGGGGGGTACAGCCATGGCAGCTTTGTCACCTCTCCACCCTGCAACCCCTTTTATCTCATCACATCTGCATTTGGAAGTTCAGTGACAGAGAGAAACTCCTGAGAAACAACAACAAACCCAACAGAGCAATTCCTGGCAGGATTCCTGGGCTTTATCTCCAGATCCTGATGCTGGACAAAGGCTGAACCTATTTAGCCACGCTGTAGCTTAGTCATGGCAGTCTTCTTTGCTTCTATCACTGTCAGCATCTCCAGTGGTAGCATTGCTAGAAAAGAGGCTTAGGACCGGAGTGAAAAATTTTAGATGTAAAATAAACTGTTGTCAGATAGGATCAGATCTTAAATGCTCAATTTCCTTATTTTGAGTCCTTGCTTCTAAGAGCAACAGAAGAAAGCAAAGGCCAGAGATATGCTCCAGGGAGTAGGAAAGTAAATGTGCAAAAGCTCCAGGCTATGCAGCTGGCAATATGTGGGAAGAGGAGGAGAATCAGTATTTTAGACAGTGCATATTGTTTTATTTCTTAGGAATGGTGGATTTTTTTTTCTCACTGAAATAAAATTGTATACAAATAATACAAAAATAGGCAAGCTTGTATATATCCCATGCCAGGAAAAAAAAAGTAAAACCCATCACATACAATTCACTCTGTACAAAGATCAGAATCGATTCTAAGACACTTACTGTTTAAATTAATGGGTATAACTTATTTATCCCTTGTGTAATTTTAGCAAGATGCAATTGTACATAACACTAATGGTTTGTCATTCAAAATTGGATTTGTTAAGTCTGATTCTCAGCTTTTCACCTGATTCTTTCTGATTGCACTTTCTGCATTTTTAACTCTCAGAGCTTTTTAGAGTTCACAAAAGGATGAAATGCTAAACCCACTAAAGACACTTTCCCTACAGAGCTTCAGTATGCTAGCAGTTTTGTGAATAACTAGCTCAAAAGCTTCTAATCAGTCTCGTGGTTTAGACAGAATCCAGCACCGCAAAATGTGAAGTTTATGACATCTTAAATTATACCGCAAAAGATTAAAATAATCTCATTTGCTATCGCCGTGCAAATGTGCTGAGCACATCACTTACAGGTAATAACAGTAATACCAAAGGAGCAAGCAGGGGGAAACAAGGCAGGAAAAAGGAAACTGCCCCTCCTCACTGAGGCACAGAGACAAAACAGACCAGAGTCCATTCTGAGAGAGCCTGAGAAAGACCCAGGATGGACTTCTGCTCTCTGGAGCCTCAAAAGGGTTGACTGGAGGACTTTTCTTCCTCACTTGTTGAGCAGAGTTTGTAAAAGATCAGAAATACCAACAGAAAGTTATCATAAAGTCTACCTCTTTTAAATTACATCTCCCTGCCCCCCAAAATTAAAAAAACCAGTGGTTATGCCAATGAGGACCTGGGGAAATTACAGTGCTGCAGAGAAACAGCAGGCACAAAATCTGAGAGAAGAGCAGCCCAAGCAACAGTGATTCTAGAACAATGCCTGTTCCACCAAAGCGTATGGAAAAATACTTACAAGCCAAAAAGGACAGCACTGGAAGAGTAAGGAATTAAAACAGCCAAATCAGGGGGACTGAGTAAAGACATATTGCTGACCTTGCATCTTACTAGACAGGCACAATTTATTTTGAGTCTCCTCACCCTGTGGGAGAGGCCTCCTGCAATTCCATGCGCTGGAATGCTGTTTGTTGGTTGTTGTTTTTCTGGCAGCAAGGTCTTAATTCCAAAACCTGCTCTGCACTAGATTAACAGCTGTGAATTCCATTTGTGTAACAGAGCAACTTGCCTAAATAGTTAAATAAGCTTCACAAGCCATGTGATTTTGTAACAGGGCTTTATTCTGACCTTGCAGTGCTATAAATCAACTTATGCCCAGAACAACTAACTCCATTGCATTTTTCCTGAATACAAACTTAAGAGGAATCAGTGTCACATTAGGCAAGTTTGTTAATTAAAACAGAGCCATGATCAGTTTTGAACAACTTCTTTCTCTTCAGTAGGATACGGCACATGTAGCAGAAGGGCCTGTCAGGTGTCTGTGAATGGTCCTTATGTGGCTGTTTCAAACATTAATTGACTCTATTTTCAGGAAGACACTTCCTGAAAATAGAGTAAAATGTATGATAGATGTGATGAGTGAATTCTACAACTCCCAAATCCTCCTCACTCTATCCCACCCCAGCAAGTCTCACCTATGACTCAAAGTTATATTCGTTCCAATAAAGGAACTCTAAATACCCACTTGATAACTTATTCATGGTTATATTCCACTCGTATTCAGTTTTTGATAACTAAATGGTTACGATGTATTATTTCCCACATTCAAAATTCTTGCCGTTTGCTCTGTTTCCCAGTTCCCTGCCATTGTCATTTCATTTCCTGCTTCAATGGAAGAAGAAAATTACTATACCAGAGAGCACAAGGTTCTGAGTTACCAGAGCACCTCTCATATGCTTGAACAAACACTCAGTTATAACTCAACTAACACTGTTTTCAGTTATCCAAGAAATTCTGCTGGTCTATATTTAGAACAAAAACTCTTTCCTGATTTTTTAACACATGACTTGCCCTTAGTCTCTGTAAAAAGACATTAATTCTGCATAGTGTAAGATAAAGCAATTCAGTCTATCAAATGCCTGAACAGCAGAGAATAATTATAATGTAAAAGTTTTCTCTGACTTTAGCAGCAAAATGATTAGAAAAACAAAAATTTTAGGAAAGTAATTTTTCCATCTGAGCTATCCAATTCTCAATCTTCTTTGATTCACTAGATGGAAAGACTTGCAATGTGAAACTTCAGCCTTTGTTTCAGCATTTTAAGGTTTTTCATTTAACTTTTTCATAAATTCTTTACTAAATACTAAGTAAAAAACACTGTGAAGGTACAGAACAGATACAGCATATAAGAACAGGCCTTGTTCTTATATGCTGGCACATATTTTGCATTGTAGATGTTTCAACAGCTTCACTGCTTATTACTGACAGTGAAAAAGGGAAGCACAACTATCTGCTAAAGAACGAGATACTTTCAGAGATGGTTTTGTAATAATTGTTATTTCAATAAGGTCTTACATGCACAGGAAATTTTTTCCACAGTAATGTTTATATACATGAAACAAAGTTTCATACTCAGAGCAATACCTGAGATGCTAAATTAATCACAACTTGAGACTGTGCAAATTATCTTTAAAATTGAGGAGATTTCATGATGAGACAGGAGCTTCACTGAGAATTAAGACAGCAGGATCAAAGACTCATTTTGAGAAATACCAAAGCCAGAGCTACCCATTTAACTTTAAATTTCTGTCTCAGTACATTCTCCATCCGATAATATGTTGCCAATTAAAACCGCAAACAAACTCTTCAAAGCAGTAGAAACGTAACAACACCATCTGATTCACACCATGTGAGAAAAAAATGTAACACAAATTAATGTTCTAAACTTCTTTCTACACTATCTAATGCACACCTTGGAACATCTGCAAAGAATGAAACATGGTCCTGAAGATGTAAACATTCATTTTACCTTTGTACTTGAAACTGCCAAGCTTTTAGCAACCTGGGTAGTTAAGTATGATTGATCTTGCAGAAAGACATCTTTCACAAAAATTGCCAAGTGAACAGAGAAACTGTAATTTAACTTTTATCTAGGAGATCAGATCCGGGGTGGAAAGCTGGAGGAGCATTGATACCAACTGCTATTTGTGATCTCTCTTTGTGGTCAACTATCCCCATCTTTGACTTAGCAGAACCAGAAACTGCATCTTTAACTAAACTAGCAGGGCTTTAGAGTTTCCAAAGTAGCAAATTTTCACTTCCCAATAGAAACAACACCTTAAAGGACCTCATGTCACCAACTGCCATTCACTCAACTGCCATTCACTCTATCCTTCAGAAAACAGTCACCCATAAACAAGTGCATGCAAGAAAGCCACAGCTGAGGGGCAGAAGAAGGACAAACTGAAATTGCTTAGGTTTATACTACTCAATTAACTCACTGATCCAGAAAGTTCAGACAGGTTTCCAGGAGTGACCAACGACAAAAGTGAAAAAACCCTAACTGAAAAGGAGGAGAGGGTTTGTACCACCACAGGACTATCAAGTTCCTAATGTCAAAACTTCAACTTACTTCTAAAGTAAGTATCAGCAAAACTTATTAGCCTTTATTCCTCACAGACAGTATTGATTTGGAATTACTGTAGCTAAACTCCACCCTAACCTACTCAAGGTATGTTTTACAACTGAAAGGTGAACACAATTTCAGTGAATTACACTCAAGATCTAACCTTTTCACCGTGCTAGTATTATTATAACAGATATGTTTATAGGAGGAATTACTTCTAATGTTATTTTTTTCTAGTCTCATGATGATTGCTCTGCTATATAGATTAATGTTTAATGTGCAATTTGTCTTATCCGTGTTACTTTGTACTGCTTATACATTGAGGTACTTGGATAAAACTTGCCCAGTGGTCTGCTCAGTCCACAATATAAATAACAATAATTGATTCACAATCCCTCCCATTACACAGGCTGACTATTAATGATTAAGCCATTTATGGCATGCAGTTCCACAAGCTCTACACACACAAATAGAACACCAAGAATTATGTTCAACGTTTGCTTTTATGGTGGTTTTCTTCGTAACACCACTCAAGGAGTGGTCCAGTGTCTCTTATAACCTCTGTGACTCTTTTCTCACAAGACCCCTTCTGCACTGTTGGAGTTATTTTGCTGCTTAATAACTGCAAATTTTGCCTGACATTATGGTTATCAGATTTGGACTGAAGTGACTTCAGAAAGATGGCTTCTTGTACTGTTTTGCCTTTGACAAAACAGAAGTCTCATGTAGAAAGCTTGAATAAGAAAATTGAAATAAAAGTGTGATATGTTGCTACAAGGCAAATTGAGAACCAATGGTCAGTGACCAGAACTGCCCACCTACACCTGGAAACCACAAAGAGACATAGAGATCTCAGGATTTTGTGGAATTACATCCCTAAATCATTCTTAAGAAAAAACCAGTCAGGGTTAATGATTACCCCTGGTTGTTTGGGTTTCTTTGTTTGTTTGTCTGTTTGTTTGTAATAGGCAAGGTGCTGATACCTTCTGCTTCCAAGGCTGTATAAGCATTTTCTACTAAACAGTAAATAGATAAATGTTTAAATAACCTTTAAAAGTAGGCTGAACTAGGTTCTACTCCAAATCAAACAGCTGTTGTAGCAACTAAAATTCTCTCTTGCTGGTTTCTTCTTTCTGGTTTAATATTTTGAATCCTTCCCTATAACTCAATTTAGCAAAATAGGGTAGACAACTGTGGCTTGTTAAAAATAATGAAGTATTACATCTTTCCACCATATAGAGGATGGTTTAATTCTCCTTTAGATGGGAGTTTAATGGTATTTAAGTACAGATAATGGATAAGTACAGATAGGACAGTTCTGTGCACACACAAACCTTTTCAGCAGATGTTTTGAACATTGCTATCTTTGATGGTAATTTAATCACCTCAGTCTTAAATCTTTTCTTGGGTTCATAACTGTTCAGTGGATCTGGACCTCAACATCCTGATTAAGAGCATTCCAGGAATCAGAACCACATGACACTATTGGGGCACTTTTCTATACACAAATGCACCTGCTCCTCCCTTCTGTGCACTTTGTATTCTTCACTCTCATCAAACTTGTGCCCTCTGTAACAAGGACTACAGAGGGATCAGTTGAGGCACTCAGCAGCCAACCAGTCTTTTTCTCTGGTCTTCACAACCTCTCCCTTTCCTACCATGACCAGAGCAAAAGCAAATACGCGTATCATAAGGTTAGAGAAAAGTATTGGTTTTAAACAGGATTAGCTTTTTAAGAAGGAAAATTTAACAGCTCTCTTTTATGAGATTGCTCCTGTAGAGTCCTTCCTGAGATAATTTTCTTTTATTTGTCAACTTCCTCACTGTAGAGTATTTCCAGTGTCATGCTGTCAAACTAATAGGTGAGAACTTGCTGTTCTCAAGTTTTTCCTCTCTAAATTGATATTCATCAGTCCTAAGTTAATAAACAAAAAGAGCTCATAAGACAGAGCTGTCATAAAACAAAGTCCTCACTGTTTTCTTATTCATTTCAGTAAGATTTGTTCCAGTGGGCTAATTAAGTGTGTGCTCTAATAAATACACCCAGGCAATTCTTAAGCACTTGGCCATTCTTACACAGGGAATAGTGCCTGACCCTGCAATCAGTGGATTTCCTCTGCTGTAAAACCTTATTCATTAAAGAGGTTCTGGAAGTGACCCTAGATGTCTTTCTGACTAACAAATATCCCAGTATAAATGAGCACAGCTTCACTGAGGTTATTATTCACTGATTGATTAAATTGCTTTGTACTCCTGATTAAAATTAGCATTCCTTTAATAGAAAGGCATGTTCAAGGTACACCCTGGCAAACGGAGAACAGAAATAATTTTAGGAATAGCCACACAGGATGGTTATAAGCTGTGTTCTGTGAGAGGCCTCAGATGATCAATTTTCCTTTCTGTCCATTGTTACAGTTCTTCTTACCATGCACTTGCGATCATCCACCCCAGATAAGTCCTCCTCAAACTCCTTTCCCACGTCAAATTCCATGATGTAGTTTCTAAAAGTGCTTAGCGTTTTAATGATCATATGATCCCCGTTCTGAAGGATTTCTTTGTCAGGCTTTAGCAAGTTTGCTATTTTTCTTACAGCAACATTTACATCTGAAAAAGAAAATGAGTAATTTTTATGCAAAAAAACTTCCACAAAAAGAAGTTTGTAGCTTTTAGAGAGAACTAAACTGAACAAAGATAAATAAATGTCCAAATTTTTCCAACCAGCCTTCTCATCTGGAAAAAGTCTGTAACCTAATTCTTGTAAACTTTAATCACTTAATGTTTCAATTTTCTGACAATGTGAAATCTTAAAAAAATACCATTTGTATTTGACAGTTAATAAGGCCTTCACTATTTCTATAGAAATTCTAAGATAACATCAAACAGAAACACAGAAAATTGCATTAAGTACTGTACTTAATCTTTATTAAATATAAACATTTTACTGCTTTTCAAATTATAGAGTTTTCTTTTTTACATTTGAAATCTGCTCCTTACCTCTTCAAGCTATGTAGTTTAATCTCTGTTAATGTAAGCTTCGAGGTGGTAAGAAGTAGAGGCTGCTTAAGGCAAAACAATTTTGCTTAAGGCAACTCTTAAACTGCATTTCTGAAAAAAATATTTCTCACAAAAATGACTTATGACTGTACAAGAAAAAATAGATTCGTGTCAAGAATAAGACAGGTGGCATTTATTGATTATTTATTCAACAAGTACAAAGGGAACCTTACCCAGTGCTTTCAGATACTCCTCAAAATTGTCATTGCTGACCATTTTCCAGTACCCATTGAAGTCTGCAGGCATCCCTGCTTCAGGTGATTGTCAAAATCAAAGGCTCAGAGCTGTGGGTTGATTCTGCACCACACAACTCGCTGCCTTTCTTTGTGGCAAGTTTGAACTCTGGTTTCTTTTATCTCTTTTTTAGACCATGTAGCTATGCAAGTCCTTCTAATCCGATTATTGTTGAAGTGCTGCCTTCAAATCCTTCCACCAGGCTGAACCGCTGAGATTTCTAATGACAGCAGGATGACTTGATTTAAAATGAATGAAATATTCACCTTTCATATAACTTCTGCAAGGGAGATCCATTTTAACCACATTACTCTTAATTTTTCATGCCACTCAGAAAAAAAAATCCTTTTTAAATAGCTTTACTTTAGGATATTAGCCAAAGATACACAAGTCCTTATCTTGTGTGTTTTTTGAGGGAAATTCCTCTTTCTTGACTATGTTTCAGCTACTTTATGCCTTCTTTCAAGCAAACAATCACACAGACTCTTTCAGTGAAAAGTGTCTGGTATTCCTTTAACTTGTTCCACAAGCTCCTTAACTCTAGAGAACCACCAGTGGAAGCTGTTCAGCCAACTGAGGGCTCAGAAAGGCCCACTTGGGTGGAAACTTGAATTAAGAAGCAGAGGTTAGCTCTGTGTATTGACAAATGCTACATCACTACTGAATGAATGCTTGCAGTTAATTTAAGAAACTTGGAAACACAGAAGAAGCACTTTATAGAGTTCCATATTCTTTGAAAGTGTCTTCTGTCAGAAATGAGATACACTGAGGCAATCAACATAGAAGAGAACAGGTTTTTCTTGCTAACATTAGAGCCCAAATAGTGAGCCTCTCGGATATTTTCATATAGTAAAACTGAAGTCCCTATGGGATATATTTCCTCTGGGGCCTTGGCAATAACTTGCTCTCATAGAAGACACTGGATCAGACAAAGAAACCCACTTCAAATGGGGGAATGAGGACAGTCTGTCATTTGAGAACCTGCAGGCTTAGAAGTGGCATAAGTGGCATGTGGATTTTCAAGTGCTTGCATGAAAGGAAGATTAATATCCACCTCTTGGATACTGCCAAAAAAAAAAAAAAAAATTCAGGGTCTTATAAAGTCAAAGTTTAGCCGTAATATAGATTCAAAAATCACTCTCTCTTTTTATCTCTCTAAAGTTATGGTTCATTCTATTTTGCTGTTTCATAACAGTAGGGATTACAGAATTACAAGTTAGGAAAGTACTGTGTTTGACCCTTTAAGTATTACTGAAGAAGAACATTTATTGTGAAGTTCTCAATTCTTCTATGTTCACAAGGAAGCTGTTCTTTATATATTTTAAACTATGCAGCTGAGCATCCCAATTTGCTTGAGCAGTACCACACACAGATTCATGGATTTAAAACACCACATGATTTCAACAAATTTAGGGCTGATGTACTTTCCCTTCATTTACAAGAAATTAATTTCCCAAGAAATTTATATGGAAAAACTCCTGGTCTGACCCATCACACACTGCAGAAATCAGTCATTCAGAGGGTTTATTGTTGTGTTATGCAGCTTGAGCGGCTGAAGCAAGTTCCCCTCATTCTTGCGCTCGCTCTCTTCTGTGTAGATATTGTGGTGTGCAATGTAAGCAATAACAGAGTCTGGGATGAGATATTTCACACTCAATCCTCTGCACAAGGCTGAGCGTATCTGGGTTGCACTGATTTCATTCTGTATCCATTCTTTCACTAGAAAAATATTGTGCTGAAATTTAGTTAAAAGGTCTGATTCCTTGATATACTGAGATGGATCAGAGCCAGCTCGGCTAATACAGACCAAACCAAACTTTTCCACTATTTCTTTGATGTCCTCTTCCTTCCAGAGATTGGGTGTCTTAAATGTCTGTAGAAAATCGGCCCCACAGAGCAGCTTTAATTCTGGTTGAACTGGAAAAACAAAAGGAAATAAGAGATGTCTAATCCTTTCTCAGTCTTCGAGGAAGTTTATACTTAAAATTGGTTTTTACTCATCATTTTTGATTTTTTAAAAATTTATTTTACAAATCATTTACCTTTATTTCAGGGCTTTTTTCAAAAGGTTGCAAGAAAAATTCAGTTTAGATTTTTACGTGTCTGGTCACAATTACTTTATTACCTACTTCATCATGACCCAAAGCATATTGAATATTATCTGTACACGGTGATTGCCAAAGGAGAATTCTTCCTCCACTCAAGCAAGACAAAAGTGGGAAGAAGCAAATAAAAAGAATTATTTTAGCACAAAGATTAGGTTTGGTTGAACCTGGCTACTCCATCCCATCCTGCCCCCCTTTTCTTTATTTTCTCAATTTCTTATTTGCTGTCCTAAGCCCCAGCACAGAATTCTCTCTTTCCTCAAACTTTTTCTGTAACACTCATCATTATTCCATCTGAGTATACAAACACTGACCAGGTATTTTCACAGCCTTGTATTCATGTGAAATGAAGGGGAAGGATGGAGGTATTGCCTTCACTTTACACTTATTTGATGGTTAGCACATCTGCAAGTCTTCTACAAACACCTTAATGAGAGATTCAGAAAGTAAGAAACATTCCAGTGATGATGCATGAAAAGTGTAACTTCTTTCCTCTACCAACTGTAAAGATATAACTCATCAAGAACCAGGAACAACTGAAATGTATTATTCATGTCCAAGAGATGCTCCAGTACCAGAGGAAAAAGGCAATGTATTAAAAATCCAAGAGCATCCTAGCCAGTCATAGGGCTGGGGAATATGATTAGATAGAAAATTGAAAACTGACATTGTTTCCAGAGCCTGCCATGCTTCTACTGCCAACAGGAGCTTTTCTGGCCAGCAAGGCAGCAAACATTAACATATCAGCATCGCTGCTGTGGTATCCATATACTTTGTCCATTGTCCAATACTAGAACTCTAAGTAATTACTGTATTATTGATACTTTTTATTCATATATTCTGTGCTTTGCAAAACAAGCAGGGCCTCAACATACATCTCTGGCATAGCTAAAAGACGCTTATAAAACCCAAGAATTAATACATCTCCAAGGTCTCTTATCTGTGTGGTGTTGTTACAAAACAAGTGCTCCAGCAGTTATGTTGGCATTTGGCATGGCTTGGTTTCGGCAGGCAGCTCCAACCCTCAGAACTCACCAGCTACTCTGCTCAGCTTTTTCACTGCTAATCTGGTAAAGCTGTACAGTTTTTACTGCTAAACACAGCATCATGTTTACAGTTATTAACTAACCTGGTTGCTGGCAAGAAAGGGAATCCCTTGTAGACCTTTCTATGGGATGTTTGTTTCTCATGGACTCCTTCTTGGACTGGAGCACTCTGAGTGATTCATTATAATGGTGCCTGCATTTAAAAT
Source organism: Grantiella picta (assembly GCA_013397955.1). Classification (NCBI taxonomy): domain Eukaryota; kingdom Metazoa; phylum Chordata; class Aves; order Passeriformes; family Meliphagidae; genus Grantiella; species Grantiella picta. The sequence goes on along the minus strand of VZRM01002344.1, from coordinate 4,395,291 downwards.
AAAGGCTTCTGTGTGAGGTAATCCTCTCAGAGATGCAACAAAGCGATTACCTGGCACTTTCCCATTCAAGAACAGGGTCTACTTTTATGCACTTTGGATTTAAATACCATTTGTTAAGAATTTGGCACATTTGTTCTGCCATGAGATTAGTATCAATGTAGTTACATTTTGTGGAATTCACAAGCAATCTCCTTAATGGCATCCTGGTTTGTAAATCCTTTTTGAATTTTTATCACTATGGCAATTTTGGTAGCTACTGGATTTAAAACATAGTGGAGGTGTTTTGCCTGAAACAGGACAATCTCACTTCAATCAGTAGCAGTAATTTCTTGACTAAATACAAGTGTTCATGATTGTGTTTTTATAACGGGTGCTCAGTTTTGAGGAGGAGACATTCTCATTCTCTCTCCTCCTCTTCTCCATAAAAATGTTCCCTATATTTTTACCTCGCTGTTTTCCCTTTGATTTTAATTAAAAGAATCAAAATTCCGAGACTCTAAAAATTCTCATGAGATTTTTGACATCTGCTGTGCTTCTAATTTTACCAAGTTCAGATCCACCAAGGCAGGCAAGGATCCCTTCGTCAGTTTTTTCAGGTTTGTCACTTTATTCTTTCCCCACTCCTGATCCCTGGTGCCCCCTGGCAATACTGGTATTGCTACCTCATGGCAGTGGCCTTTTCCTTCCAAACCAGCACAGCCTTGCTTGTTTAGAATAGTCCCTGCCTTGCACCCTGCTGAGCCAGGCTCAGGCATTGCTCATATCTGCATGAGCCAAAACTGTCTCAGGAAACAAACTCCTAGTTAGACAGGACAAGCAGACACAGAATCAAATCTGTGTCTAATCTCTATGTAGCACATATACAGTGACCATCAGCAAAGCAAAGATTCTAAGTTACAAGAACAGTCTGGATTCAGTGCATGTACAAAGCCCCAGCTGACCCTTTGAATGTCTGGTGTAAGGAAGGAATTGACAGTTTAGTAATTTAAAAGAACACTCTTCAAATCATGCAAATACTTCAACCACAGGAGTAAATTGCACATGTGTCAAGAACCTACAGCCAGACAGGCTGCAAAGCAACCTCCAGTGGTTTCTGCTGCTCAGCCCAGCTGCACAGCCAAGAGGTGAGGGACATATGGCAGTAGAGAGCAGGTACCAATAGCTTGGTCTGTGCCTTCCCACATTTCCAATTTTAATCCCGTCTTGCTGTAAACAGGCTGGTGCTATGTATAGTCAAGCACACTGGCTGTGTCGTGCTCTGACATTCTTGGGCCATGATTCAAAAATAAGAGCGCTTGGCAAAGAGCTCACTGCAGAACTAACGTTACAAACACTGCAAAATCGGAGCTGCTCCAGGTCTGCTCACCAGCACAAGGGCTGGAGCAGGGAGGGCTACACTATTTTAGATACAGCAAAAAGGACAAACCCATCTGCCAGTTTCTTAAGTGTTTTCTCAACTGTGTATGAAGCTTTGAATAACTCTAGAACTAAATCACAAGCACGACTCAACAGAAGTTGGGAAATGCAGATCTTTGCCAATTTTTAATTACTCTGTAGTATAGCTGCATGCCAATCAAATCCACAAGAGGAATGGATGTAGTGCTTTGCTTACTGACAATACTGTTTCCTCTTCTAGGAAGAATACAAACAGCAGGTAAGGGGAAAACAGCTCTATTATGTTCCCTCCTCCTGTCTAAAAAAAGCCTTGGGATAGTCTCCAAAATTTCCATACTCATTTAATAGCACTGCCATAAGTGGGATATGAGCTTTGCTGCTTAAAATTCTTTTATGTCACAACTACTTGGGATCCTCTACAAAATCTACAGATTTTGATGAAATGTGACATTTTTATTGCACTCAGTTAAAACAAGTGCTGTAGGAAAAGGCCATTTGTGTGTTTCAGGACAAAATGTTCTACTGCAGTTAAGTGTACAACTCAAAATACTGATAAGAAGAGACATTTAGGTACAATAATGATTTTTACCTCTGCCTTGCAATAGGAAAATCTCTTCCTATTGGTACTGAAGTTTCCTACCTGAGGGAGCTTATAGTGAAGGCAGCTCCCTCGTTTCTTTGAAGAGGGAAGAACCTATAGATTAACTTTGAAAACATGAGAAAAAGAACAGCTCAACAATAAACCACTGCCTGTTTATACTTAGTAAGGATCTAGCCCTAAAGCCAGTTGTTTATCTTTTTTTCTTCACCTGTGACACTTAAAATACAATGTAAAGCACAAACACATACATTTCATCAGAATGCTGCTTCCCCATTCAAAGGAGAGGGTTCAGTGTTACATTATGGCACTGGTTCAGCTCATTAATACATGTGAACACTTGTGGGAAAAAAAAAAATTAAGCTCATTTCTCTCCTTAACAAGCAGCCATGTTAACATTTTGTGAATTTATTAATCAAACTAGAGGTTGAGTTTCTAGGCAGACGGGAAGCTTGGCTGTTCATACCACATTGATACTACTTTGCCTGAGCAGAAAACAATCCATTTTTATTTACTGCAACTCTTATCCTAAAGAATTCCGAAGTGGATTTATAATTTACAAACTTAATCTTGCAAGCAGTACTCACTTCAGTTGGAGCTGTGCAAGATCAAAGTAGGATCACCTGATCTGTAAGATTTGGGACTGCTTCTCTGGAGGGAAACAGTTTGACTGAACTGAAGTTTAGGACAGAAACCCCCTATCCAGCCAATATTGTAGGACAGACCTTTTGTTGATTTCTCACACTGGGATATACAGTTATGATTAGAGAAAGAAGAGACTTTCCTTCAAAGACAGAAAACCTCCCACCCTGATCCTGTTCTGCTGCCTGGAGGGAAGGGGCCAAAGGAGCAACTGGATGTCTGTGCTCCCTCAGTGAAGCAAATAAAAGCAGATCTAAAAGGCTTCAGTAGCTGTTTAGTAAGTATATACTGAATTCTTATGGACGCTTTTGTAAAGTAACAGGCCTGGCTTTCAACTGCTTTCACACAAGACACAAGAGCTTTTGGGGCAGCTGTTGGAAGGCACAATTTAGAGCCTTGAACACCTCTTTCCACTGAGAAAGTAAGCTAGAAGATGGGGATAAAAATGAACAATCAGTGATAGCTCCTACCATTTAGCTGAAAGGCTTCATGGAAGTCTACAGCAAATGTGCTGTATCTGTTACCTTCTGTAGCACCTTTTCCAAAGAGCAGCTAGCACAAGAAGTTTGTGTTTTCATACCTTGCCCCATAACACATTTATTACCATATGGGAAAAGATATGTTTCAAGGTCCTTGCATCAAGTTTTGGTCAAACTGTTTAACTTTTCCTCCCAACACAAAACCACAGCAAACTGAGATTTTGAAGAAAACATCAGCAGTTACGGCTTGGGTTTAACTGACCATTAGAGTTAATAAGAAAACTTTACAAGGATGTGAGAATAGATAAACCTGGAGGCATAATACTGCTAACACAGCTAATCTGGAACAGAGATGCTCCTGTAGAACAGAATCATTTGTAAATTCTTACTTTCTGATTACAATCTCTCCATTACCTGCTTAGAGAGTAAACCCAAGAAGGGTAACATGAGAGCCAAGAACTTCTCCTGCAAAACCCTTGCAGTGGCCATAATTTTGCAGAGGCTTTTTGCATGCATCCAACTACTTAAAGGACACTAGGGCAGTTCTGTGGTTATTGCACAGGTCTAGGGAAAACTTATCTGCTCTGCACTAGCAAATGAGAGATTCCTGGGGGGGCATCCTGACTTGCCTGGGTGTTTTAGAGGAGCAAGTTCTGTGCATTAATGTGGCAGCCTGGCAGATTGCTGGCACTCAGTAATTGCATAAAGACAGGTAAAAGATAATGTAACTACCTCAATACTTTCACTGTCTCTGTCCATGTCTCCTGCTCGCTCTCCCAGGGATCCACCCGGATCCAGTCAGATGTCTCCAGGGCCAGTTTAGCCATGGCTACTCGGTGCCTTGCTGAAACCAAGCCTTTCTTCCCATAGTTATCACTGACAGGAGACATTATGCCTTCAATCACCTGATATCTTCCTTTGGGAAAAAAGAAAAGATGAAAAGAAAATTATTTCCTCTTAACAGAATCTTGAAAATTTAGGGGGGCAGGTGATTCCCTGCCCCCCTTGAAAATTTCAAGAAATTTTCAATTTCTTGAAAATTTAGGGGGGCAGTCCTCCCAAGGGCAGGACCTTGGGAGCTCACCTAGTCCAACCTCTTCAAAGGATAACTTCCATAGTTAACTTCAAAGTATTAAGATGCTATGAATTACTTGATTTGGGTATTGTTTTTAACATATTAACAGCAATTACAAAATTAAAATGCAGACATTTTGTTCCCCTGCTCACTATTATTATCAATGTTTATCCTTTTACATGATCCAAAAAGGAAAGCTGGGTGAATAGACAATTTTAAACAAGTAGAGATAATCATAACTGATGTTGCAAACTATCAAAATTGTTAGATATAATTAATTTTCATAGTCCAGTTAGTACAGCTTTGACATAGCCAGAGCAATGGATGACAACTGAGCACTACTTTGATCTCAAAGATCTGGTGCTTGTTATTTATCAAAATCATTGTGCCTTTTCTTTGTGTTAAAGCAAGAATTCCAGTATATTAACTGCAGTTGTGATTCATGTGATCCAGACAAATCAGAAGATTCAAACACAAAGATGGGGCTAACGGAGTCTAAACTGAGACTTAGAGCACTGTGCTCCACACATCAGCTTAGCAGCCACTAAATGCCTTTCTATCTGGCGGATCATGTTAAATACATTTGAAAATATGCCCCTGTTTTCCTACCCCTGCAACATAATGAAATCATTAACACAACAGACTCTTGTTAGATTTTGCAGTTCTGGCCTCAAATCAGGAAACAAAAATAAAGCACTGCTATAAGCTGCAACCCTCAAGAAACTGAGGAGAGAAAGTGTTTCAACTGATCAGAAATGAAGCAAAATTGTTTCTAATGTTACACATGCATTTAAAGTAACTATGATGAATATGATACTGAAGAGGGAAAAAATCCTCTTCCTTTTTTCTAATTCAATTGTTTTAACAAAGAAACTTCAATGCAGCATGCGACCTTTATTGCTTTGTAAGGAAAACAATACCCCTGGTATTTCTGATACTGGCACATTACAGTTTAATATTCTGACAGTCTAGTAATGATATTTTGATGTAAAAAAATTTTCAAAAGAACTTCATCAAACTGGACTTAAAAAACAGCAGTAAGATTCAATGAGATTTACATCCTTTTAAGATGTCAGTTCAAACCATCCTCTGTTTTAAAATATTCTCATTACAGGCAAAAGGAGCAAGATAAAATTTTCCAGAAACATGCCAAGATGTGTATATAATTAAGTCCATCTCTTGATCTGAAATTGGAAATAATTTCACTTGATTTATGAACAACATTTATTCTCTCTTACTCTTTTATTATACAGTGCTATAAAAAAATTATCATTTAAAGGGAAAGAAATGACAGTTTGAATCCATTTCTCATTTAAAAGGAAAGAAACTACAGTTTGAATTCACTACTGTGTTAACCTTATTAAAAGCTCTTTCCTATACAATTATTTTCCACATTTCAGTTTAAGTTTCTACAGATATAAGTTGTTCCTTTATATTTTAAGTGAATGTATTAAATGAAAAAATTAAATTTCTGTGAGATCATGCTAACCAAGAATGATATGGATCTGCCATAGCCTTGTGAGATGAAATTATTTCAGTCTGTAGTGTGGCCTGAAGTGGCATAAATGGGATAAGAGCTTCTGATGCCATATCAGCTTGTTCCAAGGCAGAAATGACACCAGCTAGAAGGGAAAAATTGAGCTTGGTTACACTTCAGAGAGTCAGACACAGGACTGGTTTGAGAATATTCACAACTGAGTAACCCTGCACTATGCAAACAGGATGCACAAGAGAGCATTCCACATAAAAACACAACCTTTAGCTGTCAAAATATAGGAAATAATTTTATTACTGGCTCTAAATAACTTGTTTCCTATACAGTATTTTAAAAGTTCACCCATTCAAATATGCCCCTCAATTTTGGCAGGTATACAAAGAAGAAATCATTAAATTCTGTCACCTTGGGCTTTTCTTAATGTCCACTGCAATTCTCTTCTCTCTCCCACAAATTATTCCAGGTAGCTTCAAACCTTTCTTGGTCCAGAATTACCTTCAAATTCTATTTCTTTGGAATTCTATTTGTTTTCATCATTAAGTATGTTATTATTGCTTGTCCTAAATATGTGCAAAAAACCCCGAGGCCCTTAAGTGGTTTTGTTTTTCAAAATACACCTACTAAAAGCAGCAAAAAAATTCCTCTTGCTACAAACTTATATTCTCTAGGAACCATTTAGGAGAACTGGTTAGGGCTTAGAAAACTAAATATAATGAAAGTAATGAAACAAAAACTGTCCCTCAAACATGTTAAAATATTCCTTAAAAATAAGGATTAATTCCTTAAAAATTAAGGAAGACAGGTATTTAGTTTTCTGTTACAAAGGTGTCACTGATAATTGTCATAAACACTAACAAATTGTAATGCTTAATTAGCTTATTAATACTAAAGCAAATTTATCAAATTTATCAGTTTCATGTAAAATTGTTTGTGTATTTTGGTGGGGCTTCTGAAGATTAATTTCTTCAGGTAATAAGTCTGGAATTAACTGTGAGAAATTATACACCATAGAAAACCAAACAAATTAAAAGCTTGTACCCATTTAACTCTCACCCACTACTCATTTTGCTCTCATTGATGTAAAAAAATCCACAACAGACTGGGAAGCTCTGCAGCTTTCTGGGGTCATCCTGCCCAGTGACCAGGAATGACCCCACTGCTCTTCTTCCTTCCACAATGTCCAGAGCAGCAGCAACAAGACTTGGTGCCTGAGTGCTGCCTCATTGCATTCCTTTCCCAACATGCTGCTAAGTATTGTGGATAATCATTTCTTCTCACCTCTGCTGTCCAGAACTGCATTCGACACAACCCATTAATGGTGTCACATTTTCCCCCCAGATTTCATAAGACAGTAACTAATTATCCTTCACCTCTCCCTTGCATTTGTCTTGTCACAGATAGAAACATCTTGTCTTTCACACCTTCCTCCTGTGCCCTCTATCCCTTTTGGCCTTACTTGGAAACTTGGTGGTGTAAGTATCCTCCACTGGCAACACTTGGGAGACAAGATTGAAAATGTCTTAGTACTATTTCTTTGGTCTTTATGGTCAAATGAAAATACAGTCAGAGAGAAATAAAAGCACCTGACATTAGGTATCAACACACTGTAAAGTGACTGTCACAGTCAATGCAAGTTTCAAAACACAATTTTATAACAAGGGGTTGAATCTCAGAAAATTTTAGCTATGTGTGAGGATGTGCAACGTGCCAAATTCACATGAGTAGGCAGACAATCCAGATAAAGAGAATCATTTGAGTCATTCAGGCACACACAGCTATTGTGTTTTATTTAAAAGGTAGCATGACAAGATTTATTGGCTGATATTAACAGAAAAAGGATGAATTACTTGACGTGTGGCAGTGAGACTGCACTTAAAGCATCAGAAACCCAATAAAATGCCTTACTTAAAATAGGGATGGGATGTATGAAAAATAAGATTAGGCAGCATTTGAAACTGAAGTGATGTACAAAAAGCTGGCAGACAGAATTACTGGAGATGTCAGTCAGGATGCACATCAAGAGTAGTCATGTCATTCATAACAGTGAAACTGACTGAAGTCACAGAATCCTACAATTGTTAAGGTTGGAAAAGCCCTCGAGTCCAACCATAAACCCAGCACTGAAACATGTCCCCAAGTGCCACATCCACACATCTTCTGAACACTTCCAGGGTTGGTGACTGGAGTGTACTCCAGCCAAGCTATTGCACAACTCATCATTCTGGCCTGATTTGTGATGGAGCAGAACTCCTGAAGTAGCAGCAGAGTGAAGCCATTCCCACAGCCTAGGAAACAAGCCCCTCACACTAATTAATTCCTCACTCATTTCAGGCATCCAGTATGGATGTCAGCTCCAAAGTGCACTGTTCTCTCTGAGAAGCCAATCACTGACTCCTACCTCAAGTCAGTCTAGCTTTAGTCTGACATAACCCTTGTTCTCCAGCCCCACCAGCAGCTCCCAGTCTGAAGCTACTGCTTCTTCTCAGCAAATAAGCTCTAATTTCTCCTTTCTTTCCCTGCGTAACCTCAGAAGTGGAAACAGGGCTAAAATCGTGAGAGAATGACCAATTAATTTCCTGGCTAGGAATGGTTCTGCTATAAAACAGGCATCCAGAATCAGTCATTTTTATAGCATGTTGCCAACCCCCTCTGCTTGAGAAACTATCTTCACTTGCAGGAAGGGCCATATATGAGATTTGTGTATCCATACATACAAACATATATATCTGCCCTTGACGTTACTTCAGATAAAGCCACCTCTGCTTGGGATGGGTAAACTTCTGCAAGCAAACTGAGGATTCTTGCTCTGCAGACATCTGGGTTAAGCATTCAGAAAGTGCAAAGACAACGCTGTAGGCAAACCAGACACCAAAGAAGGATTCTTTAATGCATAAAGCCCTTGTTACTTGTAAGTATTCACAAATTAAAATAAGAAGCCAAAAGGCAAGTCATACTCCGTCCAGAACGAAGCACTGACATTAGGTGTAATGTAATGCATAATTTCCATTTCAACTTTTCAAAATTTTGATTTTAATAAGATTTTTACTAGACTTTAAGCAAATTGCTCTGAGTAATGGGTGGAGTCTTGTTACACTGACCATGGAGCAGACGAGACATCAACTTGATTCAGACAGAACAATAATTCATTTCCCAGTTCAGTCCTTCTTTCAAAGTAAAAAAATGTTACTGGACTATAATTTATGACCTAAACAGAATTACCAGTTAGTCTCATATACCTTTCTACTCCTTGTATACCTGGGCAGCAGAATCAGTTATGAAACTACAGTGAGAAAAGTCAATTAAAATCTGTTTTTAACCCTTTATTTCCAATCGTGCAGGAGCACGAAAATAATTTTAGTTATAGGACAATAGAGAGTTGTAGAGGCTGCCATCAGAACCATCTCTGTAATTCTTCCTCATGACAGGAGAAGTATTCTCACAGAATATTCTGAGTATGTAGCTGCTGCTTTTACTGCACAATTGTATCAATGAGTTACCAGGTCGTCTCCCCCAACTCAATTTAAATGCCAAATTCCTTCCACTATTATTTGCCATTCAGGTTCCTACTGAACCACATCCCTAGGAACTTCTCTGTCAGATTCCAATAAACGATTCCCTCCCAACCACTTCCAGAAACGTAAGTGCATATTTTAGCTGCCAGATGGAAAAAAAAGAAAAAAAAGAAAGATAAACCCCTGAGCAACTAAGGAGCTAATCAAGCTTAGAGTTCAAGGCTTTCCAGTAGCATTTCTGATTCTTGCTTAAATTCCTGACGTTACCCACCTTTCTCCTTTGTTGCCAAAACATTCTAGTTTGATGACATGTCACTTTTCTGATCTTTTTCTAAGATAGAAAAAGTGCCTCTTAGTGAAGACAGATAATGAATAATTAAAGTTTCATCTCTTCTCCAGTTTCCTCTGGCTGTCAAAACTGCTACCTGGAAACCTTCTTCACATTAAAACACATTGTATCATAAAAGCATGAAATTGGAACATAAATTATTTTCCTAATTTTCAAAATTATTAACCATACTCTTTCACAAGGCTCAGCCAGTTCCACGAATAGGATCCTAAAACTGCTGGTAAAACTTATACTCTATTTGCATGAACACTCATTATATCTTTTTATAGACTGAGCCAAAGAGGTAATACCAGACTTTCTATATTGAATATACCATGAAAACCTTACATTAATATCAGTAAAGAATACTGAAATTAAGCCAGCTGTAAAGTAAAGGCTTATCTAAGTGAGTACCAAAACTCCCCCTTCCTTTTCCCAGCAACCCCTGTGTGTGATGCTCCCAACCCTCACTGACCTGTTTGGTGCAGGTGGTCTCTGGCCAGCTCAAATAAACGCATGTGCATGTTGGTGGTGGGGTTAAAGGAGCCACAGGCAAGAAGGATGACAGGGATCTTGCTCTTCATTCCGACAGCAAAACATTACAAATCCTCCCTGAAGAACAAAAAAAATTAAAATGAAAGACAAACTTTAGAAAGAGCAGTCTGCCCACTGTGCCTGAACTAAAAGGAGCACTGCTTTCAGAACTAGGTATTTCTGGAGCACCAGTGGAGTATCCAGAGATCAGTCCTGTCACAGCATTCAGCAGCTGCCTGCTCAGAAACACAGCTGCTCTTGGATATTAGTTTGGAGAACACCAACACCTTGTTTCCCCACACACAGACATGGCTAGAACATACTTCATATTCTCAAGAGCATTAAAAACTGACAGATTTTTACATGTTTTTTATTCTTAACCTGCTTTTATTGGAGAACAAGGTTTTGCTCTTTCTTCCATTGATAACTTTGGAAGCTGTAGGCCTGCTACAAAAGCAGATTTTTTTTTTGGAACATGTGACAAACCCTCACATGCAACACCCAGTCCTAGAGGTCTGACTCCCTCAGAGCTGGTCAGGCAGCAGCTGGGGGTCAGCCAGCTGACAAACACTTCCAGCCAGATTATCAGCATTTGCCTGTGTGGTTCCTTTGTTGGACTGCAGGGCAATGGATAGTGGATGAACATCAGGGAACAGCAGGGAGAAGGAAGTAGAGCTGTTTCAGGAAAATCCCAGGGCCATTAAAAAGCTCTGAACGGGGTGAATGGGTGGGGAGCAGTGCTGTTAGAAGCCTTGCTGGGGTGTTTACAAACAACCCTTATATAATTTAGTTAAGCTGTCAGTCATCTACTGAAAATGTGGCAGAAATCAGTTTAAATCCACTGTGCTTGGAGCTACTTATTTACATAAGTCTTTTTACAACTAGTCCAGAATGTAACTGGCATGATGTGTCCCTCATACCTGTCTGCAAATCCACTGTCTTTCCCTAGGGCCTGAAATCTCTGCAATGCTCACAGCTATGGATCATACATACACCACTCTCCTCCCTTCCCCTGGCCTCCAGCCCTCTCCATCAAATGGAAGTCTTCCAGCAGAAGACACTTGCATCCCAAAATTCAGAAGCCAGTCTTGGGATAACAGACCAAACTCAGTAGAGACTGTGTGCTTTGATTAGCCAAATCTTACTCTCCATCTGCACTGTACCAAAGCCCTGTAGCTCAGAGCCTACCTCTTACTCTTCCCCAGTTCTTACAGTCCTTCCCCCTCACTTTCTCTGACTTATAAAAATTTAATAGTGGTTAAATCAATGTCAAGTTGATGTTTAATAGCTTCCAACTTTATCAGTTCATTTATGGAGGATTTACAACTCTGAACGCTGGGACTGTACCATGGAGCAGCAATGAGTGCACCACGCAACAAGTGCTAATATTGTCATTTTTAACTTGTTAGCAGTTTGCAAACTTTTACAGAGAAAATTACTTGAAGCATTAAGTGCTATCTGTTCCTTCAGCATCTAGTACTGAATATAATGATTGTTTTATAATGTTTTTATTTTACTTTCCTCATTTCTCCTATCTTCCAACATGCTAGGGGAGATATACTCGGCAGAAAAGAATGTTGGCTGTAGAGCCATTGAAAGTTAGCAACAGTTGTATGGTCTGTGATTGGAGCAGCTGTAGGAAGCTCCTTCCATAGCACTCTGCTCTCTCTCATTTACTGGCCCTTTGTAGACACCAGCAAACTCACACATGAAAACTGGGTGCAAAATCTACAGATTCTTTATTTAGGAAAACCAAACTCAAAATATTCTTTTGTTTGGCATCAGCAATTCTGCAAATATATCTTCATTGTATAGGGAAAGGTCTTTTTGCCTTGAAACTGAGCAAAACATTAACATCTGAATGGGAGTTCTCTCTGTTGCTTCACAGCTCTCCTGTGCTCTCTTCTGCTCTGATGAAGTGCAGTTTGGTATTTCCATAGCTGTTCTTTTATTTGACGTCTCAACTGAATGATAGATTTTGTTTTGCTTTTAATTCTATAGACTGTTCCTCACCTGAAACAAGGGTGTTGGATTTGATTGCAGGTCTTACTCATTTATACCCTGGAAACTCCAGGGAAAGACTTCAACCTGCAATTTTTAATGACAACCAGACATTACTGATAATGGAAACTCAAAAATTAAACCAAAAACAACAACAACAACAAAAAAAAAACTGGGAAAAAAGAGCCACAACAACAACCCAACAGTGTACTAATAGTAAATGAATATGTAATGAAAAACGGTTTCACAAGATATTATACATACATAAACTCCCCCACACCCCACATAAATATATGTATAAAATATCTATAGAGAAAAAAAAAAATCAGTGTTTTTATTTTTACTATCCCCAAAATAGTGCACCCTGAATCTATTCAACAGGTCTAGGGCAACTTTTAATATTTCAAACCAAACTTTCTCATTCAGCTGCTAGTTCAGCTGGTATTAACTACCTAAAGAGTTTTAAATCATTAGAACACCACTCAAAATAACAGAAAAAATAAGAGTTAACTGCTTTTCAGCTAAGCTCTTTCGAGAAATCAAACACTGGAGAACATTTCAGACACAGCCCTGGCCAAGCAGTGTATTCCTAGAAATGCCAGTGCCCTCACTCCTAGGTGGCTGCAGTTTGGGAAGCTTCCAGCAACAGGGGACATCCTGTGGCAATGCAGAAAAGGGAAGTTACCTTCAGATGAGGAGGCCAAACTTAAGCTATATAGAAAAGGTTTAATGATGGACAAATCGTTATAATTTTCATTAGAAAATTCCTGCAAGTTCTTTTCCTGTTGCCTATGTTCCTACAATATGTCAATAGCAGATGACGTTACAGATGACCACAGTTAAGTTCTGCTGAAAGTCAGTAATTAGAGCCATATCTGATTAATTATCAGCAGCAGGATGGGGTGCTGAGCAGCAGTCTGATTCGTGAGCTGTTAAATTAGCAAACCGGAGAACAAGACACTGATATGTGCCCGCTATGAGCCATTCACCCTTGAGGGAAAATTTCTGCAAAAAGCAGAAATAAACCAAATCCAGGCACAGGATTAAAGTGTTATCTCCTCCTGTGAGGGTGAATCTAGATTAATTTAGATGAAATATAGATTTAAACAAGTTCAAAGCTGCCCGTTTCCATTCTTTTACTGGTCCACATCAGTACCTCATATAAATTCATGTAGATGCACCGAGGCCAGCTGAGTTACACCAAGCGACACTAAGAATATTACAGTTGTGAGACATACTTTCAAAGTCAGAAAATAAAAAGTACATTTAATAGCTGATCCAAATCATAGCAAACCATGGCACACAAATATCCCTTAAAAATATGACTGGGTATCAGATTTTCTCATGCTGTTAATAATAAGAGCTCCTGCCGTAACAGAAGTCACTCCAGTCAGTAAGTTCCCAGCATGTGCTGTCACAAAACCCAATATTCCAGAACAGTGATAAATATTGACCTGTATATCCCCACCTTCACTTTCATAATGAACATATGTATCTGGGTGAGGAAAAATGAAAAGTGTAAAATCTAGGGCAGCATTTTATTTACTCATCAAAAAGTTACTCACTCCAACCAAGAACAATTTTGCAAGGAGCGCATATATATTACACATAGCTCAATACAATGCTCTAACCCTCTAAAACAGCTTTCTCAGGGCCACATGGGGAGTCATATTATTAATTAATTCCAGTGCTTCAGGTGCACCCCATTTCTTTGACTTTCATTGAAAGCCATTAACAAAGCACACGACAGGACATGATTTCCTTTCAGATTCAGCATGTCAGAACTACGAAGTTTCTCCTTCCAAACCCCGCACCAGACTTTTAGTCACAGCATGCAAGTCCCATTGCAGCTTCAAAGAAACCCCAAGATCTGACCATCTCCAAGTAACAACTAGAGCAGCAATTTATATTTATATAACCCTATAAAAATCATCTGGGCTTTTTCACATCTAACTTTAAAGATGGCTCAAAGCACAAAAAATATGCCTTTAAACAATGCACATGGTTCTTTAAGATAGCTCTGCTTATTTTGGGGGTACTCACTATTTCTTTCTGTCCGGGCAGCAATTTTCCCAGCAAAACAAAAGTTATCCATGAACAAGTTACCTCACAGAAAATTGCAATATGTCTGTGGCCCAAATTCCAATGCCCTGGAGGCTAGCAGAGAAAGCAGCCTCAGCAGAAGTGTCTGTTCCTCTCCTGAGATTATAATCCTTCAAATCACTTTTGCCATTCTGTTATTTCAGGCTGCATCAGTGGGGAAATGCCCTTCCATGGGAGAACCAACAAAACCTTCTTCATCAGTTACAGCTCTAAAATCAACCTAAACATGACTTAAAGTTGCCTTTACTTGTAATGAGTTTTTCCTTCTGAATAAAAACTAATTCTGTTTTCAGCTTCTGATCCCAACTCTTTCTGCTCCACTGCTACAGAGAATCTGCAGTTGAAAGGCACTAAAGAAGAAAAATCACCACAAAAACTACACATGGACAAACACAAAAAATGTAAATAGTGAAGTGAGCACAGGACTCATGCAGTCTGAAATACATGCAAATATTGAATCTCCAGTTAATAATGTACATGGCATTGCCTTCAACAATTTTGAACTGTGAAAAATTTGAGCGGAATTATTGCTTAGCACAAGCTTAATAAGATTGTATTTTCAACACACACAAAAGAGTGTCTATGAGTTCAAGTCAGCAACACATTTTTTTAAGCCTGTGAGCTGTGCAAGTTTATAACTAGAATTACCCAGTGGGGCCCAACAGTGTCTGGTCCCAGAGTCCAGCCAATAAATTATCCACAGAGAGACTCCCATGGTAATATCCTATATATTTTTCTAGGCATCCCTAATATTATGAATATTATATTTTATTAATATTCCTAATCATCCTGCAAAATAATCATTCTTACAGGCTGCCTATTGCCAGAACAGCAATGAGGAATACAACAACTCAGCAGCATGGAATTCAGAAACCACCATTCCTGCACATCAACAGTAAACTCCTGTAATTTTAACATTCCTATTTGTGCATTTACTAAATTTTCTGAGGTTATTTCAGATTTTCTGCTGTCCTTAAACACTAAGCAAGTGTAAAGACAAGTCACAGCATAGCATCCTTAATGTTCTTTTTCTGTATTCTTTGGGAAAATAATGAAATAATCCCTATTTTGTAAACAAGGCATTAATTACATTCCAACTGCCCATAAAACACTTGGCAAAACTGAGACATTGAGCTCTGTAGCACTTTCAGCCCGTTACAAAACCAGAGATACTCCACTACCCCAGAACCATGCGGAAAATAAATAAAAAAAAAAACCAGACCGGCCAACACCTCACGTGCAGTGTTTGCTGGGCAATGCAGGATCTCCCTGGCCTTACAGAGCAGCACTCCTTGCACAGTTTTGCAGCATTTCCACAGACTGGGAGAACTCAATCATCTCCTGGTATCTTACAGTTACTGCAGTATGATCTTTATAATTACTTCTCCAATAATCCCTAGTGATCACTCACCATCTGACACTCAACTCCCCTCCTATTCTTTGTGCTCATACCACACTAATAAATAAGCTTTTTTTGTCTTCTGCAGTTGTCTTAGGTATTCTAAGTAAAACCAGTAGTCCCCCTTCTGTTTGCATGTATGAGTCAGCCATCCACAATGAACAATATATTGATTTACACGAGAAGAGGATTCATGCAGAACTGCAACTCCCAGTGCCTATTTTTAAGCAAACAAACTGCTGAATTAGTGAAAGCACCAACTTGTCTGTCAAAACAAACTCTTGCTAAAACTTCAAGAGTTCCTGTTCAGAAGCTATTCAGAGTGACTTTTTATCTATCAACATCTTTGTAATCTTCTTACAACTAGCAAAACACACTTAGCATATCCTAAGGCAAATCTCAGAAATAGACCTCGCATACAAACGGAAGATAAATTTAAGTGGTAAAGAAAATCACCAAAAGCTTCAATCACCAAAAGCTGCTCTTATAAAGCTGGTTTTAAAAGGCAGCAAGGTAATGAAACCCCTAGAAGTACTACAGCAGAACACTCAGATGCAAAATAATCATATATAGCAACCTGTTGCAGCAGCAGCAACCAGGGCATAAGGCAGGATTTCTGGCACATACAGCAAGACCAAAATTAAAATATCAGCATCCCATATCCCACAGCTTACTTTTGGGTTTCAAAAATGAGATAACTATTTGCCATCACGAACACCTCACTGGCTCTACAGTCACAGCGAACATGTCTTCTAGCAAAGTAAATCACTAAAAAAAAACCCCTAAAATCATGACTAAGAAGGCTGTATTTCTATGTATCAAGGTTTACCTGACCACCTCCAGGGAAGCAAGAAGGAATTCTGCAATATATGGAACTACTCCGTTTGTTAAGTGCAAGATAGGTCTCATTTTCCTCTGAAACTTCATCTGTAAGTTACTGCCAGAGGCAACAATCCCAACTCAAGAGCTGAGGTCAATAATGACTATATAAAGCTGCTCTTTAAAACCACATTCCCTCCTGCACCCATTCAGTAGCATCCAGGTGACCCAAAGTGTAGCATACTCGGTGGTCAAAAGCCTATTCACATGTTACATTTTTAACCATCAAAATGCAAAGCATTATGTGCATTCCTTGCACCAATATGTCAGTTTTCCTAATAAGACTGATGATTTTGCATAGCAGTGAAGCAGTTTAAGTAAATGGCTCCCAGGCTCAAGAGTTCACATTGCTTATCTTTGTATTTTTTTAATTGAATGATCACTTTAGAACTCTCCTTGCTTCATCTCGTATAATCAAAGAATTCAGAATTTATAAAACTATTTATGTGCCCTGCCTGTTGTCTAAAATGTTTTTCTTTCTGTTTAAGAGCATCTCACCTATGCAGGGTTTTCTATCTATCAAAAAAAAAGAAGTGAGATTCTGAAACAGCTACAATGAAATTACAACTGCAATCACATTGCAACTATCATCGACATGTTCATAAATTGTTATGACAATTCAAATATACATTAATAACCATACAGTCTTACCAGCTACAAAACTTTGCATCTCCCCTTGATTTTGGTGTCAGACAAAAAAGCCAACAAAATGCTGGGCCGTGTGATGAAAAGAACTGAGCCCATCCCACAGGGTATTGCTTTAGCACTACAGAAATGCTGGACAGGAGCAGGTCTTGACTGCCAGGGCAGCTCAAAAGGCCAAGTGAATGGAGCTACCACTAGCCAGGAGCAGCAAAAACAACGTCCAGTCCTGTTTGGTTAGGAGAGGAGAAGCCTGGGAGAGGCTGCAGCTGAGTTTTACAGAGTGATGAAGGCAGTGGTTAAATTGACTGCAAAACTTCTCCCTGTGATATTAGAGCTAGAGGGCAGCCAGTGAAAGCAACAAGAAATTTTGGAACAGGCAAAAGTGCACTTGAGGAGATTCAAATACATATGGTATCCCTATGAAGCACTTGTTGGTGGCAGGAACACCAGTGGAAGCTAAGGGATAAGCTAGTTTCCCTAAATCACATCTCCTCTCTCCATTGCCAGTGACAGATCACTGGGCCAAATCACATTTCTTATGTTTTTGAAGTTCTCCATTGTACTTTGTGAACCTCTATGGCTAATTTCTTTTTTCCTGCTGGTTATTGTTCAGAAAAATGCACAATGCTTGGTGAACAGAGGGACAGCCACACAGTAATTTGAGTGGTATTGCACTAAATCAGCAATGCGGTGGGAAAAGATACAGATGTGAAGTTGGCTGATGAGATTGAGGCAGTTCTTTGTGGCACTTGCTGTGGCCAGGGCAGCAGGCAGGGGTTTGACAGCTTCACCTGGCCAATTTCATCTGCCAATTTCATCAGGTGCAGCAGCAGTAACTGAAACATTGCATGAATTAAGTCTTTGGAAATCACCATTGCTATGGAATTCAATTTGTCTCATTAGATTATTTTAAAATGCACAAGTACAAATTCCCCTTTGACAGGACTGTCACCTCTTGTGTCCTCAGTGCCCCCCAAGACATCTCTGGACTTCTCAAAGGTCTTTTAAATCAACCGAATGCTAATTAGGTTATCACAGACATGCTAAATTCTAAAATTTGCATTTCTGAAGCTAAAGGCACGAAGGCAGTTTACTGGTAGAACCCCACAGTGGAACTAGACTTCAGTAACAAATCGTGCCTGAAACATGAACTGCTCATGTGGCTTGTATTGCTGCAAAACTTAAAGAAAACAAACAACACGGAGTGTTTATCAAACCAAATAGCAGCTCTAGCACAAAGGGAGAACACCTTGCTAACGTCGTGGAGAAAGATGAGGAAAAGCAGTGAGAGCCAGACGGACTGAAAAACCCCAAACCACATAGGCGGTTGCCCTCTTTAACTCTCACTGGCACTTGGGGAAGTGTTCGGGAAAGTAGGGAGGGGGGAGAAGGGGATAAAAAGCTGTCGTTTTCTGTTTTAAAGATACAGCTATATCTACAAAGACACAAATATATGTATATATATATGCATACGTATATGAACATACGGCGGTGGCTGTCGAGGCCTACCCGCTGCTTGCAGTGCCCGCTCCGCTCCGCTCCGCGCCGTGCGCAGCTCCGCCCCAGCCCGCGCACCCCGCAGCTCTCCCCGCTTCCCGGCTCCCCGCGAAGCCCCCAGCAGCTCCTGCCCTCCTCCTTCCTCCCTTGCTGCCTTCCGTGCTCACCGCAGACAAGCGGGGCAGCCGGCGGCTGGCTGCCAGCGGCGGCGGCTCGGGCAGGCTCGGGGCTGGCTGCGCTGCCAGCCCGCCCGGCGCGCCTGCGGCTGTCCCAGCGCTGCCCAACGGCGCCACGGTCCCTCCTCCACTCACCCGGAGGTGACGGCCCGAATGTTCGCCTTCCTGCTGGAATTACGGACGGGCCCTGCGGCTCCTGGGCTGGGCTGGGCTAACAGCGCCGTGAAGGTCGACTTGCGAGGCGTGGAGTAATGACTGTGTGGCAAAATTGAGGGCGCCAGAGGTTTACGGCCGAAAAGGAGACAGAGGAGTGCTGTACCTTCATTGAAATGATAAAGGGAGAGGCCGTGGGGCATTTCCCAGGGGGTCTCTCAAATTGTTGAGAGACAATCTCTTTAGCCTAATTTCCCATCCGCATCGCCCTCTTCCTTTCCCCTTTGGCTGGGGTACTCGGAAGGTACAGACGTCCTGAATTGCCTATTCTGTGTCTCCCTCGACTATGTACCTGCCCCCCCCCCCCTTTTTTTTTAATATAGCAAAACACTGTTCATAATTCTCTTAAATCTTTGTTCTTTTTCTCTAAGATCAGGAATTTAACACAGCCTTGGCTGAGCAAGAGTCCGTGCCAATTAGTAACATTTTCTAGAACTGATAGTTTGTTCTGTTACTTCCCTAAGTCCCTTGCCCTGTCTACCAGGAGATTCTAACGGTCTGTTTGTAACGACACATTAATCTTATTCCTTTCCTGAAGCTCAGCTTTCTCTGTATTGAATGGCCGCACAAAGTCACCTCCTTCTCCATCAGCTATGGGATATTTTGTGAAATACACAAAAATGTGTTTTAAATAGATTTTGCAAAAAGTGAAGTCCAGAGAGTTTTACATAAATTGCTTCTTTAATTCTTGGGCATATAAAATCCAGTTTCTTGAGACGTCAGAATGTCACAAGTTAGGTTCAAAATCTACCTCAAACATGCTGTTTTTCATAATGTTGAAGTGAAACAAGCGTTCCTCATGTCTGATATTATGGTAAAAAATCAATAGGATTGTGGAATGCATTTTTAACCTTTTTTTGTGTGAAATGCTTATGCAACCAATTCTTCAGTCCTGCACAGAGGCCATGGGATGTACTTCAGACCTTTCATTGCCCTTGCTGAAGGCTGCCCAAGGGACACTTCTGGCAATGGGGCTTTGGCATCAGACTGGGAGCAGAATATGTATGTCCTTTTGAGGTTTAGCATCAGGGGGATAAAGCGGCAGTGTGGGCAGTGCTGAAATTGTTTGCCTGTGTGTGGCTGTGTATTTCTCCATGACATTTCCGTGCTTGTCTTTGGTCCTGCTCTGTTTACATGAAGTTTCATTTTTCATAGACTACAACTTGCAACTTGAGATATTAGGGAAGTACTATTGTTAGTGGTGAAGTGATTGCTTAAAACAGGGAAAATGTTGGATGAAGACTACACCAGGAATTTCTTACATATAAGCAGTGCTCAACTTTTAAAAGCTATGGGATTATACAATGATGAAAAGCCAGATTGGCAGTTTTGAAATGAACTAATGTGTCTGTATAAATAATCTTTCTTACAAAGGGAACTAGAACTTCATAGAAAAGAATGATTCTCCAATTCCCTTAGAGAGACAGAAGTCCACTAAAAATAACTTTATGATGCTTACATCCTGTGAATAATGGAGCATTTATTTTGGCTGACCAGGCTTACTAAACATATAAAGTTTTTTTCTGAAAAGTAGTAGCTAGGATTAAAACCTCCTCTTTCTAGAGCTTGAATTACATTACATGTTTTATCTACATATAAGATTCCCTATAAAAGGAAATACTGTCCTTCATTTACAGAAAAGACAACCAGTCCAAAAGTTAATTCTTGTGCATCAAGTCTGAAAACTAAGGATGAAGTGCTGAGTTGACACAAATTATTGTGGCTCCACTGATCTCAGTGGGAACTGCTCTGTACTTCTCCAATTTTGTTGTAAACTGAATCACAGTTGTAGAAATAAGCATTTCTTGCCTGCTGCCTTTAAACATAAGGTTTCCTCTTCACATTAGTTTTTAAAAAAACTGTTTAATAAATAAAATGCTTTTAAAACTGAGAATAATTTGCTGATGGTAACAAACAGAGCAGTGGGTGTGATCCTAAACTGTGTTCTTCTCTTGAAGTGAGTGAAGTTGCAAACATGCCTGAAGTGAAGTGTTGTAAAAAGGATGATGTGGGAAGAGATGAGTATCAGACAAGAAAGTGTAGAAGAGCTGAAGCACTGAGATGCCCCTCTGCAAGGGAAGAACAAATGACCACAGGAAGTCCCACAACGATTATGAAAGATGATCTAATTAAAACCTGTCTTCCAGCAACTAAGTGAAGACAAAGTTATCACTACAGAATCATGTAATGTTCTGACAATTACTAAAGATAATGGTAATCGCTGGACTAGCTTCTACTCTTTATCACAATTATTTTCATGGGTTTCTGGCCTAGTTTCAGTGGGCATTTGGAGCAACATGTTATTCTGTTACTCTTACATTAGTATGAAGTAAAACATAACTCTTACATTAGTATTAAGTAAAACATAAATCAGAATACCCATGTCTAGGTGTGAAACTATGAGCGTGGAATTCCAAGCCAGAGCTGTTCCAGATGCTGTGAATTGGTTAAGAAAATTTGGCATTCAATGCAGTTCTTGAGATGCAAAACTCCCAGGGTCTTAGATAAATTATGCACACTGAGGCTGTAGAATTAGGCCTTGTAATTGTAAAATCCACCAAAACAGCAGCATGGCATGTCAGCATAATCTTTTAGTTCTTGGCATCAGCTCTGTACTGATGTGTAGTTCAGATCTGAAGAAAATTCTATTGGGACAAGAGAGAGAAGAGCAACATGAAAGAAGTGTTCATTAACCTTTCTCCTCCATAACAGAATTGGAGAGCATTGGTGTGAAGTCTTGGTGATCATTCACTTGGCTGCATCTGGGAAGTAAATACACAAGCTTTTATCTTTAAATTACTTAAGTGCTGCAGTTACAGTTAGTTTGAACATGACATCAAACATCACAAACATGGGTGGGCAAGAAATTGTTAACTTCCTGCAAATGAAAATCGTTCCACTGGTTGATTGGTATTAGAATTAAAGACAAACATTAGCAAATCCATTATTACTGAGGCAAGCAGTAGGAATCAAAAGGCTAAACTGCAGTACAGAACCAAAGCAAAACAGGCTCCAGTGTGCTGATTCCTCTGAAGCTGCAGAAGATAAATGAGGTAGAGACAAAGCAGAATACAAAGCTTTGTCTGAAAGCTCAGAAAAAAGCCCAAACCAACTTAAAAAGGCTCAAAACCAATCATAAAACTTTTTAACTTGGCTGCAAGGAAGACTTATCTAGAAGATAAAATACAAACAGAGAAAGGGAGGTAAACAAAATTTGTTTATCACTTGTTTTAGGTTCCATGACAATCAAAACAGTATTTTTTTTTGTCACAGGTGAACAGGATGAAATGTTTGATTCATTTCTTTCTGTTCTTAGAGAGTCTCTCAGACGTGCATTGTAAATTGCTTTGGGTTCTTTTTTTCTCCCTCTCCATGATCCTCTACTGTTTGTAAAGTTATGTCAATACATATCAATTATTTTTGTCACTGCCTTTACTTGCTTGTATTTTGAATTTTGGTGGAGCTAAAATGGCTTGTTTCGTTTGCACAATGTTTCAGATGACATTCCATATTATCTTTCCAGCACAGTAAGTGGTATTCGTGGTTGATAAAGTCTTGATGTTACAGTTGTTTGGTATTTGAATAACAATTAAAAATAATTTGCAGGGTTGTATCTGGAGGCAACAATAACAACATGTGACCAGCTCAAGAGAAATTTTGTGAGGTCATTTAAAAATAAATTTTTTAATGTAAGGAATTTGACAGTGCTTTGTTCAAGTGGATTTTATGAATGCATTTGGCACCTTGCTTTTCAGTCGGACATTCTTTGGGATCTCTGTTGGTGCATGTTAGCATGGTGCTGTGTTCTTCTGTAACCTACAGAATTTTGCCTGCAGGTATTTTTAATAATTGTACTGGAAACCACAGCACCATTTTTGTAAAATACCAGCTTTCCTTTACCTAAAGCCTCTATATCATTGGAAGTTTGAGTTTTAATAACTCTGCTGAGCTGAAAGTGAGAATAATACCATTATCAACAGCAAACCATTATTGTTTTCCTGGTGTGGCTCTATTCTAATTCAGAAAGGACCAAACCAAAAAATTACTGCTACTTTAATATATTTCGGTACAGCAAAGGTGCTGTAACATCCCCGCTGTGGAACACAGGTATCCCAGCAGAGTTAAAACTTCTCTCTGTGATGTTGTCAAACCCTGGCACTTGCTGGATCTCCATGTGTCCTGTGCTGATGATTTTTATCAAATTGTTTTTAGTTTGGATGTTGCACAAGTCAATATTGAAATGTACCATGGTGGCATATTTGTTCTGATAACATTCTGACTGCAGAGTGCTCGCTGATCTCTTGCACAGATAGGGCTGAGAGAAAGGAAGATGAGTTTAGGATTGGAAATCACATGGGTTTTCATAAAATTGGATGTCTGACACATTTCCCTTCTGAAAAGATATGGAGAGGATTTTGTGTTCTTTCAATGCAGAGCAAAGACTAATTTCAAACCTTGAAGGTTTGTTATGAAACAGAACTGTCATTTTTGGGAGCTCTGTAATTTTTAGAATAGCTTCTCCATAACACTGTATTGTGTAACATAGAAAAAGTGACTATAATATGTGGATTTCATTATTGCTTTTCTGAGAGGAATTGCTGAAAAGGCACATAATTTCCCCACTATAAGAAATGGAGGTACTCTAGCCTTTGATTCTGCTGCCACAGCCACCTAGGTTTGCTGAAATACTCAAGTTTGTTGCTGTTTTCTGAGAGCAAACCATACTCGTAGATATTAGTTTCCCCAGGTAACCTCCTTTTCTTCTCTCCTCGAGTTGTCAGGAGGAAATTGAGGTGGTTTTTCCCTTTGATAACTGATCTTACAGTTAGTACACTGGGATTTTTGTGGCCCAACGAAGTGCTCAGTCGAGGGTGGGGTTTGTGTTTTGGGGAGGCACTGCAGTGTCACTCTTCCCACCAGAGAATTCTCTCTGTGCTCACACAGTGCTCAGGCTCTTAGCAAGCTGTACAATTTCAGCAGGCATGGAAGGAGGTCAGCTGCAGTCCCTCAGTGTCAGTCAGTGCCTGCCTTCCCTGGGTACCTGATACTGCCCTCCTCCTCAAGGACTGTTGAAGCACAGTATGGTTTTAATGAAAAAAAGTTCATATTTGTACACTTTTTTAGGACACACAATATTGTACTTTAGAGAATAAAAATTAAATGTGCTGTAAATATCACATTTTACCCATTTTAAAATGATGTTTCCTGTTACCTGTGTCAGCTAGAGGATTTCTTTCTCTCATCCCTCACCAGTCTAGTTTTTAATGACTTGGCTAGAAGATTATTTAATCTGTTTTATATAAACTTTGAAATGATACAATGAGGCAGAAATTTAATGCTTAAAATCTTGATTTCAGTGTCATTTAATATAAAGGATCTTTTACAAAGCAGTATTGTGCAGAGCAAAGCATCAAGGCTTTCATCCATCTTTATTGTGCCTCATTTAGGCCCAGATCCACACTTGCCTGCCAGATGGCAACTGCAGAGGAGTTTCAAGTTATAGCAGCAATAGATGAGAAGATAAGTGCCTCTTGAGAAAGGGAAAGCCAGATTGCATATTCCTTTCAATTGCACCTGATGACTTATTGCTAGTCACTAATTGGTTTGTCCATACACAGGCAATTCAGAATCCAACAGCACTGCCTGACTTTATCTGAAGCTCTGTTCTTCCTGCAGAGATCACTGGTGAAATAAAGCCTTGCAGAGAAAAATATTTGATATGAAGCTCTGTGGAAAACAGACCTAAGGGTTTGGTGGTTTCTTTAGTTTTGGGGTTTTTTTTTTATTTTTCATTACTGCTGTGTCAAGGTTTTTTTCCTTCAGGAGAGCCTTGTGTAACTGTCATCGTTAGTTATTATTGCAAAATAGTGTAGCTGACTGTGATGTGCTAACAGTTGACAATATATGCGTATTTGAAACAGAGGCAGAAATCATGAGTAGAGCTTGGTCTATTTTTCATTAAAGACATGAATGTTTTCATAAAAATCTTAATTTCCCACGTATTTCTGAGTGCATTTTCTTTTTAGTCCTGGATGGGGCATTTGACTTATTCAGACAGCATACAGAGAACCAAAAGAGCCAGCTATGAAAATCACAGAATGTCAGGAATGAGAAACTGCTGGTTATTTTCACTACTTAGAGGCGATCAGCAGCTCAAGAGTCTCTAGAGCTGTAGAGCACTGTTGCTGCTTGCCATTGTTGTTGATGAAAGACAAAATCCCTGCATAATGGTACAGCATATAGCCAACCTTGTAATAAGCCCTTTAAAAGGTGAAGTGTCCACTTAGGAAGCAGCATCCCTCATGCAGGGAAATGTCAGTAATTTTCCAGCTAATGCAGAACCAGCATTATCTCCTGAACTCATCAGTTGAAAGCATTTTCACTGGATGTGTTTTACTAAATGAAGTGACAACATAACAGTTATGTGGAAACAGGAAAAGAACTCAGCTGTCTGTGTTATAAATGATTATTAGTTGTTGTGAAGAAAAAAAAAGCCAAGGAGAAACAAGCTGTGTAATTAAGATCTTCAGTGTCCACTGTCTGTTGCTCATGTGTCTGTAATCACAATCCCAACAAAAACACAAGTGGAGGTGGGAGTGTGCAGCATATCAGGGCTGTAACACCATATAAGTAGGTAAAGAGCGTATCTTGTTAAATAAACATGAAGTAAAATAAATCACTGTGAATCAATGGTACTTAGCATAGGTATGCTCAACCAAGAAGGGTGTGAAAGAATGGAAATATTCCTCAGTACAGCAGAACCACATTAAACATGTGGAGAGAACACTGGGGAGATTCCCAACACTTCAATTGGACTGTGAATTGAGTTCACATCTTGTAAGTTATTGTTTGCTTCAGAAAATTGCTAAATTGACTTTGCCTGTTGAGGACCCCAGCAGTAAAAGATAAAATCACAGACAAGCATCCAATCACAAATGAAGCTGTTTAACACTTGGATAGCTGTGTAGTCAAACCCACAGTCCACAGGGAAATAAAATTTAGACATCTCAAATGTGTTAGAAAACAACGAATATAGGTTCCTAAAAATCCTAGTTCAGGTCTTTTCAGTGTTTTGTTTTGTTTTGTTTTTTCTCCAGACGTAAAGGATGATGGGTACACCTCTTGAGCTGAGCCAACGGCTTGCAGCTGACATGACTTATCTAGATGTGTAGATATTATGTGGCTCATCAGCAACCACAGGTGAGTGAAGAAAAAGCACTTATTTAGCAGAGCAGAGCAGAACAGCTTAGTTCAGTTCTCTTTCTTGGGTTTGATCACAGTGATGAAGGGTCAATTATCCAGCACAGTAGTCTGTAGTTACTCCTCAGGTAGAATTTAACAAATGCAACAGGTTAGGGCTCCCCGAGTTTGTGTGAGTTTGGGGATACTTTGTATTCTAAAGGATTTCTTGAACCCTCTGAGGGAAAACAAATAACTTCAAAGTGAGAGGGAAAGTCTGTTATGGTTTGAAGTGAACACCTTCAGTGATGAAAACCAAATGCTTGGAAGGAACGGCTGGGAAGACAGCAAGATTAAGGTAAGATTGCAAAGAGATGTTTGGTTATGTTCTCTGTAATTTTATGAAGATAAACACTTCCTAATAATAATAATGGTGAAGTAACATCGTGCTCTGTATCTGAAATGTCTTAAAATGTTAAATTGAACATTATCAGTTATTTTCTATGACAAGATTTATGTCAGTTGGTTTATGTTACAAGGTAGTGTAACAGGTGAGATTATTAGCTAGAAGCAATCCTTCACTTGATTTCACTGGTGACAAATCTACATTTGTGTTTTTACAAATCAGTATAGAAGTAACAGATGCTTTACTTCAGGGCATTGCTGCTTTACTTTGAGGAATTAGGCAATGCCTCTAGTTGGAGGAAATTCAAAGGCACTATTGGGCCAATAGTGCAGATGGGCAAAGTGACAGAAAAAATTTGTATGTGGATTTATTGCTCTAGAATGTGCTGGCTTGAATGACATAATACACAGCAACTTCACCTTTAGACATACAGCTGCCAAACTGTATGGAAAAGTAGTTTGGTTACTGTGCAGCTAAAAGAGAACTTTTCCCAATTGACAGCTTTTTGTCCTTGAGATTAAATGTCATTTATTGAAAATTTTAGAGGTGGTTTTCTTCAGTCTTATTTTTCATTTTTGGCTGAGTTCAATGGGGTTGTGAGACTTAGATCAGAGAGTTTGTGCTTGAAACCACCCAGGCTGATTGACCTTGGTTAGAATTGTTTGGTGAGAGCAGAGGTGATGGAGATGCTTATTTTTTGGTGAGATGGAACGTCCTGCATTTGAGAATGAGCCTTCAGTTCAGATCTTTTCTTCTTAAATTGGCAATGATGAGGTGACAGCTCTGCATGAACAGTGCAGAGTTCTTCTCCTTGTGCTTACTGTTGTACTACAGAGATATTTGCGTGTCTGAGTAACACCAACAATTTCTGTGGATTTTTTGCACTTGATATCTTAAATACTGTAAGCACAGGTTTTATTTGTTAGTGTGATACATCACACATATCTCTGCAAATACAGCAGTGAGTGATTTATTTTTGAGGGTCAAGCCTGTTACAGAAGGTGCTGTTTCCCTGATAGGTTCACAGTGCTTTTCAATGAATCATTGCCCTAATAAATCATATTGTATATATACTAGCATATCCAAGTTAGGATATTAATTTCCAAGCAGGGCCTGTCATGAATATGTAGTTTAAAAAACCTGAGATGAATAAAGCATGTGGCCTTTACACATTTCAAGACTGTATCTGTAATTCACTGTACTTCTTGATCCACAGACAAAGGTGAATTAGTTCCAGACAAAAATGCATCAATGCTCTATTGAATAGTCAAATATTAAACATGTAATGGAATCTCTGGTTATCAAGGCATGCTCAGTATGTGCATAGAGTACATAATTTGCCCCAGAATGGAGTGGAATTGGTCTATTTGGAAAAAAAATACAGGCAAAATTATATTAACATGGAATTAACACAAGTTATTGCTTCTGCTGTACAATGAATGGGCTTACTTGACTTCATTAACCATCCCAAGGAGCTAATTTCAGAGTCATATTATGTGTACAAACCTAGAAAAATAGCAGTAAACAACATTATTTTCCTTGCCCTCAAGAAATAATCTATCCAATTTACAATGTTCTATTTTGTGGGGAAATAACGTTTTTGACAAGAGTACATGAAGGTAAATGTTGCCACATAAATGTCCTAGCAACACTGTGACTCCGTTGACTAGAATAAAAAAGTTATTGCTCAACAATGGGAAAAGTATTTTGTGAACATCACTTGCATGAGGTTTTAAATATTATTCATTTCCCTAAATTTTATTCAGGAGAAAAAGTATTTGGCTGTTTGATTTTTGACAGTTGATGTTGTCATCAAACTATAAAAATTATTCAAGCAGTGGCTGTTTATTATTTTATTGCAATTATGTACCATGATTGCTGCAGTGGAGCATTCATCTATTGCCTATTTTTGATTACTATTAGGCAAGCTGCAGATTTATTGCAATATGTTCAAGGCACCATTTAAATCAACAGGGAGTTGTGTCAGGCTGGCTTCAAGTGGGTTTTGGAAGAACTTCGTTTTCAGTTGTAATAAATATAATTATGCATATCGTTAATTACTATATTCTTGTATATATTTTCATGGCTTATAAAAAACCAGGTATTTTCTGCTCTGTGACTTCCAAAAATACTTTTTACTAATATTTTTGTGACATAAGTAATTGCAGTTATTTGCATGCTGTAATAGAAATTGCAAAATCTCTTCTTAGTGAGATTCAATAGTTTGCCAATAATTTATTTTCAGAAAAGACCCAGACAGTATGTGAGATTATACCCAGTTATTACCGTTACTTTGTTTATATTGAACAGGAAATATGAGTGACGGAGACTTTATATGTCTAAATTGATATATCCAACATAAAGGAAAGAGCAGAAATTATGTATCTGTAAGATATTGCATGAATTTCTTGGCTAATAAGATGAGAAGGACAAGTTAATTTATCTGCATGAAAAGAGAGGAATGGAGAGGCAGAAATTCAGAAGTGAAAACTGTCTCTGTGTTGCTTTCAGACATAACTTTTCATATAGCAGTTGGAATTTCTGCTATAATTGGATTGCAAAAGTTAGTTCTTGATTCTGCAATCCATAATTCTTTAGGGAATTCTTGTCAACATGTTGACCCTTCCTGCAGGATAGTTCTTTTGTGAGAGATGCTTAAGAGCAGAGTGATTTATTTTTTACATGCAAAAAAATTTCTTAGCTGAGTTACTTGATACAGAAGAAAAGTTTGCCAAAGGGGTGGGATAACATTTCTCCATTTCTGTATGAGGCATTTAAATGTGTGTGTAAGTGGCTAAAGCAGGTTGGAGTTTTTACTGTGGTAAAACACAGGGAGAAGAGGCTGTGAATGTGTAAAAGCTGATATATCATGTTTCTCTCGATGGCTCCAGTCATACTCAGCCATTTAAAATGGTTTCCTGCAGTAGTTTGATACCTTGTGATAACGTCTTGCTGTTATCTTAAAGTCCATTCTCTTTGAGTTAAGATTTTAACAAAAACTGAGCAAATGAGTGCAGTTAGAATTGCCAGTGCAAATCCTCAACAATGTAAAGCACCATTAAATCCTAACCCCCAAGCATCAGTGTTCCAGCAGAGCTCTGAGCTTTGTTGCTCCCCATTGGCTCTGCTGGGATTCTGTAAGCGAGGCCTGAGGCTGGGAACTTGCCATTAATGGTGATGAACTTCCAGCACCTGCAGCCAAGGCATTTGCTGGAGCTGTCAGTCACCTTGGCTGTCACTGATGAGCTCCTTTGTCCTTCTGCTCCACTCATTGATCAAGCAACTTCTGATGCTGTTTGCTGAGTACCTTGTTGATACTGCAGCTGATGTAATTGCCTGCTGTTATGATTCATGCTGGTACTTCCATTGACCTTTCAGGATTGTTTTGTTCCTCTGGAAGAAGAGGATATTTTGTTAGCTATGGGGCCCTTATGATTAATGATGTGATCAGAGAACGGGGGAACTGGCTGGAATATGAAATGATCTGGATGTGAAGGAGGGGCTCAGGCCCTGAGATTTTTTTTTTTATCTCATATTTTTGTAGTTGCAGGTATAAACCTCAGAATAAGGCCACATCTGCCTAGTTGTACTTCAGGCTATGGTTGTCTCTTACATCAAAAGCCATTCAGGAGGGAGATATTGCTCCTAAAGCTTTCTCGTGGAATTTGTGTTCTCTGAAAGAAAAGACACAATTCCACTCACAAGTTCTCTGAGTCCTGGAAGAAGTCCTGAGGTAGTTCAGATGTTTGGGGACAGTGTGTCCTCGTGTTGTGCTCAGTACCTCAACTGAGAGGGGAGGGAAAGAGAGAGTTACTTCTTTCCACCTTGATGTGAAACCTGTGTCCTTTTCTACTGCCTGTTTAGTTCTTGGGCAAAGTGGTTGATTTCTGCCCCTGAATAAAACTTTGTCCGCAGGGGACCCAAGGGAGTCTGAGAAGATATCTCAGCACCCCTCTTTAGCTCAGCTCTCATTGTGCTTGCAGTTTGCCCCAGTCTTTTTGCTGAGCTTTATGGTTTTGCTTATCCACGTTACCTCTGTTCTTTTCAGGTTCACTTTCCTCCTGCTCTACTGAGCACTTTCACTGTTTCCTCTAGTGACTGCTTATGCTAATCTAGGAGACGTTTATAATAAGAAAACTTCTCTAACTGTGCAATCATAATGATATGTGAGGTTTGTAATGCAGCAAGACAGACAGGAACATCATGATTTGCATACCTTGCTTGTCAGAATTAAAAGCTAAGGCTTGTGTTAGCTAGTCGCTGTTTCAGCAGCAGGAGAAGGAAATTCAGCCCATTTAAAAAGATTTTTCCTAAATACCTCTTGGATTAGAAAAGGAGAGAAGGGAAAAAAACCCAGTAATTCTACTGAAAACTTTCATCAAGTGCAGAGCAGACTTGTTGGCTTGCTTCTTTCTCCCGCTTAGGCATCTGTAATTCAAATAAACAAAAATCCAAACAAGTGATCCCATTTGTCCCATCATCCCCTGAGCTTTTCCAGGCTTCAGTATCTATATCTCAGCAGAGCTTCAATCCTGTTATTGGTTGTCCATGACTAACCCTTGCACATGTGGGCCACGTCTGATTCTCTGGATCCTGGTGCCTGCATAGTCAGTAATTGCATTACATAGGGTGTTGTAACTTTTCTGTGGTGTCATTTCTTTGTGCTGCTAATTTGATAGAAAAAGTGAAGAACAGAATGTATGCAACCTGCTCTTCATCCTTCTGTCCTACCCAGACTTTTCTGCAGATGTGTTGAGACTCATCACAAATAGTTTTTTTTTTTTTTTAAAGCTCCAGTAAGTCCACACCCTCTCAGTACTGCTGGAAGCTGGTATTTCATTCCTTCCTGTTTTCAGTTTCTCTGCTTTCCTCCCAGTAGTAGTGTTTGTAGGTAGCAGAGTGTGACCCCAGCACTGAGCTCTTAGAGTTGCCTAAGTGACCAACTTCAGTGCCAGCTGCAGGACTAATAGTTTTTTGGAATTTAATATGGTAAACCCCAGTGGAAACAATGACAGACTTCTTTGCAAGATAAAAGTTATGAACCTTCAAGGTAAAGCATGGCACTGAATAAAGAACTAGTTAAAAATGTATGAGAATATCAGGGTCTCTTTGGAGGAAGGATTACTTGCATATGCAGAAAGGTTAAAACATTTGAGTCTTTAACCTCTAATTGTTGTTTATGTGTACAAGATATACAACTGAACAACTACAGAAAGGGCTGGCCTCTTTCAGAAAGGAAGGGAAATCAGACAGTAAACCAGGAGAAAAGAGGAGGAAAAATAACCCTGATAACTTTAATGTATGTTGACATTGAAATGCAGGAGTGAGTTTGGCAGTTCCATTTTTAGAACAACTCGATTTCTTTGCAATTTGCAGGAAATGGCACTATGAGGTGAACAGGATTGAAGAAGGAAAAGTATGCCTGATGCTCTTACATAG
This sequence comes from Grantiella picta, assembly GCA_013397955.1. Classification (NCBI taxonomy): domain Eukaryota; kingdom Metazoa; phylum Chordata; class Aves; order Passeriformes; family Meliphagidae; genus Grantiella; species Grantiella picta. The sequence goes on along the minus strand of VZRM01002344.1, from coordinate 4,363,296 downwards.
ATAATGTACTTTCCTTCAGAGAAATCTTAAATTAAAAAAAAAAACAAACCAGAAACAAAATAAAAAAAGAAAGACTTAATATCTAGGAAATGTAATACCTGACTTAAATCTTTTCACATCTGAAAAAAAGCTTCTTAACCCAAGAACCGTTCAACCATCTGTGGATATGGTGTTCCTGGAAACAGGTATATTAGAGGAGGGCTGGGTTGAAAGAAACATAATTAACATTTCATTCATTCTTCCCGAGCCTGTGCTCAGTAACTCTGAATTGCGAGCAGGCAGTAAAGGGTTCTCTTTTACAGTTGTCTGCAGTGAGGGTGCAGGTGCTCATATCTCTGAAATTGCTTTATGGAACTGAATTCACATTCCCTACTAATTTGGCTTTCTTTAATCATGAATAATTACATTCTAAGGAGTAGTAGGAAAGGTGGTTTTCTTTTTTGCCAAGATTTGCTATTCAGTGAGGTTAAGGACATTGGCACTGCTTTATTCAAGAAATGAATTTGCCCTTAAGTTAGAATAAGAATTCTTCAAAAGAGATCCTTCAAAAAACCTGGGTAACTTTTCCTGCTGTCAATCACTGGCACTTGTTACAGAGAAACTGATGGTCTTTAAAATGTATATTAGCTTTTCATTCGTGTGAGATAAGGATTTGCTTCTTAAAAAAGGAGTAAAGGAGGAGAAAAATGATACAGATTCTATTGAGGTAGGTTAGTTTGTAGCACCTAGATAATTTTAGAAGGCCTGGGTTTGTGTGATTTGGCCAAGGTGAAATAGAACATTTTTGAGAGAATAGAACCCCAAGTTTGTGTCTCAGGCCAACTCTCTAGGACTCTCTGTGCCCTGCAGAAGTTCTGTAGGTGTCTGGTATCAGGCTCTCTGTAGGAAGGTGACATTCTGATGCTATCAGTGTCAGTGAAAAATGCTTTTTTTTCACATTTTCCTCTGAAGCATTTCTTTAGTAAACTAAAAAACATAAATATTTTTGAGCAGCATAACTAGAATTTCTTACAATAATGCTGAAAAAGGGTTTTTTAACCTTCTGTAAAAGAAGCTGTGTCAGGATGGGCTTAGAAGCAGGAAGGAATCTCAGAAAATGTAATGCAGCTATTGTAAAATGTGGCTGACCCTGCCTTGTCAAAGAAAGGGTTAAAATAGCTTTGACCAGCAGATACAGAAGCACATAACTCAATAAAGAATAACCAAGTAATGTCAATGCTTTTAGCAGTAATAAGTCAAAGAATTCTTGATCTGTGTAATTCAATACACTCCCTAAGCTGTGCAGTGCACCATACCTAAAATCAATACTGAAAAAAGAGGAGAAACGATGAAAAGTTAAAACAACTGATATAAAAATTAGTGGGAAATTGTATCAGATGTTTGTAGGATGAAACTTATTGTTAGGTACTTTCTATACATGTATCATTCTGCAGTTTTATCTACTGCCTACCAAACTGAACTGTCTAAAAAATATAATTCTTTTCATGTAAGTGAGAATTAAAAAAGAAACCCACAAAAAATTCAAATATTATGAATGCCTCTGTAGAGCCTGTGATGGAATAAATGTCAGTATAAATCAGTAAAATCCGTGTTAGCACTGCAGTGGTGCCAGAAGTGAACCCTATACATGAAGTCCAGTGAGTGAACATTTGCTGCTCAGATACACTTACTGGATTAGCAGGGAAAGTACAGCTTGATTTTTGACACATTTAGAATAGAATTATCTTTAGTGCTATTTTAAATGAAACATTGGCACTGCTAATAAGAAATCCATACAATTGTTCCAAAAAGCCTGTAACTAAAGAAAATATGAAGCGGGGAAAAGCCAGATTTCACGCACTGGAGAACAGAGCACTAATAAGCTGTTTCTGAGAGAAGACTGAATAAATGAGAAATATAGGTTTGCAAAAATACATTTACTTTGTAAGGAGGTGACTGTGATGTTTAGCTTGCAGTTCAACACCAAGTAGAAAAGGCACAGCTGCCATTCCTGCTGTGGGTTCCTGTGTCAGAGTCTGTGGGGCTTGGCCCATTATGGCTGAGCTTTGGTGCTCCAAAATGAAGTCCCCTGTGGGCCACTTAGGTGCTGTTCCCTAATCCAGTTCTGGTGTCTGCATTGGAAGTACGTGATCCTAAAAGTGAGCTAAAACTGCTGTTGCCCAAGTGAGCGGGACAAGAAATAATGATCACTTTTTTTTGTTACAGATGTGCATTTCACGTGGATCCTTGTGCAGCTCAGTGTGAGTGCCAGAGCTGGCCTTGTTGATTTGCAGTGGTAATGCATGAAAAGGATGGTAAAGTGAGAGGACAAAGTTAATCTGCCCTGAAAATAGAGAAAGCTCCTACAATACCAGCAAACTCATACTTTGTTTTGTGCTCAGTGTGTGGTCTTTCACTGTTTCTCTCCAGATCTGATGTCACCAGCTGGTTTCTTGCACGAGAGTCACAAATGTACTTCTCCCTGTATCATAACAGATACAAATAATATGTTGGGCTCCTAATAAATGTGTGACCATGCTGTTAACAACTTCAAATTCAGTTGACACTGAAAATCCCTGTTCCCATACCAAAAGAGTTGGCATAAGCTGCACAGTCCTGCCATAAGAGATGTAAATGTATTTGCCTCTTCCTTTTTGAGCTATTTAATATAATTTTCCTCTCTGAATCTGAAAAGCTGGAATATGCTAATTTTCCTGCTTTATCCATCCACATTTTCACTGACCTTTACAAATACAGGTGCGCAAACTGGCCTAACCAACTGCATCACTTGGGAAAATTGTTTACCCCTCTTTATGTGCATCCAGCTGTTTCTGGTTGGAAATATCCCCCTTTTGCTGTGTGTGTTTTCCTGCTGCAGCTCCCTGAATGTTGGGCTGTTCCACACAGGCATGAAAACAACTCAGCTCAGCAAGCTAGGATCAGTGGCTGAATTAGGGGAGATGCACAGAGCTGAGTTCCCAGCGCTGCACCGGCATCTGTCTGATCTTAGATTCACCTGCAGATCTTGTGCTTTAGTCTTGGAGCTTTTGCAAGGTATTTCAAAGGGCATCCCTCAGCAATTTGCTGGAGCAGCTGTGATAAATGCAGGGAAGGACCTTCGTAGAACTACTGGGAGAGATGAAGAGGCAAAGTCTGATTGAGCTTAAAGTCTGTTGCAGAATTTCTTTGCAACATAATGTGTTATTCAAGTTATTTCTTGCTGAAAGCACTAAGAATATCCTGGGAAGTGACTCAAAAATATAAGGAAGGGTGTCATATGCTGAATGGTACTTTTGATTAATGTATGTGAAATTAAAATATTTGGACTACTTAAATATATTAGATTTCTACAAAGATGGAGGCAAAACTTATCTATTGTAATTCTAAGGACGTTCCTGTGTTTAGTTATATTTGTCCATTCTAAATGTTGGAAATATTGTTAGAACCAGGTTTTTTCCTCTAAAGAAGAAATCCTGTTCTGATCCATGGGAACTAATATTATTGATCATTGCACAAAAGGAAGAAAGACTTTCCATCTGTAAAGTATTTTGTCTTCTGCAAGTAAGAGCTTGTTTCAGCTTGCCCTTTAGGACCTTTGTTAAGATATTTTCCATTCTCCTTTTTTGAAAATACATATTGTTCTTGACTTCCTTTGTGCATCAGTATGCCTATTCCTGTCTCCCTGAGAGCCATGTTGAGACTAAGTCCCTTGTGATACAGAAGAGATGAAGAAGCAAACAAGGCAGTCTCATGAATACATGATGAGGTGGCCTACTGGAGGGAACAGCCCATATTGGAAAACACAAGAAATGTTCCAGCTTTACACCAAAAAAACCAAACAACCCAAAAACCCCCACAAAACCTGTGGTGAATACTGCATTCAGTGTGTGGTGTTTTCAGTTTGTTGATAGAGTTGAGGAAGTTCACGTTATCTCAGTGGCACCAGTAAATTGCTGCAGCTTTGCTCCTCTTTGATTCAGAGGATCAGGTCCTTGCTGTTCCCTGGGCTCTCCAGATTTGAAGGTGATTTGCATCGCCACAGTGGCTCAGGCCAATGGAGTGTGTCAGCAAATCTCATCTTTCATATCTCTGATGTCAGAATCCATCTGGCATAACCTCACTTATGTGAGGTTGTCCTGCTACAGCTGAAATCAGAAGTTGTTTCTTGCTTGCATATTGATTGGTTTTCATTGGTATTGAGTGCACAGAGCTCTTTGTGCTGCTTTAGGAGAACAATAAATATTAATAGGAAGCTGTTTAGTTTAATGTACTTATCACATCTCTTATAGATTCTAAAATACTGCTAAATCAAAAACTACAGCACTTAGATTTTAAAAGGTTAAATAAATTTCAGTAAGGCAGGTTCTCTGCTCAGAAGTGAAACTTGCTTGCAGGTTAGAGCCTGGGTGCTCCAGAGCCACTTCAGCACACCTGGCTGCTCATCCCTGCTCTGTGCCCTGTTCCTGTCCTTCCATCCCATCTCTTCTCTCATTCCTGTGCTCAGGTCAGGGGCACGGGTCACTAGGCCAGCGCTGCTGAGACTTCTGTGCCTTCTGGAGAGAAGCTCTGGCTTTAATTTGCATTCTGCTGTGCCAGGAAGAGCTTTTCCCTCTGAACAGCTGGTGGTAGAGAACAGAGTTCCACTTAGTGCAACATCAGGCATTTGCTTGCTGCTTTTCACTATGTTGTCTCAAAATGCTTTGAATGCCAGGGAGATGGGAATGCTGAGCTCTAGCAGCTACTCATGGAGCAAACCTAGGGCTGGGTGGGAGGATGGAGTGAAGAGCTCAGATTACCCATCCTCGGGAGGTTGAAGTCATCTGCAAGGGTCTGAGTCCTCACCAGATCGGTGGGATTGACTGTGAAGTTCTCATTCCTTAAGGCAGGAAAATGGGTCCCTATTGCTGGTCCTACCAGAGCCCAAACACCTACAGAACACAATGGAAATTTCCTTTCTTTGGGAACTGGGACAGAAAAATTCTGGTACTCTGAGGTGATGTAAGTGAAGCTTGACACAGAAAACACACTCGAGTCAGAAATGGAAATGAAGATCCTTAGCCATGGGAAATAGTCTCTGGAGCTATCACAAACCCAGAAATAGATCCCTTTATTTTTGTATCACTAAGTAACTCATGCCTCATGTTTCTTTTGATAATTGTTGAGGATTTCTGTAACTCCTGATTCCTTTGACAGAAAAAAGTTGAAGACCAGATGGGACTGATGAAAGCCATCCTCCAAATCACACGGTATATTTCAGTAATTGGAGCTAAATATTGGTAATCCATAAATAGATGGTTTGTGTCAAATGGAAAACAATAATTTTGTCATGTATCTTTGCTGGATAACACTGAAATTAATGTTTGCACTCTGGACATTTTTAAAATCTGAAAGTGGAGGAAGGTGATATGAAGGGCTGACAGGACAGATGACAAGATTTCCTATAGCTGCCCTTAATAATTCTGAGTAAGAGAGACTTTGAATCCCTGTGCTGATTACCATTGACTTCTCTATTCCCTGGGTGTGCGATGCAGCAGGATCAGTCCATCCCCAAATCTCGGTGGCTCTAAGGATCCTCTCGGGATCCTCTTTTTATTCTCTGCTGTCCAACTGTATCTTTCAACTTCTCATGATAGTCTGGATTAGAATTCTCCCCAAAATATGCAGGATTTAATCTTTTCACCACACCATCTTTTCCCCTCACCTCCCAAAAATCCCCACTTCTTTCATGTTTAGAGAAATCTGAAAAAAACGCACAAATAAAGGGCAGCTAGACATAAAATCATTGAATAGTTTGGGTTGAAAGGTATCCAGTTCACCCCCCATACAATAAACTGGGACATCTTCAACTAGCCCAGGTTGTTCAGAGCCCTGGCCTTGAATTTTTTCAGGGATGGGGCATCCATCACTTTTCTGGGCAACTTGTTCCCTGTTTCAGCAGCCTCATTGTACATAATGGCTTCCTTGCATCTAGTAAAAATTTACCCTCTCTTAAGTTAAAAACTGTCCTTTGTCCTGTTGCAGCACACCCTCCTAAAAAGTTTCTTATAATTTCTTTCTAGTATTTTTGTGGCCTGCTCCAGGAGGTCCATGTGGCTCCTGTGCTGAGGATGGATGTATTCATCCATGATGATAATAATTTCTAGAAGAATGTCTTCTGCACACACTGCCTTTTGTGTTTTACTCTGAATTATTGCCAGAATTTATCTATTTTATGATAGAAGAGAGTTTCAGAATGAGGGAGATGGTATTTCATGGGAGGGAGTGAATGAAATAATATCAGGAATAAAGCTTGAAGTTCAGGCCACGCAAATCCCTCGGTCTTGCTGAAGGGCTGAACTACCCGGTGTACACCAGGAGAGGGAGCCGAGCAAGAGAGCAGGAGTGAACCTGGCTCTCAGCATCTTGCACTGCTCAAAATTCTGTATTCTGTCTGGTTTGGTACATTCACGGCATGAAACTAGGAGAAAAATGTTTTATTTTTTAAAATATTTTATATGAGTTTGTTAGTGAGCTGATCAGAAAGTGTTCAGATGCTGCTTCCGCTGGAGGTCTGAGACAGTGGTTTTTTTGGCCTTACAAGAACAGGGTTCTCTCTCTGCAGGTTTGCCCCAGGCTTCCCCTGGCACAGTTGTCTTTCATTGTTTTGATCAAGTCTCCCCTTCCAGAGAGCACATATGGTGTGATTTTCTACCTGGCAATGTGTCAGGCAAGACTAAAGGATCTTTGGCTGCTGTGTTCAGAAAGGTTGAAATGTTCTCATTAGGGAGCAGATAACTGTTCAAAACTCCTCATTATTTTACTGAAAAGGTTTGCTTGTTTCAGGTGCCTCTGGAGCAGTCCTTTGTGCAGCTAATGGCTACAAGGATGCTTCCATGTAGGAATACTATGTTCTTTCCCTCCCCAGTCTGAAGTGCAATCAATTAACTTTTAATTTGGAAGTGCTCTCAGCTTTCAAATTTGGCTGTGTTTATTTTCCAAGTCAGTATAAAACAACTTATCTGAACCAATACAGAAAATGACAGCTACACTGGGAAAACTTCTAAAAGCTTTCTAATATTTCTACTGACTTAACTAGTAGAAGTTGGGGGTTTTATGTGAAACATCAGCATGAAAGGTATTATGCTCATAATATACATTCTCAAATTGCAAGTTGTCAAGGTTAGACCCTGACTAAACGCCAGGCACTTCAACTCTCTCTTGCTACAGAAAAAAAACCACTTAAAAACCAAACACACCAATCTCATGAGTCAAATGAGGTAGGACACTGGTTGGTAGGAGGATGCACAGAAAAAGCAAAAGGGCAAACAGGCTCTAAGCTTAAAGTTGCAAAAAAGTGATTTAATTACCTAACAGAATTGGAGGATAAATGCAAGGCGAAAATACACTTTTCATACATTGTTTTGTTCACTCCCCCCCTCCCTCTTACGAACCTATAGTATTCACCCTCTTTCCTCTTTTATAACCAACAAACCCAGGTAAGGGTAGAGTGTGGGGTATTTTTTCAGTCCACAGAGCAGGTTCTTAAATTTGTTCATCACTACAATTCTTCCACTACAAATACTCTTTGTCTCTACTTACCTCTTTCTCTCAAGACAGTTCTCCTGCTCTCACCCCCACTCTTTTAAGAAGCAATCTCTGCACTCACCCCCCCCTTCTCTCTTTCCAAACTAGCAACACAGACAGGGGGCAGGTTGAGGGGTTCTCTGGTCAGTCCAATCAGGGAGAGGGGTTTCTCTACTTAGCCGGGAGTCTTCCCCACGAGAGACAGTCCTCTGGGGACTTCTTTGGTGTGGGTCCAATTTCACGAGCAACATCCCGCCCGAATTCTGCTGCAACATGAGTCCTTTTGTCCATAGGGTGCTGTGCAGATTCTCCCGAGCCGAGGCCAGGCTGCTTCCATCCCAGGAGCAAGGAAAAGGCCTTTCTCTCTCAGCCAAGGCCTTTTGCAGTTTTAACTCTTAGATGAGACTCCTACTGGTTCACAGTCTTTTCCAGGCATCCGCCTGCTCCTCTGGAGTGGGCTGTGGGTTGGTTTCTGCACTCCTGTGGACTCCATGGGCTGCAGGGGGACCTCCTGCCCCCATGGCCTTCACCGTGGCTAGCAGAGAATTTCAGCTCCGGCACCTCCTCCCCCACCGTCTTCACTGACCTTGGCGTCTCCATGCTGTTTTCCCTCTACATATTTTCACCTCCACCTTCTCCTGCTCCAACTACAAAGAAGTGAAAGAAGTGCGCATCTACCTTGTTTTGAATTTTTCTTAAATATGTTTTCACAGAGGTGTAACCAACACCTTCAATTGGCCCAAACTTGGCCGGCAGCATGTCCATCACCTTCAGAGCCATCAGAGATTGGCTCTGCTGGACTTGATGTAAAACTTCCAGAACTTACATTCAGGACACACGGGAGCCATCTTTGTGCCACTCCCCACCCCTCAGACACCTCTCCAGGCCTACCACAGCAGCTTCTAAGGGGTCCAAATTTCTCCTAGATGTTAAAATACTTTACTGATGTTTTGGGCCAATCAAAACCACCACATAAGTAAACTTTCAGAGAAGCAACGATCCCTGCTTAAAAAAAATACAAGTGATGAAAAACTAAAAGAAAATATAAGGGAGCCTGGCCTTAATAAGGTGTCTCTGATGGATATCATGTCTCTGATTACCCTTTCTACATGTGGGAATTCAGATGAAATAAGCATGTCATCAGTAGGATTACTTCATCCTCTTGGGTTCACTTTGTATCTTCTACTCTTTTCTCAAATGATTCTCAGCCAGGATTTCAACACACATCAGCTTTGAATTGGTCATTGGTTGAATTTTACCTTTTAAGTGTATCAAAGACCAATTAATAATGAATAGGCTGAAGTCAAGAAGTATCTCAAGTCTTCCTATCTCTCAAAAATCTCTCTCCTTCCTCACTTGCCTCTCTGTGCTTAGTGCTTCTAACTGACAACGACAGGAATTGAAATAACTCCTACCTTGCTGTTATTGTACTGTTCCAAGCCTGACTTAAATGGTTTTACTGTGTTTCTTGCTGAGTTAGGCTCTCTTGAAAGAATTAGGGCAGTGTTCTTTTGAATGTCAAATCAATACCAATAACCTGTAGAGCTCTTGAGCTCATGCAGGCTATGACAAAATCTGTTTTATTCTGGGTGACTTGTTCTTAACAATCCATAGTTCATAAAGAATCTCTGTCCTGAGCACACAGAATTTTCCACAGGTAGAAACTACTTATTATATGTTGTACAATGGTTAGATACTTCTATGTAGCTCTGGATATTAGAGTATCTTCAGAAAGTGATTGCATTTCAAGTTTAGCTGTGGTTGTTCCTTTCAAGTCACTTTATCACAGAGCACATCCTATAGCAGAGTCATGGGTCCACTGTAGATGAAACTATTATGTCTGGTTGTGTGTAGTGTCAGCTGGATATGCTGGAAGGAGAAAATTACTGCAGAAAAAAATTAATGGTATTCAAAAACTCAATGTACGTGGGGCCCTGTTTATTTAAAATAGAATTTAGATAATAAAATTTAACTGCAATATATACGATTGCATCAAAATAAGTCATAACAATGCAATAACATAACAATGTTTGAGTGATCTTCCATTATATTTCCATGGTGTTTCTCCAGCTTCAGAAAGTCTGCAGGCAAATGGTTGTGGGGGTGAATAGAAGCTGGAGGATGATTTTTGTAGAAGTTACTCCAGATGTGTGCTACTGTTTTGTACTAGGGGTAGTTCCAGTTCCTTTGACATCTGGATAAGAAAAGTGTGGTCAATCACGGATGCTTTGATGGACCACTGTGTAAATAGCAGGAAAGGTTTGGTTTTTGCAGTACAGATTGCATTTATATGCAATTCTGACACTGGAAATCTTGATGTGTGCAGCATTGTGTGAGACCCTCCATGCTGATTGTGACATGCTGCACAGATCCTGCCTGTGGTGAGGTTCACCAGCCTCACTGTTCTTCACATCTTTAGGCAATTCTTCCAACTGCATGAAGCTGACAATCTTTTACCTCTACAATACTGCACTTCCTGGTACACCAAGGTGCAGTGAGAGCATTATGCTCTTACACATCTCCATAGAAACAAGTTCTTAAAACCAGGGCTCAGGGATGATAATGTTCACGGCAGCACACACTTGTGTCACAGGATGTTCTGGGGTTATATAGCAGCCACTCATGCTAATGTCCAGGTCTGGGAGGCCGAGGGCTGTGGTTAAATCTTTGCCTTGATCCTGCCTGCCATCTCTGTCTCTTGTTACTGTGTCTGCTGCTGTGCCCCACTTCAGACACTGATATCATAACTTGGAGAATAACAAAAAAGCTATGTTCACAAAAGTGAAAGTTGTAGGCAATGCATGAACTCATGAGTTTGACCCCAATGATATGCAAAGTCTCCAGGTTTTGAAAGAAAGAACAATCAAAGCTTCAGAGGTAAATGGAATAACATGAGATATAGTTTCATTGACTGCAGGTTTTATCATACAATATCTTGATAAGATAGCTGACTTCTTAAACAATGAACCTAATCTGTCTAAATTTAAGCAAAGTACTTGACATCGTTCCTCTGGGGAAATTATTAAGGAATGAGAAAATTGGGATTAATTAAAAAACTATGAGGTGGATAAAGAGCTTGCTAAAGTAGAAGCTTTGGTGAATTTATATAGAAGGAAAAGCTCCCAGAATGAAGAGAGGTTACAAGTGCTGCTTCTCAGGGTTTGATCTGGAGAACAATCCTGTCTAATATTTCAATTAGTCACCTTGTTACAAGAACAAAGTGGGTGCAATTATAAAATTTGTGGCTGACACAAAGTCAGAAAGTGTTACCAGTTTTGGAAGAGGACTGGGTCATAATTTAGGAAGGATTAGATAGACTTAAGGGAATAATTCTTTCTGAATTACGATCCAGTGTTCCTCTAGGACTGGCAATACTTTCTCATTTTGTCATCCACAAATTTTATATGGCCTTGTAGACCTGACTAATGGAAATGGAATGAAGTTTAATTGCACAAAGTCAAACACGTAGAGACTAATTACAATAACTTTTGCTGCAAGATGAATCCTCATCATTTGGAGTTGGCTGTTTCCTAGCTGGTTATACGCTGGAGAGGGATGATGAGACTACAGGACTGGTTATATGTGCTGTGCTGGGGGTCTAGAGTGGATGAAGTGGATATTCATCTAATCCTTCACACCCACATAGGTGAGGGACTGTCAGTCAAAAAATGACTATAAAGTTGGTTCTGTGATGGACAATAGCTGCTCTTCTTTAGCTGGGCTGTAACTGGAGGTGGTTCATTCAAAGAGTACCTTATTCTGAGTGTTGTCATTACGAAGCACAAATAACTTGAAACTCAATAATGTTGTAACTTAGACTCACAATAACTGTAAAACCATAAATTAATTTAACTTTCCTTTCAACAGCTGATGTTCTTGGGGTCATTTATAATCTACATATCCATTTTGGGCCCTTCCCTCCAAGAAAGACATTGAGGTCTTTGAAAGACATTGAAGTGAATCCAGAGAAGGGCAACAAAGTTGGTGAAGGGGTTGGAGCACAGATCCCATGAGGAGCAGCTGAGGGGGCTCAGCCTGGAGAAAAGGAGGCTCTGGGGGACATTTTGGGATGTCACCCTGGAGAAAAGGAGGCTTGGCCGGACCTCCTGGCTGTCTACAGCTCCCTGACAGGAGGGTGGAGACAGGTGAGGGTGAGGCTCTTCTCCCAGATATCAAATAATAGGGCCAGAGGAAATGGCCTTTGTTTAAGCTGAATATTAGGAAAAACTTCTTCACAGAAAGGGTGACCAGGCACTGGAAGAGGCTGCCCGGGGAAGTGGAGTCACCATCCCTGGAGGGATTTAAAAGATGTGGAGATGTTCTTGATGGACTTGATGATCCAGGAGGTCTTTTCCAACATTAATGATTCTGTGATCTCTTGTGTTTAATTCCGATAGTTTATTGAAGGTGTAAAGTCTACTAATTTGGGAGTACTTGAAGTGATATGACGTGACTTTTAAGATGAAGCACATGGTGAATCAGTCAGTAATTTCTTGTTTCTCAGGTCATAGCATTCATAATACTGCTTAGAATAGTTTTTAAACTGCTATTGATGTGATGATTTTTTGTCTGTCTGCTGTATTTTCATAGATACCTAAAAGTCAATTATTTATATCTTATTAAAATTCTGTGCTGATATTTATTTTTCTGTATTATGAAGTTACAGTGAGGCACAGGCATAGACCAACAGCAGTTCTGGAAAGGGTTGAGCCTGGAGAAGAGCAAATTGTGATGAAGTTTGTCAGTAAATGGGGACCCTAACAAACACCAGCACATACTATTGAATTATTTTGACATTACACAATAAATAGAAAGGAGCTAGTATCTATATAATTCTCACAGAATCCTAAGTTTCCTGCCAGACATTGAAAATTCATGGCCGAGAGTCCTGATAAAGCCAGAAAGTTGAACACTGAGGAATTAGATAATGCCTCACCTAAGTGAAATGTATTTTTATACAATTATATAAATTTTTATATAAATATATACAAATATGTATATCATATATCTATATAATGAGGTGTTTCTAAAGGTAAAAATGTGATCAAATACACGGTTTTTCATGTGGACAGGTGCAGACTTGATACCAGAAATCCTGTCTTGCTTTTATTCTGTGTTCCAAATAATAGAACTGCTCAGGATCCTCCAAAAGAATTCTTACAAGCAGAAAAAAACTCCAACCCTGTAAATTTCCCAGAACATGGTCACAGAAATGACAAGGCCATGTTTTATTTGACCTTTAAAGGAAAACCTCCCAAAACCCAAAGAAAATTTCAGATATGGAGAACTTAACCTTTCAGAAGACACTGGAAATCAGAATATCTGAATGGAAATGGCTGAGGAATGTCTGACAGAGTTCCCTCAAACATCTATAATGATCAATACAGGCCATTAGCACTGCTGGGAGCATTGCACTGGGCTCTGCTCTAAATGCTAACTGGTTCCATAAAGGTTTTTATAAGGCTCTAAATGAGATCATTATCTGAATGTATATATTAAGAAGTAGGTATTCAATAGGGTATATTGCATTTCTACATCATAAATTTTTATTCATCACGTCTTCATGCTCAGTGTTAACACATGTAAGATTTCTCAGAGCTTTTTGAGATACTTAGTCAGATTATAGTCTGGTAAAGCATTCACACAAGTGATTCCACTGACCTGAACAGAGCTATTTCAATGAGAAGCTGCTCGTTGGGGTTAATAACATGATCACAATACAGCTCATAAATTACAAGGGTTTTGGTATTGCTGGGGTAGTTAATTAAAATGGGAAATGCAAATTTTAATAGTGAGTATAACTGAAAGGATTCAGAAATAAGGTAGGTGTGGAAATTTTTTTTTCTTCAGAAGAACAGAGAAAGTAGGAGTTTGTGTTGATGCCTTCTAGAAATTATTAGGAAATAATGGTGGCTCTGAACACTTGTATTAGACAACAGCCCCAGAATTTCTGAGGATTTGAGAAGTTGAAACTATATTTTTATTTTTTAACTTATGACTCTGTGTTTCTTCATTTCTTTGTTTTTATATTCTACTTTTACACTCAGTTCTGTATCTCTGTAGGAGATAAAATTACTGTGTTATTGAAATAGTATATCAAAATCGAGGAACACTTAGAAATATATAATAATTTATTTTCTTTGACTATTACAGTCCAGAAGGAATTAAATAATAACAATACAGAGATAATCAGAGTTTGGAGCTAAAATAGATTCAACCTACTTCACTTCTGAGTGTGGTTAATACAGTCTGATATACTACTAAGGTGAAAAATCCATTCCATGGGAAGGAGGCTCTACATTTAGAATGTGAAGGTAGGTGCATGACCTGCTGGGTTAGCTCTTTGCTTTTTGAGACAATCACAGATAATACCAAATTAAAATCTTGGCATTGGTACTACTAATTTTTTTCCTCCAGTAAATGCCTCCTGCTTTGTACTTACAGCCAGTGACCATATCAGGGTGATTTTTATATAAAACTCAGGCTCTTCTTGGTGCTCATTTCCTGCAGTGTGAGTTGATTCACCATACAGCCTTCGTTGGAGGCTCTCTGCTTCCTCTCAAGTTCAAGACTTTTGAAAGCAGCCTGAGTTTGGAGTGCCTACAGTACCAGGGGTTTCTCGTATTTAAGTATTGCTGAAGCTGGAGCACATTAGAATAAGCAGTAACAACTGTTGGTGACATATTTTTGTTCCAGTTCTGAATATGAAAATAGAATACTTCCTTTGGCATAACTAAATTCAGACTCATGACTGAATACTTCAGATCTAATATCAGCAATGAAATAGGTAACTATTGTTTTATGTGAAAAATGCAAAGCATTTAGACATGGCTTTCTGTAAGGATGATGATTCAAGCAGTCAGGAGTCAGTACACTTTATGTAGCTAAGCTTAGAGTCAAAGGGAAGACTTGAATATTAGAAATTCTGGAAGAAAACCTTTGAGGGGTTTCTTTTTTCCCATGTCATTGTTTTGCACAAGGAAGTTATGGTTCATTATAATCCCAGTAAAAAGAGCACTTGGACTCAGTGAAGAGGTTTTTAAAAAACCTTGCATTCCTTCGGACACTGGGAGTCTCAAATTGTTTGAGATCAGGTGAGCTTCCAACCAGGCAGATCCCATCTGTGGAAAACTTGCCCATTGATTTTAGGGTTTTTGAGATCTTTTAGAATTTTGTTAAAAGCAAGGTATTCTATTAAATACTTCCATTGTCACACAAACCCGATGTTCACACAAGAACTTGAGGCACTGCAGTCAAAGGCAAGGGCCCCAGGCAGGGGGAGCTGCCCAGACCCTCCTCCATCATCCTGCTGCTGAGGTTCCTGTGCAGCACAACACAAACCTGAAGGTTAAGCTGTACCTGCAGCCCAGCCCAGTCTGTGCCTCCTTGGGCTGAGCTGTTAAGGGGATCAGTAACTCCTTGATTTACAAGGGCTGTCTGCTTAGAATCACTGCAGTGATTAATTTTGATTTTCGCAGTTCCCGTCTCCCTACCCACAGGACCAATCTAGTGACTTCAAGATTAAAAATATAAGTGCCTTTAATTGCAATTAGGATTAGGTTCTGCTGTCCTACTGGACAGTGACTTAAATGGCTTTTCAAATTTATTTCAGGTGGATCATATACTACTGGGCACTGTTTAAGTGTCCCCTAAGTTTCAGGACACTTAAATAATCACTCTTCTTTGAATATTCATACACCTTTCCCTTTTTAGAAAAGCAGATACAGCCAAGGAAAAATGGTTCAAAAATGGCTGGTAGTTAGCAGTTCTTTTAGGAATAGCTCAATGTGTGGATCTCCTTGCTTATATATTAGTGTATTTTATGGAAGAAGTCTGGATTTGAGCTGATAAATGTCGTGCTGTCAATGGAACTCCTCTCTGGGCCATTCTAGGTAACCAAGGAATGAGGAAGCAGTGCTTCCCGAGCAGGGCTCAGTGTATGACTGAACACAGAACTGCCAAGAGATGAGAGCACCCATCTCAGCAGCTCCCATAACACTCGTGCCTGGTGCAGCTGGCACAGAGGAGCCTCACCTTGGCTGAGCACAGCTCAGGCAGCATGAGACTCTGCATTTGGCTCATGTGTTTGTAGCAAAGTGTCCAACAACAGGAACAAATTTGAGAGGTTTGGCCCCAGTCTTGTGAGCTGCCTAAGATTAATTAGAGTTTATAACTGGGGTTGATCGAGTTGGTGTGTTGAAGTAGAGAGAACTATCCAGTGTAATTACCAGAGCCAAGTGATGGTGCAGTGGGAAGGAGCACCCAATGCCCTTGGTGTTGGCAGGAGCTCTGTTTAAGACAGGACTAGCATTGTTTGACTGTGACTTGTTTAAGCTTTTAAAGTTAAAAATACAATTTTGCATCATTATATGTGATTGTTTTAAGCCAGTTGAGCTATTTATTTTAAATGGTCCATTTTGGAGTCTATTTAAGTCTTCCCCTTGCAAACAATGTGTACTTTTTCAAGTCCTTCTCTTCTGTTGCTAATAATGAGGTACTTGTGGCTCAAGTAGTTTGAAATATTTACTGGAGACAGCACAGGCTTGCACATTCACATTGTATTGTATATATTTGAAAGATGACTTTAAAATTATATTCTTCTGTATTTCTGCTTTGAAGTTGTGAAAGAGCTGTCCTGTTTAATCATGAACTCTGATAGAATATTTTGTTATTACTATAGGTAATTCCAAAAATTCTGTGTGAGAATAAAGAAATAGTCTGTTTCATGAAGCCTGGTAAACCTAACAAAAAAAAAATCAGTAAACTTAGGGGGAAAGAGGTGTATTTGTGTTCTCAAGTTACTTTATCTTATATGTATCTCACACATAGTAAAGCTTGTAATAAATCCTCTGAAACTTGTACTTAAGATAATGCTCATTACCTGTGATGTGTCAAAATCATACAAATGATTAGCAACTTTCAAAGTTAGTATAAAACGACATTTTACCCCTTAGTTATTAAGCCAAAATTAAAGCTTCGTGCTGTGTAATTTTGATCAACCAAAACCCTTTTGTACAAACACTGAGGGAAAATGTGCTGTATCAATTAACAAAGAAAAAATGTGTTTCTCTTGATTAATAATACAAATTTTTAAAAAAATTAAAATCTAATTTCTCTGTATAGAACTATAGGAGTATATGTTTGTGAGAACCAGGTTGTTCCTGTTGCTGCTGTCATAGCTCCTTTCAATTGAGCACATTTTCCAGGAGAGAACGAGGAAGCTTTCTAGGGCTCTAATGGATACAAGGAGCAGGTTTGTACTTTGGAAATAGCAGCTCATAATTGGATGGTTTCACACTTGGAATTGCCTTGGTGTGACCTGAAATTTGGGGACATTTGTGTTTGTCACTTGGAAGCTGACACAGTTGTCAGGTTTTGATTGGGGTGGCAGAAATTACATCCCTCCTAACAAAGTCCAGAGCATGTGGAGTCAAGTTTCCACATCTGCACACTGTGTTTTGCTCAAGTTCAGTAATATTTGTCTCAGTTTTCTGAGAGTAAAGGTTCTAATGTTAGAAAAAAATAATTCTTGTCACTAGAAACGGAAAAACTTTGAGTTTGATCTTATAAGTCTAGCTCAATATAGGCACACAGTGGCATAAATTGTGTGACAATTTTTCTTTATAATTGCTTATGCTAACAATTGGTGGGAGAGGTCTTCCTACAAAATTGCTACCAAATTGTTTTTCCATCATGAATGTAGCACGACAACCAGGAATTTGAGAGTTCTGGGTACTAGTTGTGTGTTTTTTATAGATTCAGTGTGGTAATGGCCAGTCACCTCACTTTGACTGTCATTGTAAGATGAGACACTGAACATGTTTGTGAAGGACTTGGAGCAGTATGTGCTTTCAGAGTACAGGTTTCTTTACAGGCAAATTAAAGGGCATTGGCAAAGCGATGTAGGTTTTTTTTCCCCTAGTGAGTAAAATAAAATGGCAGCTCAATGTATTAATAAGGAATTCCTCAGCAAGTTAAGAACATACATTTTAATTCTTGTATTATTGATTTGCACCCAACAATAAATGCCAGATTAAGCCTGGAGGCTCATGGCTCTGACTGTTCTGTGAGGAGTAGCACAGACAGCACCCAGTTTGTTTAATCTCAGCACGGAAGAGCTGCAGTGAAATACAACAGGCATTGTTTCCATGGCTGTTTCATGACTTTGTGAATGTGCCTGGCAATCCAGGTGTTCACTGTGACGTGAACATTTGGGAGTCTGCTTTGAACTGTGGTTTGCCCAAGCTCTGCTCACACTGGCATTGAATAGCAACCAAAAGGAATGAGCAGCTGTTGGCCACTCTGCCACCAGACCTCCTTTGGGTTGGAAACCAATGTTTTATCGAAATAAACAGCACCAGCCTCTCCTCCTGTGAATCAGCTTTTTCTATAGCTGATGCTGGTGTTACTATTATATTTGAACTATGATTTCAAATACATTGATCAGACTTCTTTTTCTTGTGAAGTATTAAGGTGCTATTAAGGCTGTTGCAGAAAGATCCTGGGTAGACTGGGAGCTTCATTTCATGTATGACACCTGAAAATCCAAACAGTAAAGCTATTGTGCAAAAGAGATCTGCTCCACAAAAACTAAATGTTTGCAAATATGTCTCTCCCTTAAGAGCTGAAAGCCTTTAACTTCATCTTTTAGCCAGCAAGAATGTGAAAGCTTGCACCCTCTAATGGAAAACATCTTTCAGCACTAATAACATAATAGGAACAAATTGGGCAATGATCACACATAAACCAGGATAGATTGCAGCCCGGGAATACCATCTTGAACAGATTGTTAAAGGTGAGGCTGTTTACTGATTTCCAAAGAAATGCTACTGCAGAAGTGGCAGCTGCAGCCTCTGCAGGGGATACTGCTGGCTTCCCATTCAAATGCTGGATTTGTGGTAGTCAGAAGGGGATTAGGTAGAAAAGGAGTAATCCCTAAACAGGCAAGAATATGCCTTTTAAATGAAATGTAAGGTTGAGTGCTGTTCGAGATGGGGCAGCACTAGTCTCTGTTTCTCCCTGTTTGCTGTTAGCCTTTTTCTTTTAAATACAGTCACAAGTATATTTTCTTATTTAAAATGATCTTTGGGATTTTGTTACAGGCATTTGCCTGTATTTTCTGTCATTTATCATAATTTTACAACGCTGCAGCCAGAGGTATGCTATACACATTGCAGTCAGTTTGAAAGGTGGTCCTGGTGTAGTTTTTCCAACAATATTTCACCTCCATTTCAAAAGTGTAGCTAAACTGGCTGAAAGAAAATTGAAGGGGAGAAAAAATTCAGTGAACTTGAAGTATTTTTTCCTGACAGATTGAATTTCATTGACTATTATATTCCAGGTGAGGTGAACCTATGATGGAGAATTCAAAAAATATACTGAGATGACCTACTTCACTTCCAAAACTACTCCATTTAAAATGATTAAGCAACTACCAAAGTGCTGTTGCCTGCAACATTAAATCTCCCAGTTTATACTCATAGGTGATTTCTTCTCTTCTTGTCTTGTTTAATAGTTAGTGTGAAGCTTTATTGGTCTTCTAAAAACCATATTTGAGTTGCTGTGATGGAAATGGGGTGTGCCTGCTGCTAAAGTATACCCTGTGCATTTGGTGACAGTGATTATATATCAGTCCTTCTCTAGTGTCCGTAGATACCTCCTTGGAAAACTTTTCCACCAATCACTTGATAAATGGTGAAAATTAGTTAATGTCCCCTTCATGGCCTTCACAGCTGAAGTCTGCTTTACTAAGAGAGCCTGCTTTTTGTTTTTTGGTGGAAATAGGGAACACATACGTGTTTCCTCTCAGCACAAATTCCAGCTAAGTCCCTATGAATGGCTGCTCCCACTGTCTGGTTCTGTCTTGCCTATAGGAAATTCAAGTCTCAAAGTTTTAAGAGTGAAGGAGGGAAGGATTATCTGGGTTTCCTCTGAGTCAGCTCTCCAAAATGAAATGAATGGAAAAGTCAGTTCCTACTCTCTCATACTTGTTATGATTTGCAAAACAGGAGCAACTATTAGGAAAAGCCTTTATTATGGCAGACAGTGAAACTAAATGGGCAAGTTGACCAGCAGGAGGAACCAAATGTTTGTAAGAAAAGGCTGGCTGAGACAGTAAATATATTGCACCATCTCACCCTGTGCCAGTGAACAGAGCAACTGTGCACTCGGATATTGAGTTGGTTTTGTAGAGTAAACGCATGAATTTCTCATTCTGTTGGTTTGTTTGAGTTTGGTAAAGAGCTACAGCCTCTTTGTAACAGTATAGTGTGTAAACTGAGAATTCATGTCTTTATCATGTCTTGATAAATCCACTACAAGGTTATATTTGAAGCTTTTATATTTTTCTACATTCGATGCCCATTGAGGGGGTGAAAAGAGAGCTCCTATTACTTTATTCCAGTGTTAACATTTTGCATTTCCATTATTATAACATCTGCTGTCACTACAAGTTTGAATTTTTGAGGTTTATACTTTGGACATGAAATAATTTGTCCTTGCTGAAATTTGGCAAAAAAATTCGCCAGCCTTGAGGGATTTGAAGCTTGTGTACCTGTTTAAAAACAACAAAAGCCAAACCCCAAGCACCTCACAGCTCCAGATTTTCTTTCACAAAGAAAACAAAACAAGCCATATGGAGAAATTTTGGTTTCCACTTGCCTAAAACTTAAAAAGAACGAGGCAAAATCATTAAAAAAGTCCCGTTTCTCATGGCCTTAGGAATTTGTCAGCTGTCTCAGTGATGAATCTTCCTGAAACTGAAATGATTCCAAAAATGTGAACATTTTTGATTCCAGCTGGTTACAGTGACAGTCTCTAGAAAGAAGAAAATTCTTGCTTTAACTCAAAGTCATATCTGAGTTCTGTAAAGCATTCCCTAAGTTGAACTTATTTGGAGATTGGAAGAAATATATTGGATAAAAAAGTGTAGTTAGACGGCCAGACATCAGTGGAATATTATTCTTCATCACCTCTCAAGTAATAATAAGCCAACCTTCAACTTTTTTTTAGTGCTTTCATGCTATTATAGCTAATATATTGTGCTAGGTGAGTGGTACTTTCATCGGTTTGTAGACTGCGTCCTCGAGCTTATCTTATCTGCTTCCTTAACAGTAAGGTCAAATTTTTTCTTTATTTTTTTCTTACACCTAAGTATCTGTTCTACAAGTCATATATGGTGGATTTTTTTTTTTTTTTTTGCCAAGTTGGGCATGGTATTTCCAATTTTTAAAAAATTTGCTTTATAGACACATCTCTACTGTCTATACAGATTCATAGTATATAACTTGGGGATAAATCTAAATACTGGGGAGTTTCCACTGCTGGCTAATTTGCTGCTCTTCATGAACTCTGATCTCATTCTTTTTTAGTAATTGCCTCTCTTCTAAAGAAGACCTAAATCTTGGCTGTTGGGAAGTTCAGCTCGATCAATATTCTGTTGGTCCTCCTGCCCACAAGATTTAAGTTCAGTTTTCAGAAGGATCCAATCTATCTCTTTTATAAGTCCAACTCTAAGCACAAGTTTTGCCGTGTCCTGCACTCCACAGAGCTCCCTGGATATGAGGAAGTCCTGGAATACTGTAAGGGAAAAAAACAATGTCTGTACCATCCCTCTCCAAGGACACCCCAAATACACTGAATTACGGGGGAGATGACTGTGCTCGATCTGTGTCTGCCATGTAAAACTACTGCAAACCATAGATATTTATAAACCTATGTATGTATAGGTTCACAAACATAGATATGGTCACAGAGGTCCTGAAATCCGAGAGATTAAAGCATTAGAGCAAAGATGGTCAATATTAAAGGAATAACTGGAAATACTTTCTCTTCTGTGTACCAAGCTATGGAATATTTTTTTGGTTGCTGGAATAACTGAGGTGGGTGTTCAGTGGGGAACTTCTCACTTTCAAACAAATGTTCTAAGATTTTGAAAGGATTTTTGAATACTTTGATGTATAATTACTCAAGATTAAACATACACATTAGCTCCAGTGATCTCGGGCTGAAGTTAGGAGTGGAATTTTTAACCTTGAAGAGGACAACTCACTATCTGTTTTAAGGAGGAAGGATTTATCTCCTTCTGAAATATTTGGTGCTTCTGGCTGCTAAGGGCAAACATTTCGACTTGCCAGAATAATGGCCTGATCCAGGATGGATGCTTCAAGTTGCCAGATTGGCTGTGAGTGCTTCAAGCAGCCTGGCTGGATGCCACGGTTGGAGGCTATCATTCTCCTGTGTCATCTTCCTCTCTGTAGCTGGCATTGTGCTGCTTTGTTTTCATTGCAAAGCAACAAAACAGAATTACGTTTTTAGCAACTGATGATGTGGGAAAAATCCCCAGCTCAGTGAGAGCAAGAGTGTTCTGGAGAAATGTTCTTTCAGCCAAGCAGGCAAAGAGGCTCATCATTTTATAGAGATGGAACTGAGACAGGCTTTGTTGACAACACTGGCCAAGAGTCCCCATAATTCTGGTTTCGAGGTACACATCTTGCTGTTTCCACCCCCACTTTGATTTCCCAGCAAAGTGAACCTGTCAATAGGAAGGCTGATAGAGCCAAGCGCAGACCCCAAGGACCTGATTAAAGCCATTTTTCACCTTGGTGAAAAGTCAATGCAAAGCACAGAAGTGCAGCTGAACAGAGCAGCCTCCCTCTGTTCCATCGGAGCTCTTGCTCGTTTGCTGCCTCCTCACATCAATTTTCTTTGTGTTGTTTTCTGTCAGCTCTCCATGCAAACTTTGATGTCTGTGGACTGCCTTGCATGTGTTCTTTTAATGATCCATTTCTACTGAGTTTGTTTGCATCAATAAATGTGAGATGTCGAGGCAGTGTGTAAAAGGTTCCTGCCTGTCATTAGGGATGGTAGCTGAAGTGCACCAACATGGTCTTGGCCCTGAGAAGATAGATTCTTGAGAAATGTGCTATGTGTGTAGATTGCCTTTCGTTTCTCACTTTTGATAACCTACAATATTTCCTAGCAGGTAGTAATTACCCCTGATTATCTCTCCCCTCATAATCTAGCAGAAACAAAGAACAAATAACAGCCTCACAGGCTGCTCAATATAGCCAAATGTATAAATTAACAACACAATATTTTCTCAAAAAACAAGGCTTGTTTTGAATCTGGTAATAGCCAATTACATTGATTTTTATCAAAATCTCATCCAGCTAGCTTTAAGAAATTAACACTTTTTTTGCATTCTTGTATCTCTTTCTCTTCATCACCTTTTCTTTTCTTAGATTAACTGTAGGCAATTATTTCCTAGTTCTTTCCAGTGCCCAAAGTTTGTCTTGGAGTTGTTTTGGTAACTTTTCAGCTCAGATACTGGTATTGAGTGAGTGAATTGCACAAGGCAGAGAGCTCTGAGCTGCTGCTAAACGTGACTGTGCCAGAAGCCAAGAGCATTGTCCTGTTGTCACACCATTTGCACAGTGGATTTGTTTGACCAAATCCTGCCCGAGGTCATACAGTGTACACACCTCAGTGAACAAGGGATTTGGGGAATACAGATATAGAAAATTTAAGTAGCAACTCTAGATAAGAAGACTTTTCCTTCCCATTTACGTGTTGTCTGTTTTGATCAGGAGCTCCTAAAGGCTGGAGAACTCCTTTGCTTATGCCTGTGCAGTATCTACTACAAGTCCCATCCTCTGCTAGAACCTGTCGAAAATACAAGGATATAAACAACCCTGCAAAGTGTTTCAGAGACAGATCAGCAGGAGAAGGTGAGCAAATTGTACAGGCAGTCTGGAATGGAAAGGGAAGCCGGGCAGTTGTCCATGGCAGCAGCCCCCACTAGGAGCGTTCCCAGCAGGATTATGTAAGAGCACAGCGCCTCCGCATGCCAGACAGCCGTACTCACCCACCCACGGGCAGGGTGCTGGTCCAGACACTGCTGGAGAGCTCTTATTGCACGCCAAAAAAAGAATCGTTGCCTTCCTCTTTCTGGTCAGTAGCTGAGCTGAAGAACTAGGGCCTGATAGAGCCTACTTGCTTTATAATTGTTATTTATTTTCTTCAGATTGTGAGCTGCAGGAAAGTTCCTGCCCTTCAAAATTTCCAATTAAAATAGTTTTGATGTGGGGACAGTTGGATACCACAACAATATGTGACACAATATTTTTTTCCCCTCAGTTAAGATTATTAATTTATTTAGTTGCCTGCTAAGAAAATAACTCCTGCGTTTTTTGTTTCCATCAGGTAATCTCACTCTGCAGAGATAAATATGATTTTGCAGGATCATGGGGAAAGGTTTCACTTTCCAGTGTCACTGGGCTAAAGGACTTCAGGAAAAAATAGAACTCCAGTCTCCTTCATACCATCCCAGTGCTCTATTTACTGAGCCCGAGTTGTGCCTGGTGGGTGCAGAATGGCACAGAAAATAAGGTGACACATTAGAAGTGCCCATTCAAGGGACAGTCTCAGTCTGTAGTGATTTGGTGACAAAGGACAATCTGGGTATCTCTCTGTGCCACAATGAATGTGTGGCTGAGTGGACTGCTCTTGCCACAAGCTCCCTTTGCTATTTGGCATTCCTCATCCTCCTCCTCATTATTCAGTGGCTGCCAAATGGACTTGCTGACTTCTCGACTGACGTACTAGGCTTTATGTTTTATTGATGCCCTTTGGTTTTCATGAATCCAGAATTCTCCATTCACTCTAATTAGTTGAACCTGAGTTCACAAACTCGGAGACCTTTCAAAGCATTTGGCAAGCTGCATGAAAGTGTCACAGCAAAAGTCTCTGAAGTGCACAATGTAATCCATGTTGAAAATGCAGGGAGGTTTTATAGCTGCTTTTTGAAATCTTGAATATCAAGAGAAAAAAAAATACCTGAAAAAAAATGCTACTTCTCTGCGGAGCATCCCCAAAAGAGACTCAGGATGAGCGTTCCCTGGGTCCTAAGTGTGGACTTAGGGCAGCTCTCTTTGATTAAAATCAGAATGGAAATAGCCTGAGCACCAAAAGTCTCTCTCTAACTTAGAAGTTTCTCGGTGTCTTCTCCGAAGTTTTTACCAGTGCAGTGCGGACGGAAGTATGATGTTGATGTTATATGGGCAATCTGCTGTTCAAGTTGCAGCTGGTGCCCTAAGTACAATTTTAAGTCTATGGAATATTGTGTTGTATTTTCTATTGCGTGCAGTATCTTTGCAATCCAATTGTGTCATGATATTGGTTCTCCAAATAACAGCCATTAAGGAAAATAACCATCATCCCTGAACCTTGTGGATTTTGTCTCTGGAATTGCTGGTCTAAATCAACACTTCGGTAGCTGAGCACTGAGAGTGTAGGTACAAATCTCTTGAGGCTTTATGGAAATACAGGGACAAAAGTAAAAAAGTTGTGATCAAAAGACCAGAATAATTGCTGTGGTATAGAATTTAAAATGTTTAAGATTTACTTAATGAATATTTAAATATATTAAAACCTTTGATAGCAAAGTAGTGGTGCTTAGCAGAAACTGTTCCAGGGCTGGTATCAGAACTTCAGGTCTGTCTCCAGACTACTCATTTGCACTCTGGCTAACTGCATCTGGTGAGCATGACAGCTCTCATCTTTTGCTGTCCTGAAAACTACCTGGTTCTGTTTGCTCAGCTCTATTTCTGTCTTGTTCAGATGTTAATGATGCAAAATAGGCATAATGAAAAGGAGCAGCTGAGTGCAGGCTGAGTGAACTGCGCAGGGGGAAATCCCCACCTGAGGCAGGTGCTCTTCCAACCCTGCGAGGAGATGGTGAAGATGTTAGATTGTGTTATCATCTAACTGGAAATTCATTAATGCAAATTTGGACTGGGAAGTCCGGCTTAAAAATTAGAATCAGTTAGTTTAGCTCAATTTTGCTGCGTGAGTAAGTAATGTGTTCGTGATTCTTATTAAAGGTGCAGTAGAGAAGTCACTTCCTGAAAATTGTTATTGTGGTGGGAGCTGGAAGAATCCTAGAACCTCAGGGTCAGATTGCATCCTTGCTACTCTGCTCCCTGACTGTTTCCATGGCAATAGATGTCAGTCTGCTGAAAATGGAGCAAATGAGAGTTTGGAAACAATTATTGTTTTAAATCTCTTCATTTTTGTAGTCTGACAAGTGTTCCTGTGGTGATAGCAGCAGGTACAGAGCAGTTCGGTTGTCAGGTTCACATCCAGATACTAAGTGACAGCTGAAAAAGCTCATTTAGCTAAGAGCAAAAAGAAATAAAAGCACCTAGGTTTATGGATGTGAGCAATAGGAAGTGGTTAAAAAATGTTCATTAGACAAAAAAGTATGACGTGCCTGCTCCTAAGACAATGTAGAAGGAGAATGTTAAGAAAAAATGGGTATTTTAATACTCCTCACATTTCTTGGTGGAGAGAGCAGAGCTGCTCTTCACACACATTCTTAAAACTTTGTATCACCATATGTTCAGCTTTTGTAAAACTAACTAGATTTCAAATCCACTCACCCTTGAGGTTTCAAAGATAACTTAATGCCAGGTTTTTTTCTGGATTCCTTTTATGTTTTGGTGAGTCTGTAGGGAGTGGGAGAAGGAGGAGAAGAGGTTTAAAAAATATAGGAGGTGTGTACACAAGACATAGCAAGGGGAATCTGTCACAGCATCCAGCTCAAAATTTAATTAAAAGGAAATAAATGCTGGAAACACTTTCAAGTGTTTGGGAAATGAATCAGCAGAATTTGCCTGTATTTGTAGCTCGTATTTCTGCAAAACTGGATTCCAGGTATATGTTTGCTTTGCCTGTGGTCTGAAACCTCTTTTGGTTCTCTGGTCTAAGTTAATCCGAGAGGCATCATGTTGGATTCACTGTCTAGATGGCTGGAGAAGTTTTGGGCTGACCAGGAGCTGCAGTGAGGAATTTTATAGGAAGTAGACATAAGGACAAAACTCTCTGCAGGGGCGTTAGGCCACATAATCTCTGTAATTTTAGAAGTGTGATATTTACATTGTGCATAAACACTTGATGATCTTGAGAAATTGTAATGTTCTGAAAAGTGAGGGCATGTTGAAAAACAACACGAGGTTTCTTTTCACTGCTTCTGAATTTTGAAGTGGGATTCAGGAGCTTATGTCCTGTGACAAACCAACACATTAGGTTCCAGACTGATTAGGTGCCGTATCTATTGCCAGATATATTCTCATTCAAACCCCTCTTTAAAATCTACATCTGTCAGAAAGCTTTAGAAGAAGTAAACTAATTAAAATGTTACAGTGAAATAATTTTGCTTGCCAAACAGCCTCTGATTTTAGGGAGGCAGGAAAGCCTTGTCACTAAAATACATCTGTGTTTCAAATTTGTCATCTCAGCCTTGAGTCCTGAAATACAGAGCTCACAAGTCTCACATGCCTTGTGAGATACCTGGGGCATTTGTGGGCAAGATGGGATCAGTAGTGCTAATTAATAAAAATTTCAGTAGGCATTTCAAATGGAATTTTCTCTTTATTAATGTTAATTAATGTCGGTCTTACGCTATCTGTAAATTCTCTACAATTTTTGTTACTAATTTGCTATGTAAAGATCAGTGCTTCTATTTTTCTCTCACAGTCTCTCTCACACAGCTCTCAATCTGCTATTCTACATGTTAATCCTTTTTTCTTTCCCTTTCCTCTGTCAGTTCTTTGATCTTTGCTCTGTTTTGCAGTTTAGAAAGTTTTTATTCCCCTAGATAATGTGCAGTGTTACCATTTTCCTCAGGAGATATGTAGAATTCCTTTTACAGGCAGCAAGAATCTGACAACTCTGTTGAAATGCCAAACCTTAGCTCTGCATATCATTGGATTCCCTGAATTTTGTAACCCTATTATCTCACATTCACACTGCAACGACACCTGTGCAGATTGTCAAGTTAAAATGCAGAAGTCAAACCAAATAACTGCTGTGCCAGAAACACCTCCCATCCAGAATCAGCCTTAACTCAGTGGAGCAGCTCTTCAGGTTGTCTTAGATACAGCAATTGAAAAGGCTAGAAACAAACATAAAGGTATTTGTGGAAAGGAGTGAGCTTGTCAAAAAATTAAAAATTAAGTCTCATAAATTAGTAGTGGGCAGGCTGATCTGCATTTGGAGAAGCCTACAGCCACCTGACAGCTGTCCAAGTGGAATTACCAAAACTTGAATCCCAGCAAATTTACCCAACTTTATCAGGTGATGAGTTGGTTTATTGGACACTGTGGCGGAATTTAATTCCTCTTGGGTTAATTGGGCTTTTGATATTTTTTTTGAGGTTTTTAGAGTTTTTTGTTTGTTTGTTTGTTTTTGTTTTTTTGATAGGTAGTATTAGTGTGCCACAGTTTCTTTCAGCCAGTAAAACTGCTGTTAATGGTGAAGACAGTAGCCTGGAAAAATGAAAGGCAGCTGTAGATACAAAGCCTATTGATTTGGCTTTCTCTCTCCTAACTGTTCAGGCTTCATGTTAACTCCTTGATGGACAAGCATTTCAGGTAGGTGATACCTTGGTTTCAGAAATGGATTTCTTACAGAATGGGATATTTCTGTAAATGCAGTACTGTGAGGAAATGAATTTTCCACTTAATGGCCTCCTATAATAACCCCCTTAGATTTGCTGGGAATTTGTTGCTGTGCAATCTTCCTCTTTATACTGCTTGATTCACTCTCTCTGCTGTAGTGATCTTAAACTTGATAGAAGCTATCTTTTGTTAAAAGTGAAGAAAAAAGAAAAACCGTGGTTTCTAGAACAAACACTCGGTAGGTGATGAAAGAAACTGATTAGTATCTCTGAATATTTGAAGTGAGGACTGATAGCCAAGAGCTGACAAAGAGTGATTTAAAAATGAAAACGAAGCCATAATATATTCAAAGAGGTGAAATGGATATTACTTGGGAGGAATGTATGGGGGGCTGATGTATTAATTCTGATTTCCACATTAAAAAAAAAAAATTGGGAGCCAATTATTACCCTGTTGCTCCAGGCTGGATTTCCAAGATGACGTACAAAACTGGCAATTATAGAACATTATGCTCTTAGAAAAACAGCACTTATCAAAGATCATTTCTGCAATTGCCTGCAAGTTGTGCCTGGCTGGATCCCAAGTCCGACATCCACTAGGAAAGAAGAGGGAGGAGAGGATTTATGCACTTAGTACAGTCAAAGATATGGGGAAGCAGAGACTCAACTCCCAAACCAAAATTGTGAACTGCATTTAATG
Source organism: Grantiella picta (assembly GCA_013397955.1). Classification (NCBI taxonomy): domain Eukaryota; kingdom Metazoa; phylum Chordata; class Aves; order Passeriformes; family Meliphagidae; genus Grantiella; species Grantiella picta. Next base: position 4,334,596 of record VZRM01002344.1, on the reverse strand, counting down.
TCATGGCTTACAAAAGGTGCTGAGGTAGCTGCATGGCAGGTACAAAAAAATCTGGGATTTTCTTTATGGAACTGAAGGGAAATGACACCTCCAGTAGGGCTCTGGTGGGAAAGAAAGGCGGGGGAATGAAAAGCCACACCTGGTGATCTTCCTGAGAGGTATGATCTAACTGAGAAATACTTTGTTCTTTCTTTACATGGTTTTGATAAATTGTTTTCTAGTTGTTGAACAATTTCCACTGGAAACTTGGTTGATTTTCTACCACATTGTCTGGGAGTTTGCTCAGGAGTCAGAGCTTCTGTGAGCTGCTCCTGCAGTTGTGTCTTGCCATGTAAACCATTCCAGAGCCTTTCACTCCTCACTTTTGGGCAGCTGGCAGGAGGTGCTGCTGGTCCAAACATTTTCAGAAATACTGAGAAACTTGCTATATTTTTACCATGTATATAGATATATATGTATTTATACCTGCTTTATTGCAGCAGATGTGCGCCATGTGAAATCAGGCTTCACAGAAGATACTTCTTTTTTCTATAGGTGCACTTAGTGCTTGTGGCTCTGAGAAATTTCCCTGTCCAGTTACACTGTAAAAGAAATTCTCTTGTTGATATGCTGCTCATCACAATTCATGCTAATCCACTTCTTTCCCTGCTTTCCTCTTTGTTCCCAAAACACTCCCATCCCTGGCAGAGTTCAGGGCCAGGCTGGATGGGGCTCAGACCAACCTGGTCTAGTGGAAGGTGTCCCTGCCCATGGCAGTGGGATTGGAATGAGATGATCTTGGAGGTCTCTTCCAGCCCGAAGCATTCCATGACAGAGCAGGCAGTGTCTGTGGAAAACTCTCCATGAAATATGCCAAATGAGTTTCTGCTACTGGTACTACTACACACCAGTAATTTTGTAATCTGCATGCATATTGCTATATAGCTGAGATAAAGTGCACACTTGTGGAACCAGGAGAGCAGGATTTGATTTGTTTTATTGAGGACAGTAGGTTGGGCTGTTTTTACCAGGCCTTCTAAATCAGTTAAACTTTGGAAAATAGACTTGTTTTCTTTTGGCAGGTCCAGAATATCCAATTAACATTTCAGTGACTTAAGTGCATCTTGTAATAATCCATCTCCTGGAGCTGCCTTAATTGCTCATAGAAAAATACGTTTCTGCCATAAAAAATGTATTTTTGGGCTGGAAGAAGATGAAGCTGGCAGTTCAGAATGCTGAACAGATGGCAGTGCAGAGTCCTGGACTGCAAATTCAGCTGTGCTTTGGGGTGCCTGCAGATTAGGCCACCTCTTTGGAATGCTGCAGAGCCAACAAGGATCCATTCAGGACCCTTTTGTAATAGCTGGTGCTGCATCCTGTTTTGAGCCAATGAGTTAGCTGTTGTCTTTTTTCATGTTCATATAGTAATAGTGCCCCATAAAGTGCTGGATCTGCTTTCTAGCTGTGAGTGAAGGTAATCAGATGCTACCTGGCAGCTGTGCTTCAGGGGAAGTAATTGTTAATATCTCAATTAAGTATTTTCATTCTTTGCCTAAGTAGTGTTTGTTGAAAAAAGCTAAAATAGAAAGGTTTCATGTTCTTAAACTGGAAGCAAACTCCTATATTTCACTAATTATGTACAAATGTATTCTCCTAATGCAGCATTGTAGTTTAGGTTAAATGGTTTCTTTGGACCTTGTGCAATTACTGCAAGTGTTCAATACTTGGAGATCTTTAAATCCAGTAATGTATAATAAAAATTAACATCTGTAGCTGCACTGCTTACACACAGTAGAGGCTCAGATGTGATTCTCCCACCAATTATCACTTCAAATTGCATCTTCCTTGACAGGACAGAGAGGAAGAAGCTTGTGGACACTATAGTACATTCTGAGCATTAATATAATTAGGTGGTGTCTTGCAACTCATGAGCAAGGATGGAACAAGTGTGTGTCAAAAATATTTCAGGAAAATGTTGTCATTACATCTTGTTCATATAATGAAAAGAGCACCCAGATCAAATTCTTTTGTGGATCAGAACTACAGTATTGAAAGAAAAGGGCTTTTTCTTAGCTTCAACCCAGCACTGTATCCTGTGTACCCACAAAATCTGACAAGTGATTCAAACCACTGATGTAACATACTTTTGATAGCAGTCCTAGTTTGAACACAAGGACTGTAGTCTTGCCTGGGTTGTAAGTCACACCCGAGGAGAAGTGCCCTAGGAAAAAAATCATGTAAATACCAACTCTAAGGAGTGTTTTTATGATTTCTTTGCCCACATAATGTTACACATTCTAGTTACAGAAACGAGTAAGTCTCAAAGCTGGAGTTCTGAAAGCAAATACAGCAACATCCTCTCCTCTTTCTACAGCTGTGTCTAATGCTTCCTATTTAAAGACAATGACATTCAGGAAGAGGTATTTCCTGGCAATTGGTGACTGGCTGGAGGAGTCAATGCTCTTGGCATTGCCTGAGGTCATTAAATGACAGGGATTGTCTGATCTGGAAGTAGTTATTGCCATTATAAAGAAAAATAAGAATGGCATATTAGATCACCATAGGTGTGGATGTCTGTATATAGTTTTGGGGGGGTTGTGCTAGTAATTAAAGAGCATAAATGCCATAAGAAGCCAGATGGCCTTTTCTGGAGTCTTTTAAATAATTCTATGTAGGTATAGATTTTGTAGCCCCAGGTATAACAGCAGTAAATAGAAGAGCAGCTCTGTAAGACTGCACTCCCTACTCAATTACTTGCTACTGACCTTGGTCTGACGTTTCCCAGTTCAGGCACATTTGTTTTGTGTAGTTCCCTCCTTTCAGCACTAACCAACCAGAACTGCTGAGGGAAACTTGGCTGTGGCACCAGTGATGCTCACACAAACAGAGTACTCGTAATTCTGGGAGAGGAATCTCTACAGCAAGAGGATGTGAGCAGGGCAAATGTGAATTCTGCATCGCTGAGGCACCTGGGGAAAAAAATTAAAGCCATTAAAAAAGCCTGGAACTAGTGTGATCAAGTGGCGATTTACTATAAAATATTGAGAGTTTTAACTCTAGAAAGACTTGAAAGAAAGCTCTTGGCTCCGATCACTGCTGTGGTGTAGAACAATAAAAAGGTGTAGCGACATTTCTGTTCTGAATTTCACTTGAACCAAAAACTGGTGCACTAGAGGGAGTTTTTCAGTTTGCTTCCTGTGACTCTGTGGATGATATTGCCAAAAAAATTGAAAACAACCGTGGGATACAATTGCTTTGTGTTTTGTGCCTGAGTAATTTTTTAAGATGCTGTGGGTGCTGCAGTTCCCAGATCTCTTCATAGTAGAAGCCTTGCAAATGTGTGTGCAAAGAGAAGAGAAATACAAGTAAGGAAGAGATGCAGAGAAATGACTTGACTTGTCATAGGTTGTGCAGCATTACAGACACAGCTGGAAGTTTGGATCAAGTCATCTCAATCAGATTCATGTCTCTTCCACTGATGGAATATTCCTTACAGTTTTGAGAACTTGCATCTTTGCTGAGGGGAAAAAAAAGGGGGTGGATTTTAAAATTAATTAGTAATTAAAACAGACAGAAAGAAAGGTTAAATGAGAACTGTGATAAACTGGACAGCCAAATACACAGGAAAAGACCTTTAAAATAGTACAGATGTGCCTCCTGCAGCTCTGTGTGCATACAGCACAGTCACAAGGTAAAACATCATATGCATATGCAAATTTCTTATCCTGAGGGTTGATCTTTGAAGAGCAATAGTATGTATTCATCACTTGAGGTTCCTACAAGCAGATTTCTTGTTAGTGAAGGTATAATCTGATGCCTAGGGTTGCATGTGCCTGTCATCCAGATTACACAGCAGATTTAGGTATTTAATCAGATTTAGAGCTTTACTTGAGAATGCAGTTTAAAAGAAATGTCATTAAATGTGTCCAATCTACAGATGTACTGAGGGGTTTACCTTCACATTTTTGACAGTTGATGAAACTCGGTGACCTCTTGAAGGAGCTCATGTTTCAGGCTGACATTAGCATAAGGGAAAATGCTACCAAGTGTAACATCACCTTGTTGATGTTAAATTCACAGAAAACCACAGTTTGCATGTAAATTACCAATTGAGCCAGGTCTGTGATCATCTGTTTTAACAGAAATCTGTTTCTCAGAATTACATCACAATGGGTAAAAGAATGCAAAGTAATACAAATCCTGAAAGATGCAAAGGTCTTGGTCAGTGTGCTGTGTGTTTTTTTGCATTATTCACATAATGTGCTATGATACTGGTGGATTAATTAATTAGACTTCTGTGCTTCCAATTTTAAAGTCAGTATCTTTAAGCTGAATGTGATTCACCAGAATTAGTTTAATAACTTTTACTCTGTGTTGCAGTGCCTAACAAATTATCATTCTTCTAGTTAAAGTCTTTCAATTAGAACATTTTAACCTTATCTATTGTGTGCATGCACAGCAGGAAAGGGTCCTACTTCTGTAACAATTTACAGCAGATGTAGTGCATTTCAGTCTAAAGGGATTGTGCTATTCTTGGTATTTTGCAAAACATTTTCTAAAAAATCCAACTGATGAGTTATCCTCAGAGTTAACTGATGAGAACAAGACATTAATTAATACAAAAGAAGAGGAACATTTTTTTTCTTGCCTGAATTCACTGACAGGCTTACTTGAATGCTGTTACCACTGAACAGGTGGGAATGTCGCTTGAAAAGCTACATGATCTAAATATATCAATCCTCTAACTATATTGGGTCATATTATAAAGCAAACACAAAAGCCTCCTTGTCTGTAAAGACAAATCTGTGGACTTCCTAGCACTCAACACCTTTGGGGGAAGCAGGGAAGAGGAATGCTGTGCACCCCTGTGCCAGGCTAAGTATTGCCACTGAACAGCCCCTTTGGGGACCATGGGACAGGATTTTAAAGTGGTAGTCAAGCCTCAGGAGGGAAAAGCAGGTTTTGCTATGAGTTAGAGCAAAAGTACAAAATTATTCCAAGAGCTCAGCAAAAGGAGACAGCAGATGAAAAGGCTCCACATTTACTGGACTGACTTGCAGTGTCTGAGTGCTTGATGCTGGCAGTTCTTCATATTCAGTCATAATTAGTCTATCATTTGCTCATTTTGCTGCTCTTCTCAGCTACTCATTATCTTACTGGCCATAGCTTAGTTTGCATTCAGTGCTTCCTATTCTGTTTCAGTACCATTTATCCTGCAGGAAATCTTCCTTTTTGGTTCTTCATTGGCCTTGTGCCCTGAGGAGGCCCTAGACCCGCAGGTGATACCTTTATCTGAAGCAGAAAGTGGGTCACTGCTTTTCATAAAACTAGGGATGATGCTTCCTTAGATTTTTCTCTTCACCTGCTGCTCCTGCATTTTTAAAACCATCAGATACATCTCTGCTCCCTGGGAGACTCTTCCATATTACTTCCCTCAAGCAGGCCTCAATTGCCTTTTCCTCTTCCAGCTGGGAGAACACAATGAGACTTTCCCCAGAAGTCTGTCAATGCAGATCATTTAATTAGGCCAGATGGGATCACTCTAGCAGAAGTGCAAAGCTCTCCATCCCCTTGGAACAGCTAATGCTGCCTTCCCAGTGTTCAGTCGTGGTGCTTGGGGAGTTGGAGTTAAGAGATAATGCATCCTTCTCACTCTGGCACCTGCACCTTGACTCTTTCTTATAGGCCTGAAACATTCAGCCTTAACTGCCTGCCCTCAGTGCCTCGGTTCTTTCCATGTTTGTGCGTGGCACCAGGGCACTGCTGGCGCTCAGCTGTGCTCTACAGCTCAGGCTGTTTGCCAAGGCAAAGGGAGCTCCTGTTGGACTTGAACATGTCTTGAAGACTGGGCATAGCAAAGGTTTTTCTATATATCCCAAGCAAGTATTACACATGAAGAGCTCAGGCTATGTTCAAAAGGCAGCCAAACAATTCAGGGAAAAAAAAAACCGTAGCTAAAGCACTCATGCAATTTCATTTGTGCTTTAATGACATTGTGGAAGAACTGTGATTATGATGGAGTTAAATATTTGTGGTACTAGATGGTCTGAAACTGGCTTTTTAGTATATAGAGGTGATGTCCATCTATTAATTTATCCTGTTATGTTGTCCTTAAATAGCACAGTTTATATTCTCTGCCTGTGTGCTTCTTTCTCTACAGTTTCACTGAGACCAAAGAAATCTTGAGAGATCTTGTATTTAACAGTACAGCCTTTAATAAACTAAAAGCTAACAGAAAAATCCTTCCCTATTCAAAACAATTCCTATTTGTTTATATAAGATGGAACTTTGATTTAATCAAAGGCATATCCATGCTGAAGTGATGGAATCATGGCTGCTTATCTGCTGTAGATACACTGGGAAAAGGGTAAATATATATTTTTTTTCTGACTACAAGAGCTCCACTCATAGGCTTAGAGCTTGTCTTAGAAGCAACCTGTTCGTGAGAATAAGGCTCGTTGCACCTTTTGTTTGGTATTTAATTTATTGCTGAATTTATTTGAATGATGGCAGTGGTGGTGATGGGCTATTTGTAGCTATTGATCCTCTTCAGACCTCGACTGAGGCAATCAGCAAAATTAACACAGGCAACTAAGCTGCCATTATCATTGACCTGAGCTGGATTCACAGCAGTGACCCAGTGCTGAAAGACCCCATTACCAGTCCCCAGAGCCTCCTGCTCTTCTGCAGTGCACAGAAAGATCAGCCACTAGAGTTTCCATGCAAAAAATCCTCTGAACTGCTAAAGCAGCATTATGATTTCCTTTTCCTGATTTTAGCCCCTTTTTTCAGACTGAGTGGTGAAATGAAAGGCAAAACTTACTCTCTGCCAAGGAAGTTAAGCAGAAGCGCAGCTCAGTGAGCAGTACGACCTGTCGCTCAAGGGAGAGGACTTAATTCTCCTCTGTCACTGGCAGTGTAGCCATGGATGAATGGTAATTTAGGGACTGCAGGAGCAGTTAGGATTTGCAGTACACCACTCCCCACAGCCCTGAGGTGAGCACACAGGCTCTGCTGCACTCCCTGCAGAGCTGGATGCCCAAAATGCTGTGGAGTGGGAATACAGCCGGGACACACCAGAGGCAGTGCCACTAGAGGTAGTTGTTTAGGAACTCAGCTCCGACTTCTGAGCCTGCTTGAAGGCTGAGGCGCTTCTGTAATGACACGAGTCAGTCAGGGAGCAAGAAAGGACACAGAAGGTTGGCAGATAGGATTCAGGTACGCAGGAGTACCTCAAATGACTGTGTGGAGCCAGCCAGCAGTGCAGAAGGACAGCAAGGACACAGTTATTCCCAAAGGGAAGTCAAGCAGGGGGCCAAGGATAGCCAGAGCTCCCTGCAGGACACATTCCCACAGTGCTGGAGCCACACAAGGGCAGCACAGGGGTGGCACCAGCAGCTTCTCCCATCTGGGGCAACAAATAAAGCGAAGCTACAAGTGGATATCGGATTCAGGCACCAAAAGAACAGAGAAGAAACAGGAGGAATCTACAAATGGCTTTAAGCTGAGACCGAAGGCCCAGGCTGGAGCTTGTGTGCAGCTCCTGGGCCCACAGATGGAGGGCATGTGGGAGAAGGTCCTGGCTGAGGCTGCTTAGAGCAATTAGTGGCTGTTAATGACCTTTGCAATGTGAAAGTAAGGCCACTGAAACCCACCTGCAGTGATTAATCACAGTATGAACATTACAGCACTTCCTTATTCTCTATTAGTATTCTGAGAATAGGTAAATCAGCCCCAGCAACTCAGTAATTATGGCATGGGAAGCTGCAGGAGGAACTTAATTTGGAGTTGGATAGGATGGGGTTTCAAGAAAGAAAATTGACAATTAAGAAAATTCATCTGTGCTTGATTGGAATGAGATCTTAAATTGTTTCTAATTTTACACAAACCAAAAATAAAATAGATTATTTTAATATTAACTTTGGGGTTTTTTCCTAACTCCAGTTAGGGGAAAGTTAATATTAACTTTTTCATGAATAATTTCCAGTTGACTGGAAATTATTAATGAAAAAGTTAATATTGAAAATGGACTGAAAACTGCTGAATATGGGACACTTAAACTCAGTGCATCAAACCCTTTTCTTCAAAGACTTATTGTCTTGACAAAAAGTACAATAAACAGAAGCATGTTTGACCAGCTGAGCTTTTACAAAGGTTTTTGGTGCAGGTTATGTAGCAGGCTCTTAAAATGTGGATGGAGTGACTGTTTTTTCTCCCCTTTTTGGGAAACTAAAAATGCCTTTCTGGTGCCCTAGTGACCCAACTGTGGTGCTTCTTCCTGTTCTTGGGTTTGCTGTTCGAGGCTAAAGCATCAAACTGAGCTCTGGGTGTGCTTTGAGGTAAAAGGTTTAATTGAGTCAGTTCCTCACACCTTGCACGAACACACTGCCTGCAAAGAGGAGCACTTGAGATTTATCTGTGTCATCATTAAAGTGGAGGGAATGCATTAAGAAAAGCTGATAGACAGTAAAATTTGCTGTCTCTTTGCTTTTCTTCGGCACTGACTGTTGAGTTTGGCTTCTTTCTCCACTCACAAAATCTTAGGGGATAAAAAAGTTACGATGCCTCATTATTTATAACTACCTAACTGATTTTTTGCTGCTATTAGGATTTTTTTGTACTGGAGAGGGGTGATAATTAGTATTTAATTCAGGTGTTTGGTGTGTGACTGGTCAGTCATGTAGCAGTTCTCCTTTTTAGTGCAAGAGGAATAAGTGGAGGTGGTTTTCATTAAGTGGGGGCTTAAAAATGGGACCTGGGGAGCAGAGAAATAATGAGTGTCACACACTTTTAAGGCATCTTCTGAGCCTTTCCCTTCCTTGATTGCTAAGGAATACTTTGAGCATCTTTACCATAAAGCAAGTCAAGCTTTTGCACCTTTAAGTGGAAAGACAAGCGGGGCTTTGCTCAGAGAATGGGAAAGAAGCCATGCTTGGGGTTCTATTATTTTTGGTTTTTTTTCTTTCTGATCACCAAAGGGTTATTCCTAAAAGTAGTTCAGAGTTAGAATTCTGATACAGTTCAATTGCATCAATTACATCTAACTATAATTTCAGTGTGTTTTCATCCCTCAATTTCAATGCAAAATGACAACAGGATGAGAAATATAATGATGACAGAATGAGGAATATGCATCATTTATTATCAAGATCTGTGTTGTCTCAATTCCTGATTGGTTTCTTTTTCTCTAAGGGAATCGTTAATATGTTATATTCTGATTTTTAATGATGAGTAATATAGAGTTGGGGTCTGGGGTAAAGCTGTTATTTAAACTGTTTGAATTTATTATGCATATATAAAATAAAGTACTTGATTTGCACTGTATCATTAGAACTTGGGTCTAACCCTTTTAAATCTGATTAGTTTTTTTATGTGAGAGTGAAATTAGATGATTGCAGCAGAAATGCCAAGAGGTAGATTTGATGTCTTCATTTAAGAGAGAATCAGTTAATCTCATTTCCCAAAACTTGTGTTAGTTCTGTTGGCTGTGAACCCTTTTCATGATCTGAGCTTCCCTCTGATCACTCTGAATGCTTTTTCCTTCTAGAATCTGAGAATAATGTAAACATTGTTCGGGTTTTTTAAAATTAACTAATTTATTTTTTTAGAAAAAAGCCAAAAATAGCCAAACAATTGTTGGGAAATTTACAGTTATGGCTATTATGAAATACTGTTCTTGTACTGGGACCTAGCACGGCTTTGGGTTTTTTAATGCAAATAATAAAATTCATCTGAAATAAGTTCTACTGAAATTTGTTTTAAAAGACCATAAAATAGCTCAAGTAAAAAAATGAATAGGTTTTGGTTTTGTTTCCAGTTATACATGTGGCTCAAATGCACTTCATATCAGGTGATTAATCACTTTGCCTCTGCCTATCAATTTCAAAATTCATGTAACCTTATCATTCTAATTCTCAGGTTTAGAACAAAACCCAGGCTTGGAAGATGTGATATCATTTATACCTTTATTTGTTCTAAATATGCTTCCTTATATTAATTTTTAGAACACTCCAAAAACCTCATTCTCTCTTCTTACCTTCTATCTAAAAGTTGCTGTGCAGTTGACTAATTTAGCTTTATCATGTTGTCTAAGAGTTCCTTGGCCTACTTAAAAATGTCCACTTGGAAAATGCCCTTGACTTCAGCAGACAGCATGTGATGTATGAGACAGAGCAAAATCAAACAAATTTTCTGAGCAAAAGTGGAGAGGATTTATGACTCAAACTTCCTCCTGCAGGAGGGCATGATTGGTGGATTTGGACTGTCGTGAGTTATTTGTATTGCTGCGAAACCTGGAAACCTCAGGAGATTCTGTATTCCGAGGCAGCTCTGTCACTGGGTACTAAAGGAAGGTGAACAGAGAGCTTCAGTTCCTCCAGTTCTCTCAATAAATGAATGCCAGGTTGGCATTTTGGGTGCAGGGCTTGTTAGAGAGGGTCTGTGTTGACTGGGGAAAACACAAAGGAAAATGGAAGGCCTTAAAAGTCCCAGAGGAAGTTATCCAGGAACTTTGGAGGAAAACCAATCACGTGGAAGACAGAGAGGAACTTGAAAATTGTGATTTAAAATATTTATTTCTTTATTTGGGCTCTAAGTAGGGAAATTGGCAAAGTTCATATGTTTTACCCATAGCTTGATATACTAGAGAGAGGCTGCAATTGTAAAATGAAAATAAAAGTTCAGTTTTATATGCCAGCTCCTCTCAAATTGGATATTTGTGTTCCAGTTTCCAGTTCAAGCCTATTTCTAATACATTTTGCTGATAAAACACAGAGGTTCTAGTGCTTGAAGTGGTTATGCATCAGGTCACATTTTGGTTAATTCCTACCTAAAATAATCTTTTCCTTTATCCATTTCTCCCCCCTCCAGATTTAATTAGAGAATCTTAATACTAAAACATTCTGGTCTGCTGAAACATTTGATTAATTTTGTGTGGTTGCAGTTCTGTAATGAAACCCTGCAAGCAGTCAAGAAGCTTTACACAGCTCCAGTGAACATAGCTGTGAATTATGACTGTGCTAACACTCCAAGGAAATAAGTGCAGCATCCAGTCTCAGTGGAAGGTTTCCATCTGATTGGTTTTCCTGTCACAACTCCTTCCTCCTTGTGCTGCCGAGGCTGGGATTCCTGAGAGGGTGCTGGGCTCAGTCTTGGAGAAGGGCAAATATTTACAGTGTCCAGACAGCTTTCTAGTCAGCCATAAAGATGGGTGACCATGGCACAGGGCTTTGAGAGAAGATTTAAGTGAAGAAGAAAATACAAATGAATCTGACTAACGCCAATGGGAATAAAACTTGAAATTTGCAGACAAATAGACAGCTTTGGAAAGCATCATATTAAATTATGGGGAAGGTTTGTCTTGAAAAAACCCCAGGACACCATCTAGTTTATACTTTTTCACAAGGCAAGATAACTTCTACCAAGCTTTTCCTGATAAATGTTCCTCTAATATGTTCTCCAAAAGCCTTCAGTGCTAAGGCAATGTATCACAGCTCTCCACTGCCCTCACCACACAAGTTTTCTTAGTGCCTTGCCCAAATCTCTCCTGCTGAATGCTGAACCCATTATTTCTTCTTATGCCCACAGAGGATAAACAATTCATTAACTCCTTCTCTTCCTGTTTGTATCATGTACATGCAGATTTAGACCCAGAACCACAGAAATGTGGGTTTTCAAAGAACACATGGTCCTGTTTCAGTCCTTTTCTTAGGCGTTTCAGTAGACTTATGACTCTGTGGCATCAATGGTGGGTCTTTGGTCATTGTTATTGTTCTAACACAGACACTCTGTGGTTGATGTGAACCTTCAGTGCTCAGATGATCCATTCCAGCAGAGACATTGCCGTGCTGGACAGAGGAAACACTTCTGTATCTTACCGGGGACACTTTATGGTAGGCAGGTTTTGAGCAGTGATATGATTATGCTGATTTCAGTTGGTGATCTACCAAACTGATATCCTTATCTGGAAAATCGGTGCTTCTTGCATTGTTCCTCCATCTGGTTTTGAGGGTTTTTTGTTGTATCTTTGTTGTTGTTGGGTTTTTCTGTTGGTTTTGGAGTGGATTAGTCCTCACTGCAGTGCTTTGCGTTTTTCCTTGCTGAGTTGCACCTGTGTATTTCAGACCTTTTCTTCAAATTCTCAGGGTCATTCCCAGAGCACTAATAGCTTTTCCTGTCATCACATTCTGTGTTTCTATTTAATTAATTAACAGCATTTGAATTTTCTTTCTAATTTTTGTTTTGCTTGGTTATTTACATGGAAAAACAGAAGCAGTCTGCTAAAAATATATGCGCATGCATTTGCACATGCTGTTTCATTTAAAATACTGCCTTGTGTCTGGCAATATTTTGTACAAATGGGAATGTTCAGAAAAATATGTAGGAGCAGATGGAAAACCAGTTTGGAAATCTCTGTGGGGAAGAGTGAGCCAGTAGAGGCTTTGAGTCTGATAATCTCCCATAGGGAGCAGCCTGGAGGAAGTGTTGAGGTAAGTGTAAAAGCCAAGAAGTTTGGGGAGCTCACTCAGAGCTCACCTGCTCTTTGGCAGGTGCCAAAAGGCACAAAAGCAAAAGAATGGTAAGAAACAGCAGTTTACTTGCTCTTGGCACAATGGAATGATACAACATTTCCATAAACTATATCCACCTTTATTACTGAGTTATTGCTCTGAAACTTGCTTGCTGTGTAAGCCATTCTGAGAGGAGTGAGGGGTGTTTCTCTCTCCGGAAGCACATTGTGCTGCCTTTCATTCTCTGAATTGTTCATATTTGTGAGGCAAAGGTGCCAGCAGTGATTGTTTCTGAAGGACAATTCACAGAGAGAATCCTCCTCAGTGTGATCCTGGTGCTGTGTACTGGGAGGGAACTCCTGCTCTGCTCACATGTCATGCTTGGCATTTGACTATTCTTGTTCTGAAATAGGAATGCCAAATAAAGTTGGATTCCAAAATGCTTCAACTCCCCTGAGCAAAGCAGTATTTACAAGGACTGAAATAGATTTAGCATCGTATCAGCAGCCCTTTAATGCATGTTTTAAATACTAGGCACTCCTCTGGGGGAAGGAATAGGGAGAGCTGAATTTGTGTATAAATAAAATGCCCAAGCTGTAAATAACAGAGGAGATCGGAGGTGGAAAATCAGGCCTTTTGGTGAGCTTGTGACTAGACCTCAAAAATTCCTCGAAAGTATGATCTTAAAGAGCAGGTTTTTTTCATTCTCCTTTTAATTTAAACAATTTTAAGATGGAATTCTAATTGAGATCAGGTTGCCAGTGGTACAGTTATGCTGTTTAATTATCTACTGTCGCTTCTAGATGACCTTGAAATTTATTGATGTGGAATTACCAGTCCCTGGTGTTTCCATCTTTTACATTTTTGCAGCACCAGGAAATTTTTCCTCCTCCAGACAGATCCACCTGGCATCTTATCCATGACCACAAATCAATTAAATGGTCTTGCCAGGCTTGCAAAAATTTTACAGGTTGAAATCCAGCAGTTGTCATTTACTGCAGGCTGTAGAGAAAGCTTTGTAAAATGTGATACAGTAGGAAACAACACCCTTTTGGGAGTCAGGCCAGCCTGCCTGAGAAACTGAGAGCTGGAAAATCATCCCTGAGAATGAGGATAATTGAGGAAAGGAACCTGGGTGTGTAGTGTGGGTGTCTCTGGACAAGAGTGATGGAAGAATTCCAACCGGCTAGAGAAATCACAAAAAAAAAAAGGGCTGCAGAAAATATTTTAGATTTTAAAAAAATCTTCAATTCTCTTTGGAATTTTTTTGAAACTTGAGAATGTTTTGTATTGTCTGGTGCAGGGGAAAAGCCCCAAAACACTGAGGATGACGTTGCCATTCTTGCTTTAAGCAGAGAGCACCAGCAATGGGGAAACCCTGCATTGTCTGTCTGAGGGAAAGCTAAGTCCAAAACCTCAGAGTCTGGGGCTACAGGGAGTGTCTTCACCCAGAAACGAGGAATTTCCTTTTCCTTGGGAGTTCTTTCATTCTGTATAAATCTAAGTCTGAATTTGTCATTCAGGGATCACAACACAGCTTCTTATTCTGAAAGTTTGAATTTAATCATGAACCTCAGAAGCCTTTTCTGATAAAATTTTAATGAAAATTTAGTAAGAAAGTATTTGTTTCAGCAAAGTAATATTTCTTTATACAATCCCTAACCATTTTTACTCATCTCCTACTGAAAAAGAACTTTTATCCTTTGTGCTATCAAAAAACTTCATCCTCTAATCCAAAGAATTTATGCAAAGATTTCCCAGAAGCAAGCAAAGAACACCAAAACTCATCAAAAGAGAGATGCCAGAATTTCTTAAAACACATCAAATATCTGTGGCTATAGGGAATTTGTGTAAAATAATTTTAACAACTGTAGTCTTTTCGGAAATTAGGCTTTGTAAAATTCAGAAGCAACATGTGGATTTGAAAGGAACTCAGTGGAACAAATGCAAGAAGTATTACTCATTCTATTTTCTTCTTTCAATAACTGTAATCCCCAAATTTCTGATGAGGCACTCTGCAGGCTCCCTCCTTCACTGCAGCAGTTGATCCTGTTCTGTTTGCTCAGGAATTGCTAATGTAGATGGCGTGTTTTGAAATCCAGCCTGCCTTCCTTGCCCAAGGAGATGCCATCGAAGAGGGAATTACAAAGTTAGGGACTAACATAGGTTCCTGACAAGCAGTTGCTAGAAGAGGAGGGAACAGAAACTTCTCAAGTGACAACACTAAAATGGGTGAAACAAATGCTTTCAGAGTAGGGCTGGATGGGAATGTTCGTGTGGAAGAATCAAGTGACAGAAATATACATATGTACATATATATATATACACACACACAGAGCTTTGGAGATAGTGCTGGGAACAGATCCTTTCAGGATTTTGACAATTAAAGGAGAAAGTGTGCCTGGGACAAGTAACCACATCTGAGCTGCTCATTCCCTGAAGGGGAATTTGCTAACTCTGGCAGCAGCAGAGCTGCCTGAGCAGAGGCTTTGCATCCTTTCATTCCTCTGCCTCTCACATCTCCCTGACCCTGGGGACTGATGCAAGGCATGTGCACTTGGTTTAGTCTTCCTCCAAATTTCCTTCTCCCCTGACAGTTTCCTCTAAGTTTCTGGTGGCATCCAGCAGCGATTGTTGTTTTGATGTGCTGATGGTGCTTCATGCTGCCTGTGAGAAAGCTCTGAATAATTTCTGCCTGTTAACTTTTGTGTTCTACCACAGTAGTAAGCACTTTTTAATGGAGTCAGCTAATAAACCTGTACAATTCCTTGTATAACATTTTAGGACTGCTTCATCTGGACCTTCCGAAGGTTAAAAACTCTAGTTTACAGTACAGGGAAAAGCAAGTGTCTGAAATCTAGAAAGCCTGGCTTTAGCATATGGAAATAATTAAAAGTAACATTTAAAGCATATTTTTAAAGCAGAGATTGTGTACTGAGAGCACTTCCTAATACTGACAAGGACAGCTGGCACAATCTGGCTAAAGCCTATCCTTCCTTTATTCCCAAGAATAAGAAATTAATTGTCCTTATTTAGATAAATGTTGCAGGGTTGTCTGTTCGTTCTATATAAAAACTTATTTTGTCATTTAGATTATGTTTTCCTTGGGGCTTTGCTAATTTTTCTGAAGTTAGCATGTGTAGCTGGGCATGTGCATGACTCCTGACCAAACCAGATCTTCTCAAAAGTAATTTTTACATTGTTGTTTAATGCTTGCAATATTAGGGCTTGCATGGACCACAAAGCTGACCCTTGAGCTTTATTTAAAAAAAAGAAAAAGGGGGGGATGGAAGGGTGTTTTTACAGCTGTTTTTTGGTTAGTTGGTTTTGGAAAAACATTGTGGGGTTTTTTTTTGTTTTTTGTGAATTTTTATCTTGGGGTTTGTTTGTTTGTTTGTGGGGTTTTTTAATGCTGGCATTCCTGGTTTTAGTTCAGTTTAAATTCTGACATCTGAAAATAAAACTAAACTCGTAATGTTTGTGGTGTTGCAGAATAATGAAAGCACAAGTCGCTACTAAGCAGCAGTTTGGGGAGATCTGGCAGTTGTCATATCTGGCAGTGTGGCCTTTTTATGTGACATTGGTGGCATAAGGATTACTTTTGGCTACTTGGGCAGAAACTTCCATTTGCACTTCCACTGAATTTTCATGGTTACCTCTTGCTGTTCCAAACCAACTTTGGAAGCCTGCCTTTTTTTCTGAAAAACACCCCCAAATTTCTTACAAGAAATAAGGCTCAGATTTTAAATATTTGTGATGGAGAGAGCCAGTTTCCAAAGCTCAGAAAGCCTTATTTGTAGCTAAATCTTTTGCTGTTTCAAAGAGCCTGGCCCCAGGTCTGCCTGCAGAATGCATCAGAAAATGCCAGGCAGGACTTTTTCCTCGCGGTGGCTGTGCTGAAGGCACCCCAGTGTGGTCCCAGTGCATCCCAGGAGTAACCCCTGTGTTGTGTGAGTGCAGAGTACACAGTGACATTCTCCAGCTCGTAAGCAGGAATCTGTCTGTGCCCAGAGCAGCTCACTGGAGAGCCTTTCTTTAGAATCATAAAACACAGGCAAAGCTGAGTCATTTAAAACCCAAATATTTGGCACCTCCAGTCTCACTGCTGCTCCTCCACAGCCATGCTGGCTTTTAGCTTCCTCTTTTTATTAAACTATTAAATTGGGGCTTTTTATTACTCCCAATTTAGCACTTCTAATAAAAAGTCACAGTTAAAAGCCTCTGTGGGTACTGAAACTTGCAGCTGTGATTTCTCTTGATGAAAATAAAGACAACCTTCACTTACAAAGCTCGCCTCTGTCAGGTGGTGCCTCCAAATCAGAGGGAGCTGGGTGGGATAGCAGCTGGGAAGGAATTACAGCAGCAGGAAGGGGTGAGGAGAAAGGAGAGAAGGTGGCAGCAGAAGAGAAATATTAATTAGGTGTTCACAGTGCAGCTACAGTTGCAGTATGAAAATACCTCGAAGTCTAGAAATAGTCAAAAGCCCCTCGCTGCTTTAGTACAGGACTTATTTAAACATGACATCAGTATTCAGTAATAGTGCCTGGAACCTCATTGGAGACACTGAATTTTACCATTAATGGAAAGTTCTGTAGCGTCCAGCGTCCATCCTGGATAAACTGTGGCAGCAGGGTGAGGGAACACGTCACTGCAAATCCTGCAAAGGGGCTCCTTGAGACCCTCACTGGCTCTAAAGGGCGACTTGACATCTTGACCCTGGGATTCAAAGCAACAATACAAGAAATGTCAGTACAAAGGAAATTCTTTTCTATCCAGCTTCCTAAACTGACGTCATTATCTTTTATTGAAAAAAGAAAAAAAAAAGGAAGAAATTTTTTAGAAGTGCAAGAATATATTTTTAAATTGTTTCTGCTGGAAATAAATCTTTTCATTAAGAAAAAACCACTGAGATGAAAACTCTGGTATATAATGATTTAAAGTTTTCTATCTTAGGGTAAAGTTTTTTACAGTCTCTTATGTGGGAGGAAGATAGAACCATATTTTCAATTGCTAAAGTTGAATTCAAAGTTCCCTGACCGGACTGCAGGTCCAGGAGTCCTGGATAAGAGGAGTTTTGAAGGCATGAACGATGTCTCCTGCAGGGCCTTGGAAACCTCCAGGAATTCTGCTCTTCTCTGCTACCTGCTTTTCCCTCGCTTAGGAAATGAGGCCACTTCCCAAGAGGGAGGTTGTATGGCTTGTAACTTAGTTTGTGTTTTGTTCCAAAGCAAACCCCAGAACTGCGGCCCTCAGAAATAAAAAGCACAAGAGCATAAAGCTGCCCTCTCTTTCATTCTGTATTTGATGACCAGAGCTGGAGCGGCTGAACAGCTGGTCAGATGCCTCATAGTTTACAAAGCACTGCTGAAGGCTTGAGGGGGAAGTATTTTTTCATTGAAGACAAAACTCCCTTTGATTTCTGCTGGAGCTGTATTTCAGGCTTACCATCTGATGGTGCACTCGGTTATGTCAGAAAACAGGTCAGCCCATCCAGACCCATTTTCAGAAACATTCCTCCCATCGCACCTTTCAGCAACGTGACTGGGTTAAATTTAGCTCCACTGATTTTGCTGAAATTTCCTTGAATACAACTGTGCTGGAATTGGACGATAAACTGTGGGGGTTGCTGGGTCTGAATAACCTTTGGTGCTGTCTGTCTTTCCTTAGCTCTCCCAGCTCCTCATCTAATTCTGGGAGTAAGACAGTGGTTTTTAATCAACTGAAAGTCTCCCTGAAGCCAAAGCCAGATGTGCACACCGTGTTTGGGTGACAGGGTGCCCCTTAGGACAGCAGATTTTAGGGGATGGCAATTATCAGCTTTTGGCAGTACTGTATCTCTGGGGCAGCTCAGGAGTGACTCCCCTGCTCTTGGAGGCCACTGCTCCTGCCACAGCTGCCTGTGGGAGAACATGGAATCCACAGAGCCATCCCAGTTCCATCCTGGTGTTTAACACATCTCTTCCTGTCTGTGCTGTGTGCCAAGGCATTTCTCAGCCTTGGGCAATATTTGTGTTTTTCTCTGTGAACCTCCATCCTTTCTGAGTAACTCCTGCTTGCTGGTGTTCAGCAAGGAGGTCAATCAGCCAGAGGAAGTTGTTTTATTACCCTGCCTTTCCACCAGCTGCCCTGATGTAACTGCACCCTCCCCAGTCTTTCAGGAGGCAGATCAAGGTGTGTTACCATGGGCAGTGTTCAGGTTCTCAGCAGCAAGCCTGGCTGGGGTGACACAGTGACTCAGCTTCTGGGCAGTGTTGAAGGGACAATGGCCACGGGTGAGACCAGTGCAGAAGTGACCAAATGCTTTGGTATGACCCAGGGAAAAGTTAAACTATTATTCTGATGCAAAGGAAAAAAAGAGAGGAATATGCCTTTGTGATTGCACTAATCAACCATACAGACTGTTTGTATTTCTCCAGGGCTGGAATCGGGGCAGGGGACCTACACAGCTGACTCTCATGAATAATTAATCTATATATTTTTTAAATGTTTAATCAACTCGGTGAATTAAGGAGACCTGCAATGAACAGATGAAGTATTAGACTCTGTGGAGTGAAGGCAAGCATTTAAATTAAGAAAACAGCATGATAAGATTGTGCAAGCTGAGTCTAAGAACCCTTGATCTAGACATTTAATGGATGGAAGGGAAGACAAGCAGGAATATATAAAAAGATCCTATTAGTGCCCTAGGGTTGTCTGAGGAAAAAGGACTTTTAAGTGTGAGAAATTAATTTGAAAATGTTGACTTTTTGTCCAGATATTTTATGAGGAACCCTATGGCAAAGTACAGAAAGAATGGGAGATATAAAAATAAAAGTAGAGAAGGAAGATACAATATTTTAGAGGCTCTTTTCCAGGTTTTTTTTTCACATGCTTATACAGTGGAGCATTCTGCCTTTTGTAAAGGGAGATCAAAGCTGTAGGAGAAGCATAATCTAATGAAAAGTATCTGGGCCTTGGGATAAGAGGAGAAAGTGTCTGAAATAGGATGACAAGTGTACAGTTTTTCCTTCTGCCAGATCTAACATGAAATTGGAGAAACGAGAACACAACCTGCACCGTTCTCCTTCTCTTTCCATCAGGAGTGGTGGTCTGAGGCAGTGGGAGGACACACACAGATAATTGTTAAACTCAGGGGAATTGAAAAGCTGCCATGGTACAATTGAAAGGAAATGGCAGAAATTTACAACAGGTGCACTGTTTAAGAATGAAAATTATCAAGTTTTTGATGGAAAACTGATTGAAATTCAATCGGAAAATGATTGGTGGAAGGCAAAAACTTTTCCAGGTTTGTGTAAAAGGTAGCAAGGTCTCCGAGAGCTCTTTTCAAAGAGTTTGGACTTGGTCTGTATCATTTTGAAAGACACAGAAGTACTATTTTAAGATGAAATTTTGAGGAACTGTTAGTTTTTACCTTTTTGTCTCTTTCTTGATTTCCTGTGTAAGTACATAGGCACTGTCATCAGGGTGATCAGGTCCGCAGGCCCACACTGTTGGTCTCTAGCAGCAGACAAATAGTTCTCCTGGAAACTCTCAGAAATTCGCAGTGTTGAGAATAATTATGGCCATGTGTATCCTGATTTACAGCGGAGAATTAATGTTTTGGAATAATATCACTTCACCTTTACCCAAGATCAAAGGAAAGCTTTTCATGATCGGCTTTGTGATCTAATTGCCACCCTTTAGCACTGAGGTTGTGCCAGCTGTGTGCTCCCCAACATTCCTTTTGGTGGGATTGTTTATCTTAATGAGAAAAGATGACCAGAGGACTCTTCCTCGCTTCTGCTCCTGTGCGCAGGGCACTCCCTTCATCTTCACTCCTTTCCTCCTCTCTCCTTTGACTGGCATTGCTTTTATCTGTGCTTGAAACCTTTTTTCAGTCTTTTTTTGTGTAGTGGAGACCAGAACTTACTGATGAGGGTAGACAGAAGCCTCCAGGCCCTGCAGTAGCCCAGTGCATTCTGAATTTCCTATTCCATATTCCTGTCTGGGCTGCTACTGAAACATCCCAATGTTTGTGTCTGTGAGTGAGGCACTGCACGGCTGTGCTGCAGTGCCCTGAGGGCCAGGATCACACAGCACCTTTCCCACCCAGCTCTTCCTTTTACAACCAGGGTATATGAGTGAGCTGAGAAATTATTTGCTGTGTGTATGGCCCTGTGTCTGTTTTAATCTAAATCTTACCTGCTGTTTTGTTCCCTGATCACTTGCTGTTAAGCTGGTGTGGGATTTCTTATACTATCTGTACTCTGAATATGATAAAATTACTTAGATCCCTTCAAATATTTTGTTTAAACATGCTTAAAGTTCACTAATGCATGGCTTAAGTAATCCGTACACTTGATGAACATACAAAAAGCATTTTTTTCAAATGTCTCATGTCTCAATACTAACCTTTTTTTTGTTCTTTCTTTTGAACTGTTTCCTTTGTAAGGGGGCTGGTCAGGTGGAGCAGAATTAGCACAAGCAACATGGTTGCTCTACAACAGCGCCTTCTGTGCGCAAGACAAAATGTTGGAGGAGTATATCAGGAGTTCCTGCTGACGCCAGTGCTTGTGCCAGAGCTCACTGAACATACTCTGAATTTGCAGCTCCATCTCTGCATGAATTCACTTTCCTTCTGTTGCTTGCCTTTCTTTGTTTGCTTTCTACAAACTTCGTGTAAGTGATGGGATGCTCACTGCAGAATATTTCCAGAAAGGCATCTTCTCATCTCATAACCATCAAATCTTGGAAGTATCTTGTGCTCTTTTCTTGTCCAAGTAAATTTCTGAGACAGTGATCTTGTCTGGAACTGGGTACAGTTTATTTGTGGACCCTTGGAACAAAGACAGAACACTAACTTGTGACTTTGATATACTCCCTTAGAGTTTCTTACTAAAATATTTACCTTTTTGAGGCAGAAGGAGATTTTGGAGATGTTGCAACATCAATTTTACTTCTCCTGTCTTCCAGGCTGGCCTTTCTGTTCCCTTCCCCCTGGTCTCTAATCTCTCATTTGACTATTTAGACACAACAGCACAGTCAGATTTAAAGGTCTGAAAGGCTGTTGAAAGCTTCAAGCCCAGGAGAGAGGTCTGTGCTTCTCTCTTCCATGCTGGGGAAAGCAGAGCTGGGGAAAAATGCTGCTGTGTCCAGCATGCAGAGCCCTGCTTGTGCTGCTTCCATGCAGGGATGTCTTGCACTATCACTGATTGCTGCACAGCTCTGGTTGCATCCTGACCCAAAACCCCACCAGCTTGTGGTTACGTGCATTCCCAGCCAACTCTTGAAAGGGCAAATAACCATGTTTATGCACAGATTTGTTCTGGAAAATCTGGAGAGGTCCAGGAAGTTTCGAAGTATAATCCATTTGTGGTTTTGCAAACCCTTCTGTCTGAAAACCTTTCTCTGGCTGCTGCTGACCTTCCCTGGGTCATCCTAGAGGGAATGAGGGGAGCTGGTGAGCATGGTGATACCCATGGACAGCTGCTATTATCATTTAGTTGCTCGTTTAGTAAGAAAAAAATTAAGTAGAAAAATTCAAGAGGCATTTTCTTATACACTCCAGAAAATTCCTGTCTTTTTTTTTTCTTTTCTTTTTTTTTTTTTTTTTTTTTAAAGAAAGGGGAAGACATTTCATAACAGTGTAAGTACTGAGGGTGAGATATTACAAACCCACTATGGCTGGATTAAGACGCTCAGTGCTTGGCTCAAATGCCTGGAAAATTAAGAAACAAATGTTCTGTGTAAGAAAATAGAAAAATCTTTTCTTGTCCCAGAAAAAGTTCCCCTAATCCTGAGCTGCAATACTCTTATCTCCATCACTGACTGTAACTCATTTGTGTTATGTAACTCCACCATTTTGCTGACCATTTAAACTCCAAAGAAATCACTCAGCTATATCCTTGTTTTGTTGCACACTTACTCTTCTTTACTACCTCTGCTCCAGTGTAATCTCTGGATAACACCTTTTGGCTTCAGATGTATTTTTCCTTTCTCTCTTTTATATTTTTCTAGTTATTTTGGTTTATGCACTTTCTTTGTTCTTTGGATCATGAAAGAGATAAGATGTCCCTAAGAAGGATGCTTTGAAAACATCTTTGCTGTTCTGGCCTGATGGACAGGGTGCTAAAATTCCCTCCTTCTAACCCTCCTTTCCCCCATTCCAGTGTGATAAAATGGATAACTAGAGGTCCTCCTCAGATTTTAGGGATAAAAAAAAAAAACAAAACAAACCTATAATGTATAAAATGTGTGGTAATAACTCTGGTCTGGACTCTTTCTCTCTTGACTATTTTGAATTAGTTTGATGTGATTTATTAGCACAAAACAGGTAACTGCAGAACTGTTGCAGTTTGGATCTAAATCAGGGACTGAAGTTCTCGATCACAAAACCAGGTCACTTGGTCTCTGCGTGAGAGGAAAATGGCTGAGGTTTGGAAGGAAAGGCAAAGTGGTCAACAGTCACATTTGACCAGGTGTGTGGTATGAAGCTGGGAAACATTTATGCTGAAGAAAGTCTTTAATTCATAGTGACAGGAGCAACAGGAAATCCATTTTATTTCTTACCACATATTTTATGGAATTGGAAAAGTAAACCAGGTGCTATAAACAAGCCCAGCATTGGTTTTGTAAATGTGGAAGATGCTCTACTCTTGGTTCACTTTCCTCTCTAATCCTGACCAAGGTTTCCTGTGAGATCATTTTCACTAGGAGATCATCAGGTTCTTGTAGATGATGACAGTAACTATTGTAAACTCATCAGTTCTAACAGCACTCTGACAGAGTTGCTTCTTTACAAACAGTAGAATGTATTTGATTGATTTTGACCTTTTCTCCCGTTGGAAAACCTGTTCTCTTGAAATGCTGAGGTCTTTGCTCTATTGTAGCATTAAATACAGTTTTAGCTATCCTTAAATGAGAGTGAAATAGGACTCCCATGAAAGGGAGACACATTCACAGCTCAGAATATCTGTCTTGCACGTGCTTGTTTAAATTCTCATGTGAGAGGATATGAGGTCTTTGAGATCAATAATGGCATGAAGAAAAAAAAATAGAAATATATTTACAGAAAAAATATATGTGTTTCTCAAGAAAAGCCTTGAGGATTTTCTGTTGAGTTATCAGAAAACAGTCTAATAAAAACAAAGTACCTTTCAAAAAGTCACGGTGAATCAATAGGGATTTTTTAAACACCATTGTGTCCATCTGAATTTTATCTCAAAAAAGCTGCTATTGTTTAAGGCTGGAACCCAACAAGAGTACATTTTCCTTGGTTTATATTCTTTTCTGAATCGTCTCTTACAGCAAATCAGCTCCTTGGCTAAGTGAACCATGTCTGACAAGCTGAGGCCATTCTTGTGTTTTCACTCCTGTCCTCCCTTCGTGTACCCAAGGTGGGACTGAAATTAGGGGGGATGAAGCCTCCTCAGAGGTGACGGTCCCTCCCTCCAAAGTCACTCGTGGTGGCCCTTCGGGCACAGGGCTTTTAGAGAAAACTGAGGACAAGTTTAATGGTTGGAATTCTGCATCCAGAGGCACTGAGGTGAGGAAGAGCTCCTGTTGGATTTGGCCTCAGTCCAGCACCTCTCAGTGGCATCTTTCGGTGCTCAGGATGTTTAGCACCTTAAAAATCATTGGTACAGATAAAAGAAAGTTGCTCTTGAAGCAGTACATAGGCTTTGACCCTTTCTTTGACTGAATTTATTTTAGCTTTCATTCAATTCTACTGCAACTGCCACTTCAATCTTTGGCTTGTGATTTAATAGACCCCTGTCAAAGGCAGCATAAAACTGATTTAAAATAACCATAGAAACAGACACAGGGTATTGTCTTTATCTTTCAGATGGATGTTTTGTTTCTCTTAGATCTTTGTAAAAATTCAGTAGAGGGACTTGAAATGCTGTATTTAAATACAACAAAGTCTAATATACAGAAGGAAAAACCCAAGCCCAAATTGCTGTGTGCTGGAGGTATGTTTTATGCATTACAATTTAGCTAAGACCCATTGAAGGATAAACTTCAGCAACTTGTCAGGGCAGCCTCCATCAGCTGTGGCTGCTGTTAGAGGCTGCTCAAAATATTCTGCTGGTTTTCAACTGGCAACTCTTGGACTTGGCACAACCCATGTGAAATGTTTAGATAAAAAATAAATATTTCTCTTCTCTCCCTTCAGGGGTAATCATGTTAATAAATACCAAGAACAAACAATCAAATTAGTGGTGAGGACTCGTTAGTAAATGCTGTTATCTCACTCATTTCATTCATAAAGCTGCAGCAGCCAGGTGCTTGGAAACCAAGCAGGTTTCACTTTTTAACAGCAAATCTACTAAACTGCAGTGGGTCTGTCTTTCTGCACAGCTTTATTTACGTTTACTGAAGTAAAGTGGTTGTCCTTGGCACTTTGAGCGGATGGTTTGGGCTCTCCAGTTCTACTGAGAAATGTAGTTGTAAGTAATGCAATATTTCTAATATAACTTCATGCTCTTTCTATTTTTTTTTAAATGAACTGTTTTAAAACTAAGCTTCTGTTAGTGAGGAGTGACCTTTCTGAATCCCATCTATGGAATGTTTTACATCTGGAAACTACAGCAAATATTTTTACATGTATTTATCTGCCATACTTCTATCATATTTTGTGGTTCAGACTCCCGAGCTCTCTTACCAAGTGTTTCACAGATCATGTACTTCATACATAGAAGTACATGCTGTGGAAGTAATAGCATTAATGATTTCTCTTTAGAAGTTAGCTCCCTTAAAAGGCAGTTTGGGGAATATGGTACTTGTGGTTGATGAAGTGGAAAGGAAACTTTTATCTTAATCACTATTTTCTATTTATTGTCTTTCACCCGGAAACATTTTTGTCTGCATTAGCATTTTAGTATTATGTTTAATGTATTTTTCTAACAGGCCATGTTCAGTGGCCAAAGGATTGAAACTTGTCCATTTAACCCAGCAAGTGACCCCCATGACATGAGTGTATTGCTGGGTGGGCACTTGGGTTTGGTGCTGACTGCCCCAGGGTTTGAGTGGAGGACACTCTGGTTCCAGACGTGTCTACTGCACTTCCCATCACACCACCTGTGCCTTCTGCTCAGCTTTGCTGGGTGAATGTGACAAACTGTCACACTGATGTCCCCTGCCCAGGCCTTCAAACAAGACCTTCTTCATACTGGCACCTTAAGGAGTTACTCCAAGAAGCAAAAGATCTTCAGTCCCAATAGTGAGGAATGCAGTTGGATTTTTTTTTTCTTTTAAATTTCTTTTTTCCCCCATGTCATCCTATAGGCTGTTGGCGCTCAGCCTAGGAGTTCCGTAATTTTTATGGGAAGTCTAGGTGCCCAACTGCTCTAAGTGTTATCTCCTTGGCTTGAAAAAAGCTCAGCAGAATTCTGGTTTTAAGTACTGCTATAATTTGAGGGACAGGAAGACAAATTTAAGTGGCTATATTTGTGTGTGAAACAGAGCTGCCTCCGTTCTCCAAGAGTAGATTTTAGTGGTGAGTGGCTGCCCAAAGAAATCCATAGCTGAGAAGAGGCAGATTCCCAGTACGTATCAATTACCTCAGCCTTGTTCACTTGAGTGGAGCTGCCAGTTTACTGCAGGATTTGCTGCAGGAACCTGGCAGAGAAATAGGGAATATCAGCAAGGACATCAATCACTTGTTGCACAGCAGCTTGCTTGGCATGTGGCCATTTGCTACAAATTGCCCTCGAAAGCTTTACATCTTCTTGGAGCACTGAGCTATTTAGTATGTTAAACTTCTGCACTTTGGTGGCCTGATAGAATTCCTTCTGTGGGAAATGGGTAATGATCTAGCTGGCAATGCTTTGAGAGACATATCCGTGTGTATAAAATCAGCTGTGCATGGCCAAACAAGGTGAAACTGGGTTCTAGTGACAAAATGTCAAGTTTTCAGCTTTCCTTGCAGCCATAGAAAAGCCAGGAAGCTGTGTGGGGCTAGAGGCTTCTTCAGGAAAGACACAAAGAGGGACAGAGATGAGTTTCTCCTGTCCCCAGATTTCTGCTCTACCAGCAATGCCCATCAGATATCACATCAAAAGGGTTTTCACACTGAGCATAACTCTTTGGTTAATATTTCAAAACTTTTAAATTTCACATCCTTTTTAGCTGTACAAGTCTCCTTGTCAGTAACCTGTTTGTGCTTTTGACTTCAAAAATTTGCCACGTTGTAAATTTCAGACTGAGCCTCTCATTAGCTGTGATTAGAAAAAGCTAATGAGTAAAACAAACACCAGCTTTCATCTGAGAAAGTTCAGCTCTAGCTGTCAATTTTCAGTTTGGTTAATTATTCTTGTTCTTGGGACAACTTGTTCTTATCTTTAATATTATTCTTGGGCTTCAGAGTAACGCAGCTTCTTCCATGGCAGCATCTCTTCCATTTTGCATTGTGTACATGAGGACACACATTTCCAGTTTCCCCTCCTCATCAGACATCAGCAGGAGTTTCCATTCAACTCCATCAGAACAGACACCCTGGGAAGGTCTAATCTCAATCCATTTTCTTTACAGAGTTGGTCATACAATGAGAGTCAGATTTCAGGGGTGAAAAAAGGGCAATATCCCATTTTTGTGTTTAGACGCTGTGCAAACTCCATCACTCCAATCTATATGATGTTCACAAGGCTTTTTGTATGGGTTTTCTGTATTTTAAAATATTTGAAAATACGATCTGATTAGCTTTTCTATTAGAAACTAACAAAATCAGAAGAAAAACAAAGAAACCACGTTCCTCCATTCAGTCTTTGACAAAACTGATATAAACAAGCAAACCAGGGTTTTTTAGGTGTTTAATGTCAAGTTTGGGGGACATAAGGTTTCCAGAACAGGATAAGATATAAGGATAAGATAAGGTTTCCAGAACAGGATAACAGACATAAGGATTCCAGAATTGTAAAAATAAATGTCAAAAGGGTTGTGACATGCAATGACTCTTGGAATATACTGAAAAGCCCATTAAGTCAGACATGTACTCAGGTAACTCCACTGCATCCAGGCCTCTTTGCTCCTTTTGGAATCCAGAAATCTTTCAGTAAGGAAGCTTTGGAGGATAACTTTCTGTATTGTTCATCCTACCACAAATAAGTGATGTTATGTCCTCCTCACCATCTCACACCTTCTAACCCCAGCCATCACTGTGCCCTGGCTGCTTCCCAGCCTTCCCTGGTATTTCTGGGCTTTACCTCTTCCAGATGAGGCTCCTGACTGCCAAACTGCGGATTTACTTCACTCCTGTGCTCAGTGTGGCCCAGTTTTGTGCCATGAAACACAGTTACAGGAAATGTAATTGAGAGCATGAACACATCAGCTCCAAAGAAAGGACAAAACAGAATTTAGGGAGACAGCTGAAAATAGCTATCACCATATGGATTTCATTGGGTGTGTGCAATATGCTGATGCAATCTCTCTTTTGGTAGCAATTATATGCTCTCTATTTTCAAGTCTTCTAATTCTTGTTTTGCATTTAGCATCTCAAAGCCATTTTGGAGAAACAAACGAAGTATCATTACTGCACAAATTGGTAAACTGGGTGTAAACATTTTATAAGCAACATGTTCAGTCTCTTTTTTTGTGGTGAGATTTGTTGGGGTTTTGGTTTTTTGACTTTTTTTTTTTTTTGGTGGACATATTATTTCACAGCTGCTAGCTTACTGGGTCACAAGTTAATAGCATCTCTGCTTGGCACTGAATTTGAGTTATTACTGGCTCTCATCATGAGTTAGGCCACTATGGATTTTTTCATTTCTAGCAGTTGTTGTTATAAATGCTGTATCATCATTGTGAATCTTTCTCTGATCTTATAAAGTTTATTTGATGTATCCTGAATCTGTCTGCTTTCTGATGGAGTATCAGGCATAAGTAACTTGAAATAGCGATAAGCATCATATTTAAGGAATGGAGTGTTTAGGATGATAGCTATATTCTTCAGCTGACTCTGTGTTTGAATTTCCTGGATTCACAGGAGAAAATGGGAAATGTTTTCCTCTATGTTTGTAATAATGTTTTAAAAGAAGCTTCAGGAATATAGCCTGAGTGATCTATTGCTGCCTTGAGCTGAAGCAGCAAGAGGAGGAGCTTCAAGAAGCTCCCTGGGATTTCAGCTGTGACTCTCTTGGATGCTGTCATGAGAGAGGAGATACATTGATTATGTTATTTGCAAGTCCAGGTGAAAACTATCTTGTGTAAAGCAGCCATTTGCAGGTAACATTCCTGGTGTAGGATAGATGCTCATTGAACATAGTAGGGAAAGTGTTGGAAGATTCATTAGCATCCTCATAAAGTCAGGACAGCTGTTCCGAGATCCACTCCTGCTTTCTGCAGGAAGCCATTTCTACAGGCTGTTAGCTCCCTGCCAGCAGCACCCTTTGTGTTACAGGCTATTGTTTCTGCATCTATCAGAGTTGTCTCTGTGGTTTGCTCTGTGCTGTGTTCCATAAATCATACTCTGGCAGGAGACATTGGAGGGTTGCTTTCTTTAGAGGTAATAACACTTGGCATTGATAGGGCATGTCAGAGAATCACACAGAACTTGGCTGAGCTTCAAAACATCCCTCTGGAGCAAGGAAGCATCAGCACACCCATTTTTTTCAAATATGAAATTTGACCTTTTACTGTATCTTATGGGTTGTCCTGTTTAGCCTTCATATTCTGATCTTAAACTTGTGGCTGAGTGGAATCCTCGTGTGCTTCACATGGTAAAACACTCAGGTGGTGATTATTGTTCACACTGCTCCCCGGGGAATCACAGGCAATGTGAGATGGCCTTGGCTGCCTGGAATTGACTCTGAGGGATCTTTTGTGAATAAGGCTCGAGGCAGAATGCCTTCTCTTCCCTGCTACTCCCTGATCAGCTGTCTGAAATCTCTGTTTAGTTCCAGTAGCGTTGTCCCCGTCCGTGTGGAGTTGAGCTCTGCAGCCCAGAGTGCCCAGCGGAGGTTGGGAAGCAGCTGCAGCAGGGCCTTCGTGGCTGGATCAGCCTCAGTGTATTTGTACCAAGGCTCACGAGACACACAAAGCTGGTACAGCTCTCTGGGGTTCCAGGGAACAATGCTAAATGTGAGGTTTGGAGGGCATAGAAACCTGGAACACTCAGCTTCACATTCGTATCTGCAGCTACCTGGGAAATAAGAAACAGGAGCTATAAGGGACAAATGTCTTTGTGCTCCTGGTTCAGTAATGCCATGTAGATGAATGTGATGAAACCACACAGTTTTGTGTCAGTTTAGGAAGCTGGACAAATGGAGCTGGGGAAGGATTCAGACACCTAATCCTGACCTGAGATCACAATCAAAGACTTCCTTACAGGACAAGGACATAAGAGGGGGAAAGAACCCCACAACAGCCCACTACAAAAACCAACAGCTGGTCTTTTTTTCTGAGCCTTACCTATAGATGATATGGATACATGAACAATATATTTTCCCATAAAGGATAAATGATGATGTCATGAATAGGGAAAATTAACTGTTCTCCTTCATTGTACTAGAAATCAGTAAGTGCTGAGTTGTATCTGGGAGGGATAATGACTGCAGATTTCCAACTCTGGTCTTGAAGAAGAGGTGGGGTACACTTGAGGGATGCAAGAATGTCAAAGAATAAATTGCCAAAACTATACAAGAGCCAAGGTAAGAAACTGCCCTTGTTTCAGTCAAGTGACTTGTAAAAATGTGCATTAGTTGAGCTGCTGGCTAGAAAGATTAAAGTGTCTGGATGAAATTGCATAGTGCCAGAGCCCTGGCTCACATGAAATGGCACAATTCTGTTAACTTTACTGGAGCTTCAGAAATTTGCAGCAGGTTAGGATTTGACTTCTTACCAAGTTATTACATCTGTCAGGTTAAGGACAACTGTGTTCTCTATCTATAGACATTTCAGATTGAAGAATATAATATTTAAACTGTGACATGATCATTACATTAAATTGTTTCAGAATTTCTTTTGTGGAGCTGGAATGCTCCATATTTTAGTATTTCTAAAGGAAAATATAAAAAACTGCAGGTATCACAGAGAAGCAATTACCTTTGAACTCAGTGTTCTTTTTGCTCATCTTCACCCCCTTTTTTTCATCTGACTACATTTCACAACATTATGCCCCAACTAGTTTAACATCAAGTGTTTGTGGAAAGACAAATATAGTGTGCATATAGTCATTAAGGCTGAAACATGTGCTTTTAGTACTAAAGAGAAAAGATGTTGCCATAATTTGATAGTTATTCAAAAGAAATAGAAAGGCCTCTAATGCAGAGATGGTCTAGGCTGCTGAAAAAAGATCTAAGGGTAATTTTTGTTTCACTACTAAAAAGAGTTCATGATAATGAGGCTGACATTTGCCAGTTGTTCTTCTCTATTTTTTACTCAGAAGGAATCCTAACTACCCTTATGGCTGTAGTTATGGATAAGGTCATTTCTGCTTCATTCTTTTTTTTGCTCCTTTGCTTCACGGTGGATTTGAAATGGAGTTTGGTTTGTTTTAACAGTTGCTACTCATTGCTTCCAAAAGTGACTGACTTCTTACAGCACTAGGGGCTAAATTTTGTTTTGAACAGGGTGTGTGTGCTTTTGTGAGCATGGGGGCGGGAGGGTGAGGAAGTAAACATCATTGTGTGGGGCAAATCATGCTTATGCATAGGGTGAATCTTCTATGGGCTAGTGACATGGTCTGTGTATAAATAATGATGTCACAAGCTGCTGTATTTCCTGATGGGGAAAGGCAGTCTAAAGCTGGCAGTATGTTCTGTATTCTCATCCTGATGTGCAGGACAGGGCCTGAGCTCTGCAGCACTCTGGTGTGCACAGGCAGCACGAGTTTTGGAGACAGGTCTGTGTGCTTGTACATCTGTAACGTGAGGCAAATGGAACATGGCTGCTTGAGTTTGCAGGGAAAGCAGAGAATTTTCTGGCTTTTGGCCTGGAACATTTCTGACTCCATTGTTTTGGAGTGTAGCTGAGGGTGCTGGTAGTTCCCCCATCCTTCCAATGGCTGGCACAGTCAGGCAGATGTGTACTTTCTCTCTATTTGCAGCTGATGTTTCAGGGTGGATGTAAGAGACTGGGGACCTTACTCTGGTACTCCTCAAGTAGAAACATTCCTCTCTTTCCACCACTTTCCAAATAAGCACTATCACTAAACAACAGAGATTTGTAATTGGTTGCATGTGAATAAATTATGATCAGGTATGTTTAATTATGAATGGAGATGTGTATGTAAGAGAATAGAAGACATCTAAAGGAAATACGATATACACAAGGGATAGGAAATAAAAAAAAACATTCCTTAGTGCTAAAAGCCATAAACTGTCAGGCATTTCCGTGATTTGTCACCTCTGCATTAACCACTGACTCAAGCTATTAATGATAAAAGCAGATAATTACAGTGCCATCCTCTAACAAAGATGCTGTTATAGCTGGGTAAATAATAGGCCCTATAAAATTGTCTTAAATTTGTGTTTGTATAGCAGACAGCATTCAGTAAGGTCCTGTTAGCTCTGGAGATGTTTGGGAAAGGGAACTTTTTCTTTTGTGTGTTTTATGTTGTAATATCAGGGAAAGAAACAAAAGGTAAAAAAACCCCAGATTGTATGACATGTTTCAAAAGTGTCTAATGCAGAGGGATAAAGTCAAAATGGCCTTCTCAAAGCCAAAGGCAAGTCTGTGCGATTGCTACAGAGCTTGCAATAGCTGAGCTTCATTTTCCTCCAGTGAAGTGAAGTATGGCAGTGCATTTTTATAGTCACACTGATATTCTCTACACTTCATTCCTTATTCTTTTCCTGGCAGCAACAAAGTACTGACTGCTGCATGACATGACACAAAAGTCTGAAGTGTGTAGTGAGAGCATCCTACTGGAGCTGTTTCTGTGGCTGCAGCCACATCGAGACAAGGTTATCAGTGACAGCAAAGACCAGCCTAGTGTGGGTAAACTGACTTATTCTTGCTGCAGAAGGTGTCCAATTAGAGAGACTGGAAACCTCCTGCCAAGGAAAAGTGGTGCCTGCAGCTGTGCTGCTTCCTCAGATCTTGGGCTCTGCTGGCCCTTCAGGCTGCACGGGAGGCACCATGAGTATTGTATGACTTGAACAAACAAAAGATCACACAAGGATGGGCTGGAGGCAAAGCTCTAGGGAATGTTTCATTTGTGCCTCGGGAGGTACAGCCTCTGCTGTCTGGGCTGTGGAAATAACTCACTGTTGGTAGCACTGAGCAGTTTGATGTGACAGTCCCCATGCTCACCCAGCTTCCCAGACAACAAGTTAGAAGGTATGCTTTTTACAAGAAAGACATTTCCTGTAATAAATATGGACAGGAAAAAGATTATGAGAATAGGCCAGTTCCTGATTCTAATTAGTGCTTCACACTGAGAATATTGTGAGCATAAAACATCTTGCAGAACAAAAAATTATCAGGACAACAGCAGTCATCAGTTTAAGTAATAAAAAGGCACTTAGGTATTAAAAAAAGAATCTAGAAATAGAATTATTTAATGGGTTTTTTTTTCCTAAAGAAAGTTTAGCATTTCCTGCTGTACTGATGTTTATGTGAGATAAATATAAAGTATTGTCAGTTGAACAGCATTAGTTGCCATTGAAAGCTTCTATCTCCTTCAGCTGAATCTGCTTACCATAAGCAGAGTAACTGAGTGATGCACTTGCTTAGATTCCAACTCAATTTAAGCAAAGGGTAAAAATGAAATTGCTCTTGGCCTTGATTAGTGTTGAAAATATTGATCAAATGGCTTATCTACCAAAAATGAAAGGCTTGTGAGTGTTCTTTGAAGATAGAGCATTGGTAAGCATCTGAGGGGATGATTCTAATAAGTTGTTATCAAGGGATTTTTTTTTTTTTAATGGAGACCAGTGTTTACTTGAAAAGGCTTTCCTTAAAAAAAGAAAAAAATACACGTATATATATGTTTTTTATGTTGTTTTGCATGTGTATACACACATATGTGTGTACTGTGTGTTTGTTGGATGAACCCATTCAAGGTATAGATTGTGTAAGAAATGCTTGTGGCCACCCAGCTCTGACTTTAAAGGTGTCTTGGAGGCAACCCCTGGTACAGTGCTGTGCCCCAGGGAGCTGCCCCTGAGCTGGGCAGGACTCCAGGGCAGCACTGCTGCAGCAGCATTGCCAGAGTCTGGCCAAAGGGCTGACAGAAGGCAGCTCTGGGCTCAGTGCCTGCCCTGCTGCTCTTTGCTGCTGCCCAGCTGCAGCACCTGCCTCCGTGGACAAACACTTCACATGGCTAACTTCAAAATTGCCCCCAAATATTTTTCCCCCTCATTATTTTTATTCAAGCAGTTCCTTCCATCTTCCTTCCTTATGGTTGAATTTTTGGTCTCTGTCCTCCTTTGCTCCTTATACTATACTGTTGCTTCTTGTCACTGTTTTCCTGCCTTCCTCTCTACCTCCTGCTGATCCCACTGTGTATCTGTTTTTTGGCTGTGCTGATTGCATTTCCTTTTTATTTTTTTTTTGTTCTTTTTGGCTCTTATTGCAATAAGCACAATACTGATAGTTTCTTTGTTGACATATGTGGGATGAGATATGACAATACATTATTTCACTGAAAATTTTCCTCAAAGGATTATCCCTCCAGGGTGAAATGATTGTTTCCTCTGTTTCAGATTAACCACACTAGGAAGGAAATATTTCATGCTTCATTACTACCATTAATCTTCCAAGGTGCCCCTCTGAATGAAAATCCATTGTTTTCTTTAACAGAGAGGGACACCAATACAAGTTATCCTGTGTAATTATACTTCTAACAGATGTATCTGTCAGCTTGCTCGGTATTTGGTAACATAACATCACTGAATATTACATTGCAGTGTAAAACACATTCTCAGCTAGGTACACAGAGCTGCACTTTTAACTAATAAAATGTGATGGTACCTAATCTGCTGTAGTGCACAGGGAAGTATATTTACCTTGCAAGACCATCGGAGACTCATCTTCGATGCTGTGGCAAGAACAACCAAGGTAATGGAATGAGACTGAAGAGCAGGAGAGGGAGGTGCAGTTCAGAACCCTTTGGAGCTGGGAGCAAAGATCCCCTTTTCTGTGGAGATAGGATCAGGATCATGCAATGTTACCTCTGGTTTTGCTGGCTACTTGCTGTTGTGAGGAATGGTGACCTGCAGTCAGAGAGGCTGTTTCACTTGAGGCTGTAGGAGACCTGATGTTCTTCATGCATCATGATCCTTCAGGACTCATTGCCTCTGCAAGGCAGCACTTAATGTTCTGCAGCCAAAGAAATATTAATTTGCAGATGCTGCTTGCTCATTTCTTTAGGTACTCAAGAAGTTCTATGAAAGCTTTGCATGAATTAATGTGTGGGATGTGCCAAACCCATTGTATTTCTAGCTATGATTTATAATTTCATCCTTTTCTTTTTCAGCCGGGAATACTCAGGTGTAGGAGAGCACTGCAAGGCAGAGGAGCTCTGGAGGCAATAAGGCGGTGTGTTTGATAAGCTGTGTGTGCTGTCCTGTGAGGATTGCACAGTCTTGTCAGTCCTGCTGCATCTTCTAGGCTTTTGTGTTATTTATTGCCCATAAAGCAAATCAAAGTACTCCTTTGCCACTGACATAGACGGGAGGGCTTTGAACTAAGTGCTTTGCCTCTTACGGCTTTCCTTGTGATATGTTTTGAGATTTCTAAATGCTTATGCAGGAATTGTCACTTACACTGAGTTTTTACAGTGCTTAGCAACTTTCAACCTGATCTAAGGATTGCTAAATAATAATTATATCATTCCTTTCTATTCTGTTCTCTTTCTGTTCCTTTTGCTCCCACATGTACCCATCATGCTCCTGCAGTTTCCAAGTCAAATATTAATATGCTCATACATACTGGAATTAAGTTTGCCTGTACTTAATTTAGTTTCATTGTGTAGTACAGCTTAGCTAACATGCCATTAGCAGGCACTGGGATCTCTTCTGCATCACAACTGCCTCAGCCTCTGGTCCCAGCCAACTCAGGATTCTCCTCCTTTTTCTTCCTAGGAGTGGAGGTGGCAGATTGGGGAACACAGAATGGATCCCTGCTCTCATGTTCTGTGTACTGACCCTGGCAGTATCTGGTAAAAGTAACCAAAGTCTTTGAAATGCTGTGATAAAACTTTGTCAAAATACACAGAAATTCATCTCCAGACCCTTTCCAGGTACTCCAAGAGAGATAGGTAATTAAGACTTGTAAAAATAGAGCTATGAGAACATATTTTAAAATGTTCTAACTATAGGAATCCCTACTTTTATTTATAAAGAAGGATTTGTATTTCTATGCAAATGCTTTTTCTGAAGCTTAGTATTTGCAACCTATTGGGTTTTACTCTTTGGAATCAGAGGTTTCCACATCTGCAGATTTATCACTCTGCTTGAAATGACTATGATTATAATAAACCATAAAAAATTACACTTGAAGATTATTTTGACAAATTGGTTATACTCTTGCTTCCTCTACGCTGCTCACTCAGGGCAATGGATTCTGGTGCTCATGGAGAGATGAATTTTAAATTAGTGCGAATACCTGGGTTCATAAGGAACTGTGCATCAATTTTAAATCTCAGCTGGAAAGCAAAATGCATATTAGTCATTTTTGTCTCTGAAATCAAAAAGATTTTAATCTCTTTCAAGTATCTTTCCTGTGTTTAGAAAGCAGGTTTCCTTTCTCAAATCTTTTGAGGCAGGTTAGCATTAGTTACTGTGAAAAGGGAAAAATCCCACTGATTATTTTTATTTCTCAATATATCCAACTCCTCTCTCCAGTAGTTGTCTCCTAGCACAAAGCAAAATCTGGAGATCCTTAAGAGACTTGAATGTAAATAATGATTTCTAATAATGACTATCAGCTTGTCTTTATAGGAGTTTTAATGGAGATCAATGAGGTTAAACTGGGGAATACAAATTAAGAAGGGTTATTCAGGAAATGCACTCTTTCACTCTGTAGGACATTGTTAGGGAAGATGAGGAATCCTGCATTGACAGTAACCAGCCCAACACTGAGAAAAGGGAGGATCACATCTGCTCGAGTCTCAAGATGTGGTCCCTTCTTCTTTTTGTAAAAAACCCTTGCCATTGATTTCAGAGTGTTTTGGCCACATAAAGTGCATCTCTGGATCAGTGTAGTCGTGGGGTTGAGTGGATTTCCACTGGGAAAGTGAGAAGGATATTTTTCTCTTCCAGTGTTTAGTAACCTCATTTCTCCTATATATGAAATTATTTATGCCTGGCTTTGTGAACTTGCTCATAATTTCTCAAGGTAGATATTAGGTTTGGCTGTGCCTAAAAGTGGGTAGTGTTACACTCTGTCCTGGTAGAAAAGAGGAGCCGTAAAATGTTGCTGCTGGAGAGTTATCGTTCCATGGTCCTCAGCACATCCTCAGTGCCCACAGATGATGGAGTCAGGTTCTGTTCTTTTGCAATCTCCAAATCTAATGGAAGCTCCAAGATACTCCTGAACTGACCATAGAAACTAAAGTGTTATTTTGATGTTTGGAAAGGTTGAGGAAAAGGCTAAGAAACAAAATTCTTGTATTTCTCACAGAAGAAAAAATATTCAGGTGTTCCAGTGACAACTTCAGAAAACACTGCCTGAGGTTGTAATATAAAGAGTAGAGTGGAAAGACTGATGTGGTCATTGTTGTTCCTGCTGCAGAACTCTTGGTGTATTTTACAGAAATGTTTTAAAAGTATTTTCCCCCTTTATTTATTGAAAACTAATTTTCTTTTATGTTAAAAATAACATCTATGAATGCAAGGAATTCAAGTCTTCTGTTCAAGTCTAGACTTAGTCCTTACTGCATTTATTTAATTTTCATTTATCCTTCTGAGTAGAATGAGCAAGTTGTTATGCAAACTCTTCCATCCTTTGCTCTTCCACACTGAAGTTCCTGGACAGTATCACCTGTATGCTGTGTATTTGACAGGAATACTAATAAATTGGAAGAACTACAATTATTCCTTCTTCTCAAGGTAATTTCTAAATAGATTAATTCAGAAATGGAATATTGAAAGAAAGCATTTAAATTATTTCATGTAGCTTGGTTTAGGATATTCTCTTGCAATCATTTTAGATTTGTAATACCTGTATTTTATTTCAAAGAAAGTTGACTCTGGATTATCATATTAACCAAAATTAAAGCAGAGAGAATAAAAGGATGCTTGTAACATCCCTGCAGCATAAAAGTCTAATGTTGCCACATGGACAATTTTAATGTGAAACTGAAATCTTTTGTCAAAGCCCTGAATAAAGTCACTCATCAATTACCAGCAGTTCAATCTTATAGAATGGCAGATTTGGAGAGCCCAAACCAGCACAAGCATTCAACTAGTTTCTGTTAGGTAATCCTTACAGTATTTTTACATTGTTAGGCAGAGAAACTGTGGCATAACAAAATGTGTGTTCTGTGCTTACATATATTTTTAAACTAATTTCAGGCTTTCTTCTTTACCCCATTCCTTTAATTTTCTGGTAATTGCACCTGTGAGCCAATGCCCTGCCTCTCTGGGTGCCCAGGAGAGTTCTCCATGTGACAAGCACTGTAGCTCTCACTTTCCATGGGCCCGTGGAGATCACCAAATGCAAATCTGTACCTTCAAAACACTCGCTGAAAATGGCAAAAATAGCAGTTCTTTCCCTTCACCCACACCGCATTGTCTATCAGCATGATCCATCTCGTGCTGATATAAATAGCAGCTCCAGGGATTTGTTGGAAGTGGCTCTGTGGGATAGCAGGGTGTGGGCTCAGCTGGGGTCAGTGGGCAGCCAAGTCCTGGCAGGGAGTGAAGCAGACGTGGCAGCTGCTGAGGGGACAGAGCCCAGCCGGGGGACAGCAGAGCACAGCTCTTCTCACTGCCCTGGGAGCAAAGCACAGAGCTGTTTCCCATTGCTGCCCCAGCAGGAATTCCTGTGACAGTGGCACTGCTCCTGGTGGCAGCAGTGTCCTCCCCTCCCTGGTGTCAGCTTTGCTACCACTGTGCACAAAGGGTTCTGCCCTGCACTGCTGGCAAGTCTGAAAGTGCTGGTAGAAAATCTGGCAGAGCTTGTCTCTTAAGAGACAAAACTGAGACACCAGCCAAGGAAAAGAGAGAAAAAGGATTGTTCATAGCCTGTTTTGCCACCCACCTCCCAGTACCTGGGCTGTTAGACAGTGGCAGGTTGAGACCATGATTTTCATCAGTGGAACCTCTCCAAACCCTATGGATTTAACTGAAAACTCTGCTCCCTCGGTTTTTGCTCACCAAGCTTTCCAAGGTTATGCAGATAATGACTTGCAATGGGGTCTAAGAAGTTAATTATTTTCTTGATAAGACTGAAAGCTAAGAGCTGTGACTAACAAAATTACCAATGGAGTATTTATATTTAATTATTTATTTTATTAAAAAAAAAGTATTGTGAAAAGAAATGCAAAAATCATAGAGATGAGAAATTTCTACCTCTTCACTAATGTGAACTTTCTCCTGATGCCTTTTCTGAAATGCTGGGGGTTTTTTTGAGGTATGCAACTTTTGAAAAGGCAGGAAAGCTTGACCAAATAACTAAATCACCTTAACATTTTCATGATTGGGAGCATCTGCACAGAAATCATGTGCTTCATAGTGATTTGCTGGCTTTAAGGTCACACCAGATCACTTGTAGTCATTAAGCTGACCTAAACTGCTACTCTCAGCTTCCAGTCAGCTGTCTCTTCTTCTGAAATGCAGCTGGCCTCACATTAAAGGCGTTGGCCGTTGGCAAATTGATCAGCTTTGTTGGTAATCTATTCCAATAGGTAATTAATTAAGAAATACCACATTTGTAGTGTCAGCTTTTGGTGTTTTTTATTTTTAGTCATTTTGTCACCTGAGTTAAATGGCCACATAATTTATGTATCTGTATTCTACATTAACTGGTTCCTGACTCGCTTAACGTGTTTTAACCAGATATATAGGTTGAATTTCCTGCTTGATGTGTGCAAAGCATATTTTTCATGTTTCTGGACATCTTTGTAGCTTTTTGACAATCCCTCTGCAGGTTTTCCCAGTTTTTCCTGGTGTGGATATGAGTGCTGAAACAGCAGTGTGCAAAAGCAGCATCACCAGAGCATTGCACAGGGGTGGCAGCTCGTCCTTAGCTCCCTCTGCCTCACATGCACCTCCTTGTCCCTCAGGGATCTTGTGAGCACTGCCAACCAGAGAGGGAATTGCTACTCGTTTAGCCCAAAGGCACAGCATTTCTGTCAGATCCCGGAGCTGGTCTCTGATAGCAGCAGGGATGATTTCCAGAAGGGATCCATCGGGGTTGCTGTTCCCCCGCAGTGCACAGAGGAGTTTGGGGATGGCTCCTGCCTGTCCTCCTGCTCCTCTCCCTTTGCAGAACATTGATTCAGCTCCATCAGGATTCTGCAGTGCAATCTTACCAGGGCACTGAAACCTCTTCTTCCCAACAAACCTTGTGTAAAAAGGCACTAACACCTTTTTGAAGTGAGGCTAACTGTGAGATGTAATTAGATGTTTGACAAGATGCTTTGA
Organism: Grantiella picta; assembly: GCA_013397955.1. Lineage (NCBI taxonomy): Eukaryota > Metazoa > Chordata > Aves > Passeriformes > Meliphagidae > Grantiella > Grantiella picta. Next base: position 4,294,599 of record VZRM01002344.1, on the reverse strand, counting down.
AATACTTCAGAAGAAGCTGCCTTTGTATAATTAATAAACAGTATGATTCCTATTCTCCTGCATCTTTTGAGATTCTATGGAAACAGGTAGGAAGGGGCAAGAAATGGATGAGGATTTCCTTGTAAAATTTCTCCATCTTTGAATTAGTCTCTTATTTTAGACAATTAACTGCACCAAGCTGCTCATTAAAAGTGTATGAGTAGGCCCTGCTGACACAGACTGTCTCTCCAGTCTGTCTGCCTTGTGCCTTGGCTGCAGCGTGATCACTGCTTTTTCAGACTCTTTGCTGATTCTTTGTTGGATTTCTGTAAAGACAATTTAGGTTTCTTGCTTCTTCAAACTCATTTGTGTTCTTGTTTTGATCTTGCTTTCTTACATTTTTTTTTCCTGGCAAACATGACTCAGAATGTAGGTAATGTTTTTGATGTAAAGATTGGTCAGATGAGAAGAAATAATTGACATTTTATAATGCATTTCCATGTCATAATCTCTTTCTGGCAGTCTACGTGCTGACATACATATCCATATTTTTGCTTCTCATAATGGGATAGTATTTGCATATATTTTTCATATATTAAATTTCTAATTCTTAATCTTCTGTGAATTATCAGTTTTATGCTCCTTTAAATAATTAACTTGTTACACATACAGTAATTAGCTGTGTAAAATATCTATATTCATTGAACTGCAGAAGTTTTAAGGCAATGTACTGTTTACAATGTAAGCAGTTGTAAGAGGAACAATCACAGGCAGCAGACAAAAGGAAAACAGAAGAAAGCTATTTGATAGCTGCAGTAAGAGTAGTAAACACTTAGCAAACTAGTAGAGTTTTCTTTGAACTCAGAGATACTAGGAACTCAGGTGGAATACAGAAAAATAACCCCAAAACCTTTTAAGATGCAATATACCAGAAAAGAACAGTTCGTAATACAATCTCCTGTTAGAGAAAAGCAAGCAGATAAGATATCTCTAGGATGAACTAGGACATGGTTATTTCTGAAATAAATACGTGGCTTGCCCAGAGCTGTTGGCTCTGCATGTCCTCTGCATCTCCTCTGCTGTCCCTGTGGCTGCTGGGAACAATCCCTGGCACGGCTGTTCCTCTGATTGTGCCCTCACTTTGGGAAGCTGTGCCTTGGCCCAGGCAGGAAGGGCTGGGCAGCAGGCAAACCTGGGCAATGTGTGAGCAGCTGGCCAGGGCCTGAGCTCCTTCGCTGAACCCATTTGGGTCAGAGCAGAGATGGGAGCACTGCGATCCAGAGCTCAGCCTGAGCCTCTGCATCCCAAAGGGGCTATTCCATGACTGAGGACAAAACCCCAGCTCGCTGCTTCGGTCCACTGCACACTCTGAGTCTTCTCCTAACTTTCAGAATGAGTTAAAAGCAAAAAAAAAAAAAAAAAAAAAACCTCCAACCAAAGCGAAACAAAACCACAGGAAGTGGTGTTGAAAAATCAGTTTTGGACTTAATTCTTAACACTTCCTCATTTCACACATATGATTTAATTCAGGCTGCATCAGAGATGTGATTTCTTGGCCTCATTGAAGTCACTGCAAGTTTTTTAAAGGCAAAACTCGGTGAAATCGGTGGTGGTTGATCCCATGGAGTCTATGGCTCTGAAATGAACCCTTACCCCCAGCTCTTTTATAACTACAGATAGTGCTGTAATAAATGACTTCTACAGTTTCAATATTTGTGTTACAACAGAGCTCTTTTTTTCAGAACAGTGAGGAACAATATAGAATGAAATATTATAGTTTTTGTGCTGGCAATTGGAGAGCAAAATCAGGATTTTAACTGGTGGGAGAGTAGGATTACACCATTCATTTTTCTGTCCTGCTGTTCCAGTTGTTATAGAGTACTGTGGGAATTAAAGTCTAAAACAGTTATTTTCTCATATGAGAAACAATTTAACAGGTTTTTTCTCAGAAGCCCTAAGTAATCAATAGTTGATTATATGAAATATTTATAATTTGAAAGCTGTAACTATTTGTGTAATCTAACCAGTCTTGATTCTCATGTGATAGCCCTAGAAGTTAATTTTTCAACATCTGAGTTGAAATATCCTCTATTCTGCAGTAGTTGGAACCTGGACTCGGTGAAATCAGTATCACTTCTAAACAGGATCTCCTGATAATTCTGAGATTAGTTGAGGTAGCTCCTGCAGACATTCCCTTGTTTTCATGGTTTTAGAGATCTCATACTGATGGAGGATCTGAGCATCTTCTGCTGCTTTTCCTTATATATCCCTCAAGGAGATTTACAGTGGAGGTGTTTGTAGACAATTCAGTGGCAATAGCAGAACAGAGTGAAAAAAATAACCTGTATTTGACAACTCTAGTAGCATTCACCATAAAATAATCACATCTATTTTCTAAACTTAGTGTATTGTTATTCTCTTCAGGGTCAGATTTTGTAGCTCTTCCACATGTAAAGCTGTCCCTGATCTGGAAAGATGAATAACAGTTGCAATATATCTTCACCTCTGATCTCCTTGGCTTCAGTTTTCCTAATTTTTTCTCTCATTCCTTTCTACTTTGTCATTCCCAAGAGTTGTCTCATAATGTGCTACTTCATCAGATGCCTTTTTATGCATGCTAATCTACAAAAGTACAACTATAAAATGTTATGGCAGGGTGGTGCTTTCACCATCCAGTAATTACCTCATGTTCAAAACTAATCTCAGCCAGGTTTTGTATGAAAATTTCTTTTCATGGCATAGTATGGAGATACTGGAGGGTAGCAATAGGAAAGAAAAGCAAAATAAAAATAAAAAAATAAATAATATTGAAGAGTGGGGGAGAAAGTCGTGCTCTATCTTCCTTGGAAAGCATTTTGGCACAAACTAAACATTGCTGGGAAATTGAGCATCCCAGTGAGAAGAAGACTGCAGTGAGGAGGGAAGGTCATGCCCAGGTTCTCATCTCCCAGTAGGCTGAGCAAGAAAGGAAAGGACAGCTGAGCAGGGAATGGATGTCTGAAATTCCCAGGGAAGTGGTACCATGGCCACAATTACAATCTGGCCCAGAGTCCTGTTTTTTTCATGGGGATAACAGAACTATGTAGACTCTAGATAGGTCTCTGTTCTGTTAATTAACAGTTTTATAACACATCTGAGGGACCACAGACTGGCAGAATTTCCTAACTCACTTCCATTTATGCAGAAACATATTGCTATTTCAGATTAATGATCCAGAAGTAGTAATTATGGTTTTATAATAGTTTTTGATGAGATATCAGCTCTCTGTCAAAGAGTCATTTGTATGACAAGATATAGATAGAAACAAGACAGTGACTTGAATACAATTTCTTAAACAAAGGCCATGGTACTGCTCTGCTCACTGCAGCCTCTGCTGCATTTACCATCCATGTCTTTTGTTCATAATTAATTCAGTTTGAGGCTTTTTTTTTGTTTGTTTTGTATTCTTTTTTCTCAAGAGATTAATTTTTCTGAAAATGCACTGAAAACCATGCAAAATCCTTTTACATTTATTTAAAACATGAAAATATATACAATAAATTGGTAGCAGACTTGTTGCCTACATGCTGCAGTGTGGATGTTCACTAAGGCAAAATGGGTAAAGCTGGATTACCACTATAAAAATATTTCTACCATTATTCTTTTGGATGGAAAATATAGTTCAAGTTGGCTTTTTTTAAACTCTTACAAACATTTGGAAATTCCATTTAAATCACTTTAAGGTTTGTAGAATCTGAACTTCAAATATTCACATTTAAAATGTCCAGGTGCTTGGACGATATTCAAGTTATATAGAATGCAGAAATACTTGTCAGCATGGGATTACTAAATTGCTGTGCCAGAGCAAAGATACAAAACCAATTAAATGGATCAGATCAATACCTGACAGCACCTTGTACATCTTGAGTGGTGACAGGAGAAAGGGTAATGGCTGCAAGCTGGAAGAGGCTGAGTTTAGATGAGATATGAGGAAGGAATCCTTCCCTGAGAGGGAGGTGAGGCACAGGCTGCCCAGAGAAGCTGTGGCTGCCCCTGGATCCCTGAAGTGTCCAAGCCAGGTTGGAGCAGCCTGGCACAGTGGAGGTTGTCCCTGCCCGTGGCAGGGGGTAGAATGAGATGATATTTAAGGTTTCTTCCAACCCAGACCATTCTGGGATTCGATGAACATCCACAAATGTTGCTTAATGTGAACGTGAGGAGAGAAATATCAGTGTAAACTCTACAACCACAAAGGAGATCCTTCTGTATGATAGCCCCAGAAATAATTTATCAGACAAGGAAAATGGGGAAGAAGGGACTATAGGCTGTAGCATGAATGATTATACAATAGTAAAAATACCTAGGTATCTTATTTGCCCATTTCCAGTTTTTTTAGATGTTTGATTGCAAAAAAATCTTAAAATCTTTGTCAGATTGGAGTGATTGGAGTTTCTGGAGTGAAATATTTGAAATTAACTACATGCCCCTAAATCCCACTAAAGCTCTGTGTGCTCTGCTGATGTGTGCTGTGCAATAGGAGGAAAGGGGACGACTGCAGCTATGATGAGAGCTCTTTGCCCACACTATCACATTTCATCATGTAACTCCAATCTTCAGTTTTACCCTAGGCTAGTCCTGTGGGCTGAGCAGCAATAAAGAGCTGGAGGACACTAAGTGTGGTCAGGGACCACATGTCCTGCTTTGATGTCACTCGACATGAATCCAGTTCATGTGTTCTGCATTTGCTCCACAGTCTAAATAGGGCATGTTGGACTGGGACAGCTTGTTTTGTTTTGTTTGGAAAGTGAGTCGAATTAAAGTGGTGACCTGTTCATTCCTAGCTATCTTTTCTCAAAATCTTCTGTTTTGTTTTAATGGGTTTATTACCTAGTTTGCTGCTGATTCTGCACTTACAATTAAAAAAAAAAAAGGAATTCTTAACAGCAGACTTTTGATGGGCTTAATATACAATATAATCACACTTCTTTTGATTGATTTAGTAAGGTGGGAACAGCTGAGAAAAGGAAAGCTTGTTTTGAATGTTCTGAACAATGTGTCAATCAATTTGCTTGGCACGGTGCAATGTGATGTCACTTAAACAGAATGATGAGCTGTGGGGTTGTTTTGTCAGAGCTGCTGTGTCCCAGGGACTCCAGGACTCCATCCCCAGCACAGACCACCCCTGGAGCACTCTCTCTGTCCCTGGGAGCAAGGCAGAGCCTCCTGCTCCCTCAGGCCATGGCTCACGCTCTTGTGACACAGCTTTGGTAATGGGGCTGCTTCGGTGGCTCAGCTGCAGGGATTTCCTTTCCCACTCAGCCTCTCATGGGCTCTGTGGAGGGATGGTTCTGCTGAGCCCAGAGCTGCTGGCTGAGGCTGTCCTGGTGCTGCTTTGGAGGCTCCTGGGGGAAGAGCCGTGTGGATAGGAAGGAGCTGGAGGCCCTCTTGGATCAGGGACTGGGGAGTTCGTTTTACTGAGAAGTTTCATTCACCTTACATTCAGAGCAAGGTTACCAGGAACTTTATCAACATTGCAAACCCCCAATCAAAGGGGCAACATGAGGGTGTGCCTACTAAAAAGCATTTTAGGGAAAGTAAACATTCCTCTTGATTCGTGGACAACTTTAACCTGCTTGGGGTACAGGCCATTGCTTATTGATCCATGGGCAGCTGAAACAATATCATACTGCTTAATTGGTTTTGTATTTTAACAATATTTTTGCTATATCTGTTAATTATTACCTATCAAATTCAAGGACATTTTAGAGGTTAATAATTTTTTTTGTACTCCAATAATGGCTTTTCATATTGTCATATCTAAATTGCAGCCTTTTCAAGTTTAAGGTATGAAAACATAGAAGTCACTTTGTTGTTGCCAGTGACAGATGAAATGTAAATGCCAAACATTCATTAGGCAACTGCTAAACAATCCTTGCCTACTGATGAAAAATTTCGTGTTTTGAATTTTGCAGTCTCTGTAGTAAGGCTGTTGATACAGTAAGAAAATGCAGCTCTCTGTGAAAAAGCTCTGCTTCTTTTCCTTTTTATTTTGAAATCCATTTAGACTAGCATTTGAGTCACTTAGTGAGCTAAAAAGATAATTTTAAATTTATTGCCTACCACAAGCTTTGCTGAAGTTTACAATCCTCAAAATAGTCAATTCTCAATTACTTGGAAGACCAGTACTGTCCATGGGACTGTAGCAAAATGTAATTTTCCAAACCAGAGCAGTTTCACTAATGATATTTTAGACAAAAAAAATGAATATACTTTATCTGGAGTCCCACGTTGTGTTGCCAGAAGTTGAGTGGATGAAAAGAGCATGGAAAGTCGTGTAACCTCCTTCAGGCAGCAAGCCAAAACCTTTTTTGATTTTTAGAGAATGGGATAGGATGCCTTGGGATCCAATTAACTCTTTATGCAAGTTACTGTTGGTAATGGCCACTTAATGTGTCCCCTGGTATTGGTCAACAAGGCAGGATAGTTTGGAGGAATAATACAAATTTCACTCGCAGAATGCATTTAGGAGAATCCTTTTTGCCTCTGTGATGTTTTGCTCTGAACCACTTCATGTGTGGGAAAAGGTTCCTTGCTCACGTTTTATTTATATACTAAAACTTATCTTTTGGGGAAATTGAGAATAATTGCAACGTTTATCACCTTCACAGTTAAAGGATTAGTGATTCTGGGAACTCTAAGCCTTTACAGTGAGCCTAGGCATAAGTAAGTGGGATATTGCAATAGCTGCTGTATCAGTTAGCAAGCAGCAGTGTGGACACTGGATTTGGAGATCTCTTCTATTACTAAATCAGGAGCCTATTTGTCCTTGGATATATTAGAATTTCCTGTAAGAAAATTGCTGTTTTGTCGAAATCTATGCTGCAGAGATAGCACTGCATTTGGAATGGTTCTAGGATATGAACTCTAGTGATTTTATTTCTTGTGGTTCAGAAACCCAACAAATAAGGTTATATTTTTAAGAATTCATCTCGGCTCCTGGAATGATGAATCTGCTATCTCTGCCCTGTATAATTCCTCTCTGAAGTCGCTCTGGGCTTCTCAAACTCATTTTTTAGAAGAGCTTGACTGCAATTCCTTTGTTTGGTTTCAGCTGAATTTTGCTGAAATTCAGAGATTCATGGATAGCTATGTGGATGCATTTCAGCACTGAATCTCTCTGATGTAATTTTCCCGTTATTTATCATCCTTGGAAACACGGTCTTTCAGTAACAGCTTTTCTGACTGGTTTCCAAACCGCGTTTTCATTCATCTGTGTGTGATACAGTCACCCACAAAAATCACAGTAGTTTCTCTTCTACAAAGAGCTCAGCTCTTGCAAAGGAATCAGGCACAATTAGAACAGTAGAAGTGTGCTACACCATTGCACAATGTCAGGTACTGCTGACAATCCAGGAACTCTGATTTCCCGGGATGCAGATGCAACCTGTGTTGGTCTTGAACAAAAAAAAAAAATAATCCACACTGCACTGTATTTCCCAGAGTGGGGCAGAAATCCCTCAGTGCTGTGAGTCCCAGCACGCAGGTTCTTCCCCTTTTCCCGAATGCCTGGAGCTCTGGTGTCTCTGGATGGCACTCTTTACCTGTGTTCCCACTGAAATGATGAGCTCCTGGAAATATCAGGTCTGCCTATGCAATCAGCCAAAACACAGCAGCTCTTGGCAGCTCAAATCAAACAGCATTACACTTAAAATGGTTGCTATCGGGAAATACGCCTTACAAGAAAGCAAAATAGATACGCTATGAGATTATGTTATTATAATAATCAAGAGAAATCAGACATGGGGAGAAAGGTAGGAAATTATAAGGAATTATCATCAATCAAAAAAACGAAGAGCAGCAATTGAAAGTAACTGGTTCAAATTTAGCTTGAGGAGGAAATTTTACAGTGAGCGGAAAATCTTTATCTGCATCAACATTTTTTGACATTCAGCCTGATGTAATAATGGTAATTAAACTACAGGAAAGGTAGCAGCTACAGCAATGTTAATAGCCATGTAGAGATTCCAAGTTCTGACTGCATTTTTGTATTAGAATTTTCTTTTCCTGCAAAGGTGTGCTTTTTCATTTTGAAATCTTTGAGTTGGTAAAGGGAAGCTGTGCCTTGCTAAATAAATAGAAGCTCTCTAAGTGTTTAGAATGACTCGTGTATTTTACAAATATAATGTGAAAACCTCATAGATTTTAGGCTGTTCTGCAATAATTTACAATCTGACACTTTGAGAGCTTCAGGAAGTGTTGAGAAAACATACAGAAACAAGAAGAAAGTAGGCAAAGCAAGTATTGATTAACTGAAAAGTTAATAGGTAAAACATTGAGGGTGTGAAGTAACCTGAATGTTTATTTAGAAGTTCTAGAACACAGAAAAAGGTATGAGAACTGAAGAAGTTCTGAAGAAGGCATGGTGCATGAAAAACCTCCTGTAGAAATTTTGTTGTGCTGTCAGATGGGAGCCCTAAAGGGCACTCAGGGTGGGTAGAAATGCTGTAATTTTTCTCTTCAGTACCGTTAAAGTTTTGTCAAATCACATTTTTAGTTGGGCTTCAAAGGTCACCTTGGCTATTTATTGTTATTCCCCCTCCATACATTCAAATAGCCATATTAATGTCCCTACATGGATTTCCATCTTCCCTAAAGTCTATACAAAGCAGGAAGGAGAATATAATGAATTAACATGGGCTATAAACCTTGCAATGGGGTTCCAATTTACATCTCCAGCTTCACTCTGCTATTTACAGACTGTTCTGAGTTGGTTCAAAGGCAGGTAATATGAGGAAGGAGAAGTAAATGCTTTGAAGAGTTAAAGAATTTGCTTGCTGATCCTTCAGGTGACAGTGTTTGCTCCCAAGGACTAGGAGTTCTGTGCTTATGTTGATGTTCTCATTTCCTGGGGATATTTGAAGTTACTCAAAGTGCTGCCATCCCAGTTCAGCAAGCATGAAGTCCATCCCATGAAGAGCTGACTTGGTGTTCCACAAGGCCACGGTTTTGGCTCTCTGAGTGCAGGGCAAACGGTCCCAAAGAAAGGCCCTAGTTCAGCACTTTGTACAGCAGCACCAATTTCATGATCTAATAACCTGAAAACAGCATTATACACTTGTGCCAGGCGCTCTCCCTTTGCTTTTCATTTCGTTTGGTGCAAGCCACAGTGCAGATGTTGATCTGTCACCTTTGTTATGCTCTGATTTAGGTCTTGTGTCCTGCTGGGGCAGCTCTGATCATCCGATGTCTAACCAGTAACCAAATAAAAACTCATTTATTGCTTCTGGGCCTCAATTGCTAACAGGAGAGATGAGAAAGGTTGTTCGTTTTTACAGCAGGAATGACACTGAGAACACTCACACAAAAGAAATAGGGGAGAATTTGAGGTGCTTTGAAATTATGTTGTTATGATTCATTACTTTCCCATTGAACTCTTTCTCAAAAGTAAAAAAGTATAAATGAGGGAGGAAAAAACCCACAGAGATAAAACACAGCAACTTAATTGAAAACAACAGCCACCAGTTTGAATGTAAATATCAGATTAAATTGCCTACACTTCTAGAAGAGGAAGTAATTTACAGTGAGGATGTGGGAAGCTCCAGTTGTAGTTCTGCTGGAGGCATTAATCTCTTTATCAATCCATCTAGTCAGAATCTGGGACAGTGCCCTAGCTGTGACTTACACCCAGTGGTTTGGATATCTTTGGACAGAGGTATCAAAAACTAATTCTAAGTCAGATGTCACAAAATTTAAAAAAAAAAAAGTTATTCAGTGTTTTCTTAATTTAATTTTCTTGAAATTACATCTTGGCTAAAGGCAAAACACTTATTCCTTCCAATTTTTAATTTAAACTGTATCTTTCCCACTTTAGATCCAATGTTAAAGTTGAAACCCTGAGTTACCATCATTAAAATCTGCCAAAGGTTTGCTGATTTTCTTGTTCTCTGCAGACAATCTCATTAATACTATAAAAATATGTTATCTCTACTTCCAAATTCTTGTTTGTTTACATAAAATGTAAAACGTCTTAAATGTAAATGTCTTAAATGCAAGATCCAAGCTGGTTGACACAAAAGAAGGGTAATAGTACTCAGTAGTTCACCTTATACTGAAAAGGCAAACATCTAGTGGGTGTTATCTCATTGATTAATGTTAAAAGAGAGTAAGAATCTTGCTTTTGTTAAAAGGAAAACAATTAAGACTAATACAGAGTTAAGCACTTCACTGGGGGTTCCGTGAGTTGGTTACCTCAATAGTGTTGCTTTCTTTGTCTTTTTGGAAATTTGGCACCCTGTTGTGCATGTAGTCATTTTGTCAGGGAACTCAAACTTTATGGGAAGTTAGGCAGGTGGGATCGAGTCAGCCAGAAGGGAATTTGGGTGGAAGATAATTTGGGTGGATCTTCCACCCAAAGGACAGAGTGTTGAAGAGAAGGTGCTGTCAAGGCTTGTTACCTAAGCCATTCCAGAGCACCTCCAGGAGCATGGTGGTGATGTTGGCTCAGATCTGAGCCGTGTCTCCTACCCAATTCCCAGCTTCATTGTTTTCCAGACACAAGTGCTTTACACAGCTGTCCATTAAAAGGCCTCTTTGCATGTGATCGAGCAAGATTAACTTTCAACATGTAACATGATTTTGTTTAGTGATCTCTCACCATAAAAACCCAGGAAGGTTCATAATATGTTTAAACAAAAAACTGCTTTTGAAACAACAATTAAAATCATGTGCCTCTCATGGAGCCTAAAATAGGACTGATATCTTTGAAATCGAGGAGTGTGACAGAAGCAAAGTTTGAAGGCAGCAGGGTTCAGTATTAAGGATTTTAATATCAGAGCTGAAGAACTGAGCGCACGTTTTCCATTATACTGATTAGCCAGAGTAGGGTTAAATACACTTTCAGAGCTCCAATCTGTATTCTTAAACAGGAATTACAGCATTGTACACTAATTGTATGGGACAATGCAATAGCCTGTCAGCAGTATTAATTTCCACCATTACAGCTATTTGGCTTTGGTTGAGTTCTTAATGGTATTTAAACAAATACAGTTCTCTCCCCACCTTTCATGTGATTTTTCCTCCTGCAAAAGGCCTTTCTGTTTAAAAACCCTCCTGACGGTTATAGAACACATGTATTTATTATTCAGACGGTTCATTTATTACGAATAAATAATTTAAGTACATTTTCTTCTGTTTAATTAACACATTAGCAGTTGCAGCATATAGGGAAAGTAATGTTTATAGTTATATTCATTTCTCAGGCTGTTTGTTTTGTTCTACTTGATGGACACTGTACTTATTTATTAAAAGTTCCTGACCTGCATAAGTCTGCAGAAATGCTTGCAAACTTCTGGAGAGGCAATGGCACCTGTGGTAGCAGTAGCAAAATGCTGCATCATTCTCTTCATGTCCTCTGATGTCCAGGGCAAGTTTAAACCCATGAAGCAAAAACAAATAATCAGGATGGCCCTAGGCCTACTTCATGCTTGTTGGGGGGAAACATAAATTACATCAGAGTTATTGCTGCTGGATTTGGCACACAGGAAAACTTACTTTATCTTCACCAGCAACACCAAAATTTACTTCCATTCTATTGGGAAAGTGGATACTTATTTTTCTACCCTGTGATTGCAATAGCAAGCTTCTGTGTATCATATGAAAATGCATGCCCTACAGTGCTGTGTTTTAAATCCATTTTCTTCTTTAAAATGACATGTATTCTACTTTCCCTTTTGTTTCTCCAATGTGAAAATATACTGCCATTTTCTTCGGTAATACATAAATGTCTTCTAAATCAAACCTAAATTCCTGTGATATAGTTGGTTATTTTAAACTATACAGTAAGTTCAACATTGGTTGAATCATGGCTATAGGCACCCGGTCAGATTATGTGCTTCCCATTTTGGCTGTTATATAAACACGTCCTAAAATAAAATTATAAAGAATGGTGACCCTTAGACCCTGATGCTATAACAAATGCTACAATGGGGTTTTCTCTAGGATCTGAATTATGTGTCTTTACATACTGAATTCTCTTTTATGGATGACAAACTGACTTTTATAATGTTTCATGATTTCCTTTATTTTTGTTGCTTCAGTTGTTTTTTAACTAATGGAGTCTAAGGCACTTAACAATAGAGTAACTCCACTTTATGCTTGAATATTACTGCTGAATTCTCTCTTCTCCGTTACTTAGAAAATCTAATATTCACCTTGATATTATGGACTTTTGTTCAGAAAACATGAACATCCCAATCGTTAAAACTCCCAGCTAAATGTCTTTATATATCATGGGGTAGGATCGACCATGACCTTGGAGCAACCCAGATGTCTTCAGCAAACTCAGCCTGTCAGGGTTAAATCCTGGCCTCCAGCAGTATCTTGAATCCACACTAGGGAAATTATGATAAAAATAATCTTTACATCTCCAGACTCAAATGGATCTTTCTGATTGACTGCCTCTGGTGCCAGGTCCGTGTCAATAATTCGTGGTGAATGCATGGCTGTGACCTTTTCCCCCTTGTTTTAGAATTTCTATTTTACAAGACCAATAAACCATGTCAGGAGAAAGTGGCAGTTCTAGACATGTGAATGGATGGAACTCAGGTCAGAGGTAATCCTTCAGCACGTTCCTGTTTGGGGCTAAAGAATACATCTCCCTGCTGTAATGGTTCTGTCAAAAATGTATGCAAGGAAAAATTGAAGGATACATTCTTTCAGTTAAGCAACGATTAGAAAGAAAGAATTAAATCAGTATTTTCCACTTGCTTTCTTAAGCTCCAGGGAAGGCTGTAGGTGTAAATGGACTGGCTTGCAAAGCAGCATAAAATAGAAGACTTAATGGCAATTATCTATTGTAAATTTCTCAGCGTTTAAATTTATCATCATTATTGTTTGTAAACCTTTTTATCCATCTACATCCATCACCTGGGTAAGACACCAGCAGAAGACTGTAGAACACCCAGGTTGTCATATCAATAAGCAAAAACAGTCAGGTAGAAAGGAGGAGTTTTTGATTAAGGTACCAGAGCTGAAATTGGTTTTTGATTCTGACATCAATGTAATGTGTTATCTATTGGTGAAGCCTCTTCATCCTTTGTACTTCAGCTCCTTGCCCATGGAGTGGGGTAGCGTTTGTCCCTTTTAATTTCTAGTATTTGGACTATCAGTTGGCAGAGGAGATACTTCCTCCTGTACAACATCTGCCTTGCAAAGCTGCTTTCTACATCCCACCACCACATCAGTTGTATTTTGGATTGTTAACAATAGGCTTATACTAAAACCCCAATATTTTCCAATTTTAGCTCCTTCAAATACTTGCTGTCTCCCTGTAGGAAAATACCCTCCTCTGAATGATGATGCTGTGTTTATACATACACCCACAATTTCAGAGTGTTAGTCCACAGGTCATATTTCTCACCTTTCATAAAGTGGGATGTTGTGTTACCAACTTCATATATGCTTGACAGTATTTATTTTACTTTAAGTTAAAGTAACCTAAGTTACTTTACTGCTGGTTTTCTCTGTTTTTTTCTATACACTGTTCTGTTCAAGCTCACAATAGAGATTACAGGAAAGCAGATTCCATAACTAATTAGTTGAGTAACCAAAAAGAGCTTCAGAAGTTTTTCCCAACAGTTATAATTTAGTTTTTTTGTTTTTTTTTTTTGGTCTGAATGAAATAGAACAGTAAATGTGCATTTTCATCCATCTTTCTTAGCAGATGAAGTATTATATCTTGGGTTTGGAAAAGTGCTGGGGTTCTTGTCTCTGTATCCCATTCCATTATTTCTGTGTGTGTGGACAGAAAGAGGAGGGAATCCTGCATTCCATCCCCTCAAAGCAATTTGCTCAATGAATCATCCTTCTAGCACTACATATAGAGCAAGATGATGGAAAGGAATAGCGATAGAGGCCCGAACCCCAATGGTTGTATTCAATGACTGTGATGTCTGTGGTGCAAGTTACATGGCATTTCTGTAGGATGGACAACCTACCCTGCAATAATTCTTTCTAGCTCCCACAGCTTGTACAACGCTAATAACTTGCAGTCGGTATAATGTGTAATGTCAGTGTGAGTGTCCTCACCTCTGCTGGCGCTCTCCCTCCAGAGGATCTCAGCTGTCAGAAGTTACGCCCAGGTGCAACTGGTCAGCAGCAGAGACTCCCGGTAACGAGTTGCACCTGGGCCTCACTTCTGAGCCCACCGCCTGTGTGCAGCGCTCCGACCTCGGCCCTGCGGACTGCATCCCTGAGGTCTGACAACCTGCCCATTCCTCGCTCATTTCTCCCCTTTAACGAAACCTGTACAGTTTGTCCTTTTCCTCCAGCAAAAGCATTTTATGTTCTCTTCCCACCTTGCTTTCCAAGGTCTCCTATTTCCCTCCAACTTTACTGAACTGTTACTTTATCTTTTTTTCTCCCTTCCTGTCTTCCAGCCACCACCTCTGTGCCTTCCTTTCTCGGTGCCCTTTTGCATCCTTGACCAAAGCCTGGTTCTCTCTCTCTCCGGGCCGTGCCCCTCAGTGCCCACCGTTGTCCCCTGTCGTCGCTGGCGGCCCGCCGCGCCCTGCCCCGCGGAGCGGAGGTGACACCTGCGCGGCCAGGTGCGCGGGGCCTGCCTCCCTCCGCCCGCTGTCCCTCGGCGCCTCGCCTCATGAATATTCGGGCCTCCCCTCGCCGTGACGTCGCCGCGGTCCCGGGGCGGGGGCCGGAGCCGCCCCGGTGCCGGCAGCGAGGGCGAATGACGGCGCGGCGGCAGCAGCCTCCGCCCGCCGCCTCGCCCCGCACACAGCCGCGGCCGGCAGCAGTCGCGCAGGGCCGGGGATGCGGAGGCGCCGCTGCTGCTGCTGGG